>VZTA01022736.1:28333-117831 GCA_013398855.1 Mohoua ochrocephala | reverse complement strand
GTAAAACAAGACCCATATCATTATGTGTAAACATCCCTTAGGTACACTTTTACATTATCTTACATTCGCTTGGGTTTTTAAGACTCCCTCTGCTGCATAATTACTTAAGCATTTCCTGCATTGAAACGAAATGATTTTCATATGGCTAAATAACTCTGAAGACTTCGAATTCAAATATGTCTTCATAGGATTTTTAGCATGAAAATCTATGTTTTACTCTGGTTTTGCTGCAGGAGTAGGTATATATCTCCATGTATTTTCTATGCAGAACAAATTGTTTTTGAGAGAAAAGAGCAGAAAAGAAATACTAATTTAAATCCCAAAATCTCCTCATTAGACCAATGTGGGTGAAATTTTGCATGCATAGAAGTTTTGACTGAAGCCACAGATGTAAATGTCTATACATCTCTAAAAAAATGAACAGCTGCAAGAGCTGGGATCATGAACTGTTTTGGCTGACAAGGAGAATAGTTTTGTAATTTGAGTTTTGGTGCTACTCAAATGAATCAAATATCTTGTAAACCCATTGTGAGACTCTGTCATGCAAGTTGTAAAGACTCAGTGTTTGTATTAGCTATGGACCATGAGAAAATGGGAAGTAACTAAAACATTTGAGGTCACAGATTCAAAACTGCCTCTCGTGTAAGAAACTCATGTTTTGCATTGAAAATCTGTATTACTATTCTGCAAGTACTTTTTCACAGGTAAGGTGAAGGGAGATAAATGATGCTTCTATTTTGGGAATCTGGTCTTCTGAGTCCTACTAGGATTGCAAATTAAATGAAAGCCTAAGCACAGGGATCTTTATTGTGTATAGAGAATGACACAGACCATCTCATCATTAAATTCAGGATGGGAAAAGGGAAGGAATTTCCATAGCTTTCTTTACAGAGCCTGTGTTGAAGCACATAGCTTTATTTCTTTTTATGTTTTGTCTTTTATTTTCAAGCGACTGCAACAGCAATAGGAACTCCATTGCCTCTTTCACCAGCATTTGTAGCAGTCAGTGCAGTTCTTATTTTCACAGTGATGAAATGGATTCAGGTATGTTTAGAAAAGCCATCTATGAATCTGTCATCTGTTCCTTTTATTCGATTTTATTCTTTTCATTTGCCTGGCAGTTTTATTGTTTTTATTTTAAAAGTTGCATCCTCCTTAGTAATAGAAGTGCATAATTTTGCTTCTGCCTAGCTAGTGCTGCACTTAAGAATCTCTTCTGTAAAAGAGAGCCAGCATTCCATTATCTCTGTGAATAGACTGTGTTAGAGCTCCCGGAGTCACTGCTTTCCATGTCTTTCGTGTCTTGACAGTGCATTGTGTTGCGCAGGGTAAGGAGCATTTTAGGTGAGTGTGAAATGCTCTCCTAGCCTGTGTCAGCATCTAGACAGCAGGATATGGCTGTGCATGTTTGTAGGAAGGAATGTGAGACCACATAGAAGCACATTCTTGTTTATGCCATGACAAATTGGATTTAAGTAAATGCAGCTGCTAATAGGAATGCGATGGAATTTAACTGCATGGAGAAGGAGGTCATATACTCAGGGACTAGTAATAAAAAATATTTGCTCTAAGCTGGGAGTTTATCACTTGGGAATGATTTAGGCAAAGAAAAAACTGAGCATATTAGTTGAATATGACCCACCAGTGAGGCTTGGCCATAGAGAAGGCAAACTTTTATTGCTCGTTGTACCAGGAGAGATATTTTCCGTTGGAACGGGAAAGTATTAAGACATTATGCAAGATATCTGAGATACCTTGTGAATAATGCAGAGTAATGTGAATAAGACAGAATTTCATTTCCAGAAATGATACATGCTTACAGAGCGAAGCAAANCAAAGGTGGAGTAAACGACGAAGGACATAGTGAATTGATAAAAAAAGAGGAGACCCAGGGTCTGTATCTTCAATTTAAGATAAAAATGAGCTGATATACGCTTGTGCAGCATCAAGCTGAAGTACCAGCTGAGGTGCCTAAAGAATATGTCTTTGCTAGCCAAGCACAGATACGGTGCTTTAGATGACAAATACTGCTGCTCAGTGAAACTCACACTCTCTGGTGACTTAATTTTCACCTGGTTCCAAAGTTAACCTGGCTAACTCCAGTTCAGGGCTCTTGGGCACTGTGCTCTGTTGCAATTAAAATCCTGTGAAGAGGTTTAATGGTTGTAAGGACATCTAAAGGAGCTAAAAAAAAAAAAACCAAGGAAAGAAAAGTGCTGTTAAAGTGTTTCACTGACATAAAGAAAAATGAGTCTAGATTAACCTTGAATAAATTTGGATTATAAATTATCAAGTGGCTACTTCTTGTCTATCACTTCAGCATCAAGGAGGAAAACCAGTTTTAAGCTCAATTTTTCAGTAGTTTTGAAAGAGTTCGAGGTGTATCCCCCTGTTTTCTGAGAGAGCAAGTGACAGGGCAGTGACCCAAGAGAGTCCTTCTCCTTTGCACTTTCCTAGGAAATGATGTGGTATGTGCTACTAAAAGCTTCATGTCAAATATAGGATTTGGATGCTGAATTTTTTGCTGAATTACTAGAATCTCAGAACCCTTTAGTTAGCAAGAACATTGAGACTGTGATTTATCTGTACAGTCCTTATAAAAACTTTACAGTGAGTGCATTTTTGTGACTTTGTGGTCTGCTACATCGGGTTTACACTGCTTAGCCCTTTAGTCTGGAGTTTAGTGTGTTCTCCAGAAAAGAAGAATTGTGTGTTTTGGTCCCAGAATGGTTGAGGCTTGAAGGGACCTTTTTGGGATGATCTGGTCTAGTCCCCTCCTCAAGCAGGCTCATCTAGAGCAGGTCTTCCAGAACCATGACCAGTTGGGTTTTGAATATGATCCTTTCTTTAAGAGCTATTTCTGTGTTATCAAGTGACTAATAAATGCAAAATATGTAGAGAGAACCCTTACTGTACTCCTGACAGTGTAAACATCAGTCTGTGTGCAAAGCAGATTATCTAAGCTGCGAAGGTTTTGGAAAACATGCTGAAGCTTCTAAACTGTTTGTCATTTTAAAATATTTTTCAGGTGATGAGCTTCCCATAAGTGTTCGAATCTCCCATGATAAACAGGACAAGCTCCATAGCTGCTTGGAGCATCTTTTTGGTCAAGTATGAGATTATTTTTCTTGGCTTTGATACTGATGTCTGTGTTTGAGCTAAGATGCCTTTAGAAAATACTTCTTTTTATTTTTAATTTTGCTTCCCACTGTTTACTGGGACGGTATGTATTTACTCATTTTCCCTCAGTTTTCTGTAAATAGTCCAAAACTTCAAATTAAACAGGTCCTTAAATTTAGTCCAATGTTCTCTAGTTTGTTACTTTAACTGGAGCCATTAGGTAAGAAGGAATCCAAAGTCACTTGTCAGTAGTCCACATTTCTTGCAGAAAGAATTTCTGACTGTTGTTGTAAAAAACCATCTTTCTCACAGCACCTTGATCCCAACAGGTCGATTCAATTGTCAATCTATTGAAAGGACCAGCTGTGATGAGGGCCTTTGAGCAGACGAAATACTTTACACCAGGTCGAGGCCTCCAAGGTAACATTTAATTCTAGCTACGAGAATGAAAAGGCAGCTCGAAGGGTACCTGGAAATGGCTGTCCACTCCTTGAGCTAGTGTTAAAGAACTGATTGTGCTTAATCTTGCAAAATTCTGCAATAACTGATTGTTGAAGTTCATGTTCAACAGATCTTAATTCTTAGTTGAAAACTAGGTTTTTACATTTTATTGCATAATGCAGGAAAGAATTTCAAAGCCAACTAAATTGTAGACTCTGAACTGACTGTAGTATTGCTGAGGTTTTTGAAACAAGAAGCTGTTTTGTAAATTGCAGGTGTTTTTAAAACATTTTTGACTCGGCTACTGAAGTCATTCCTGATCTATTTTATTACTAATGCCAGATTTTTATTATTTTTGTAGTTATATTATGTTAGAAGTTGATTTATAAATAATTTGTGATTTATAGTCACAGCAATATTTATGCCAAATATATACTTATATAGGTATTACTGATTGCTTAAAAATAAATATCCTGTGTGTAAGTTCAGACCCCCTACTACCACTTGTATGGTTGCTTAAGTCTAAGGGTATAAATAGGCATCTGATGGTAGTCATAAGTGATGAAAAATAGAAAGGACTTCTTTCAGTAGACTGAGTTTAAAAAAAAAAAAAAAGAAAAAAGTTCAATGGGAAACTGAATGTTTTATTAATATCAATAATAAGATGTATTTATCCTACACATATATTTTGACAAGTAATACTGATTTTAAGTGGCCAGAGGGTGATTTTTACCCCAATTACGAGGTTTTACAGAGGCTGAATTACTACCTGCTAAATGAATTTGCATGAAAGAGCATCTAACTTCCTCTTTTCTTTTTTCTTCTTCTTTTTGCGTTGTTTGTTTGTTGGTTTTTTTTTTTTTTTTCCCAGTAAGTAATTTTGGTTTAAATTTAATTTTCTGATTGAAACAATTTTGACTCTAAAAGTTCCAGGGCCCCACTTAGCATGCACCTTCTGTGTTATGTACCTGGTTCAGAAAGAATCATGTTTGGGGATGCTGCTCACTCTCTCCTTAGTCTTAAGTAGGGAGCTTAGACGACTGTTAGACCTGTCACCGTAGCTTTAACTAAAGTTAAATAAGTTGCCAATTCCTTGAGCAGTGAAAACATTTAGGAAAAATCAATGTCTTAGTGTGGCTTTCTCGGGAGGCTTAAGCAGAAAAATACTGGTTTTGTCCTTAGAGTTTCAGCAAGAATTGGAACCAAAGCTCAACTGTCCAAAGAGGCTACGACTCCACATCAAGCAAGACCCTTGGAACCTCCCCAGCAGCGTCCGGAGCCTTGCCCAGAATATCAGAAAATTTGTTGAAGGTTAGTGAGAACAACATGATCTTATATAAATAAGCACTTCATTAATGATGCAGAGCTAAGGGAAGGGAAGGGGAGAGATACAACTGCTTCCTGCTGCTTCTAGGCAAGACCTGTGGAACACAGTGTAGTCTACAGGACTTTCTTGTACTCTTAATAGTAAGGTTAGTGGAGTTTATCTCAGCTTGTACTTACTGTATTGGCTTAGATGCTGCAGAGAAAATAGTCTTCTGAAGAGAAAATAGTCTTCTGACAACTGCAAACAAAGGAGCCATATGTTGTATGTGGTAGGTTATTTCAGGTGCTGCTGAAGTCCAGTGGGCTTGACTGATTTGTCACAGAAGTTCATGGGACTGATACACCAAAATGAGGCTTTTATTGAAATTAAACTATTTTTTTTCACTGTCTTAACTGGAAAGATGAAGACTCTGCAGCTTCTGACCTGTTCCTTGGTCTTCTTGGTGCTTTTCTGGAGTCATTATCCCTTCTTCTGCTATAAAGCCATGGTTTTCACTTAATCCATCCCAATTGATGCTATCACTCCTCCTCCTCTGCCTCCCTTCCACCACTGTATAGAAGTTACCAAGTATTCTGCTCCTCTTCACCACCAAGTGACAACGTGAGCTGAGGTTTTATGCTTTCTCCCCTTCTTCGTAAGAAAGTAACTGGCCTTTCCCCTCCAGAATATCTTGCCTGTAATTTCTGCTTTATTTCCTGTGCTGCTTGATAAAGAAACAGAAATAATGAGTAAGATTATTTTTATAAAAATGCTTGTGCTAGGAGTCTATGTGGTAAGAAAAACTTGTGTCTAGCTTTAAATGGTTTGTGTATGTGTGTTTAGCTTCTTCTGTTTGTGGGCTAATTTCCACTATGTCCCTTAAAGAAACTATTAAATACCAGATCAGTGGGAAACAACTCTGTGATAAGTTTTATTATGATGAACTTTCGAAAACCAGCCAGCCAAACCAAACAAACTCCTCCCTCTCTGAATTGGTATTTCTGAATTGAGATACATCATATTTTCAGACCCTAGGTTAGAAAATCATAAAAACAACAACATAAATATCTCCTTTTGGGAGTCAAACACAGTGGGTTGACTCTCTAATACTAAGAATACTTATTTTAGATTAATGGTGGCTGTCACTGAGTGAAAAATTAATAAATAGTTTTGAATCCTTTTTTTTTTTCTACAGGTCCTTCTTCAGCCTAAACCAAATTAGTTTCAAGTATTAATCAATGTTTCTTTCAAAGTTGAGGAGGAATGGAAATGTGTCTTGAGCAGTCCTTCCTTACCCACTTTTGGAAGCCAAGCTTGCCAGACCATTTTCACATAACTTGTTTGCCCATGAATAGAATTAGTAGACCTAACCCATTTTAGCGTTGGTCATATACCCTCAATACTGAGCTGAGATTATTCCAGATTTTGTGGGAGAGTTCAACAAAGTCCAAATGACTTGGTGCCTCTCTGTAATGCAAAAATTATTTTTTACTATACTCAGCTCAGTATTGAGACACAACCAGCAGCTAGATTTAACTGAAATCAGATGAACAAGAAGCAGGGTTAATAATGACTTAACAGCTAAATTTTCCCTTTGTATCTTCATTTCTTGGTTTCTTCCTTCCTGTCTTGCCATCATACATTGTGTTCACAGCTGGTCTGGATACCTAGGAGAACCACTAGTACTGCCCTGAGCTATTTATGGCTGAAAAGCTAACACATGGTCCAGAGAGTCATCTCCCCATTTCTTCTCTTATTCGCCTGATTTAGGAAAAAACCCAAAAGATGCCACCTAATATGACTGTTTAGTTGGGCTTTTGAGAACAAGTTGAGCAATGTCTTGGGATTTTAGAAGAATCTTCCTGTTTGTTTTTAAGTAAAAGGCAATATTTCAGTAATTGAGGGAAACAGATATATTTTTCTCTTCTAAGAGGAAGTAGTCAAAGAGACCATGGATACAACTTCACTCAGTGCAGGGAAAAAAAACCCCGTAATTAAAACCTCCAGTTGTTATAAACATACTTAACCATTATTGCTCAATGCTAAAGTGAGAGTGAATAAAATACATTCATCTCCCTATTGAAAGGGGACTCATTTTTCTTTTTACAGAAGTATCACAGGATATTGTAATTTTTTATTCATTGTTCTGTTGCATTGCAGAATCTATTAGATTAGATTGATCAGTGCATTAAAGCAGGAGATATGGGAGCCTCAAAGATGAGATGTTTCAAGTCCTAGATTCTAAGATTCCTTTTATTTACTTTGTTTAATAAGTGTGATGAAACCAGGAAAACTCAGAATGCCTTGAGGATGATTGCTCTGGTCTGTCAGTTTTCTGTTTGTTAGTGTTGGAATTGGGAGAACTAGTAAAAAAATCCATGAAGCTTTGCACAGATTAAAAAAAAAAAACAAAAAAACCCCAGAAAAAACATAACCAAACCTTCCTTAACAGTAAAATTAAAATATAGCTAGAGATTGCTTTGTCTCATTTCATTTGCCTTACCAGATCATTAGAGAAAGAAAAAATTTCAATGGTTACAGTACAAGGCAGCCCCGGAAGGCTAATCTAGTTGTTAGAATTGAAGAGTTTTCTGAAGTAGTATGCAGGTTCTAGGAGGATTTATCTGGAGCTAAGTAACTGAAGAAAAGAATGAAGTTACTTCTTGGATTGACTGGGCCTAATAAGTTGTTAAAGCAATAAAGCTAAAGCTAAATTGTTGGCACAGGCAGGGCTTTGAAGGTGAAGTGCTTGATTTTGGTGGAGAGGGCAGTAGTCAGGGCAGGAATTGGACAGCCACCAAATAGAGGAAGAATAATGTAGGTACATGATTGTGAATCTGTGTGAGATACGAAACACGGGAATCAGAAAGCACAGGAGGAAAAGACTGGAGCAGGAGCCAGAAAAATGGACAAAATGGATGGAAGGAAAAGGACTCAACAACAGAAGGGTGTAAACAAAATAAAGAGAAGGAGACATTTTTGTAGTTGCTTTTTCCTGAAGAGAAAAATAGCTAAGATTTTTGATCAGAAGAAGAGATGTTGTGGAGCAAGCCGGATTTCTAGCCAGCTAGTCATGTAACTACATGAGGAAGTGCAGTTGTTTTTCCAGCACTGTAATTTTAAGTTTAAACAGGACATATGATGCAATTGAGAAACTTTGCCTCTATTTTAATTCAAATTAGGAGTGAGGTGTGAAGGAGCCTTTCAGTTATTGAAGGTAAAAAAAAAAATGTATGTCTGTTTAAATCATAAACCATGCAGTGCAAAATCTCAGTCTTTTTGAAATATTTTCAGATGTGAAAAATAAAATAAAACTGAAATCTAGCCTTTCCTGGCAAAGATCAGAATAGCAGAATAACGTGGGTTTTTTAATAAAGTACAGAAAGAATGTTTAAAAATAAAAGAAACTGAAGGCATCTTGCATTACAAATCAGAATCTAAGAGAAATTGCTAGGGAATTATTCTTTTCTATACAACATGTAGCAAGAAGGAGTGAGAACTTCCATAGCATTTGTTATTAGTTGAAAAAAAAAAAAAGATTGACATCCAAGGTTCATGTCTAACCCCAGGTAAGTAGACAAATAACCTAAAAACACTCTTTTGCCTGTGGGTATATTTTGAAGCAGAGAAGACTTACAGAAGTGATAAAAGAGAGTTGCAGTGTCCTGTGATTTCCCCATAAGCCGGAAATCATTATTTATAGATACCTCAAATTCTTTTGAATTCAGAGATCCAACAAATCTTATGTAAAGCAAGCTGCAAGTAATAGCCTCGATGTATCTAAGTTATTCAGATAAAAGCTGTCTTTCCCTACACTGTGTTTTCAGTTACCAAGTTATGTTTGGACTCCCAAGATGCCAAGTTATTAATCTCTGTAAGTTGTGGTGGTTTTTTTCAAAAGACAGAAGACTAAGGCAAAGACCTAGCACCAGGAATTTTCAGGAATAACTAGTAATTTTAAGTGTCTGGGTGTTTGTGTTCGAGACAATGTGGCAGTAATGGTATAGGGGGAAACACATCAAATTATCATGTTGTCCATATAGCCAATTTCAGCTCTGCTTGGGCAGTGAGCAGGGCTTTGAATGGGACTGCAGAGAAACTTGGGTGTGTGAAAGAGGGTTTGGAAAGATGTGAAAGCATGTTGGAGTAGTGTTGTGTTCCTCCAAGCTGTACCTGTAGGACAACTGATGTGCTAAATGTTTGGCAATCTCTAAGGTTGTGGCAGATTTTAAACCTGCCTGTTTCTTGCAGCACTGGTTAACACATTTAAATTTGTGCTCTGGTACATAAAGCACACTTCCTGCCTGTCTGCAGCCTTTGGAAAGCAGCCCCCTCCAAGAAAATCATAAAACTTGTGTGTGGGGGGGAAGTGCAAAGAGATACAGACCCACATTTTTGCCAGTGTAAATTGAGATTTTTTTTTTAAATTTGTACTTTTTTACTTCATCGATTGCTAAGTGAAAAGACTTTTTTGAAGCAAAATAAAACCCTGAAGGCTGGGAGTAAAATGAAAATGATGTTGTGTTTTTCCTAAATGCTTTGGTATACATTAAAATAAGGATAATTTGAGATTTTTGGGTATGAACAAAAGAGTACAAGAAAGGGAGAAGAAAGAATTGAGGTAGTGTGGGAATCAGTGAAAACTGGTTTTGTTTTTCAAAGTTTTGAGACTAGAATTCTTCATGTATGGACTTACTCTGACCAGCTGGTACACCTGTACTCTGAGATAGTAGCTGCCTTTTCATGTGTCTTTTTCAGTGATGGTGCTTTTGATTATTATCAATTTTTATCAAGTCATATGTACAATTAAAGTTGAAGTTGAGACTCATTACTGTTTTGTAGGTATGAATCAGGATTGCCTACAAACAAATTGGAGTTAAGCTGGTATTAAGTGAGAAACTGCAAATGCATTATTACGTTGAAGAAAACACTTTTAACCATGACCTCAAAATATTTTCTTCTTTTTCTTTAAGAGGTGAAGGCACGAATACTCTTGGCACTTCTAGAATACACAGGTAATTTTGCTTGTTTTGGGAGGGAGGGAAGTGAATGTGGATGGTTTGAGATAATTTTTGCTTTTGAACAGAAATACTGTGTTTACATTGAGGGGAAAAATCTCAGATATGATAAAACCTGATAATCAGCAACTTCATCCCACTGTTTATAGTAAGGATTCCTGAAGTACACAGTTCCAGATATTTTTAACAAACACTGCACATTCTTTTTTTTTTTTTTTAAAATGCAAAATACCTTATCTGGTCATTTACTCTAGATCTTGGCAGATAAGTACTAAACACTCAGCTATGCACAGTGTCTCAGCCATCCTTCTTCTTTGGGCGTTTTCTTAGTTGCTGTTTTTCTTTTCATTCCCATCTGCCTCCAGATTTATCGCTATTTTAACCCATGCCTTTCCTTTTATCTCTTTTTAGAGAATACATAAATTCCTCCTTTCTGGAAGGACTCTGATTATTCTCTGTATTAATTCTACTATCATGCCACACAGCATACAGCTTAAAATACACAAAATAGGGATGTGTGTCTGCAAAATAAATGTCAGTGAAGCAGTATTTTGAAAAATAATATCTATGGCACAAGTTTCCCTACAGTTTGTAGGTGCCTACGTGTTCAAGTAGGCAGTCCAATTTAACTGTAAAAGCTCATTATTTTAACCCTCTTGTAGCATTACACGAATGCATTATTTCATTATTTTGGTTATGACACACAAGAACAATTTTATAAAGGGGAATGGAATATAACCTTTCTTCATAGTCAGATTTCTTCAAAATCTTAGAAAGGTTTTTGGTAATTCCTCAGGGAGGAATAGGGAGTGAGTTGAGAAAATATCCTAGACTTGATTTTTTAAAAGCAGTTTTCCCTATTTATGATGTTGGGTAAGTTGGTAAATTCTCTAGTTTATTTTGTATAAAAATATTTTTGTAAAAGGACCCCAAAGTGCTCTTGTATTCAGTATCTGATGTTCAAGTAGTGTTAAATGAGATTTAGAAATGTGTTTGAGACACAAGAGGGCTGCTTCAGAAGGAGGAAATACAGAGGAAGTCAGCTGCTGCTAGAGAGAAAGAGATAAAACTCAGCAAAGTGAGGAAACAATGTGTGTTGGGCTTAAATCCTGAGCACTGCTGTAACATTGGAAAGGTTTTGACCATGGAGAAGCCAGTGGGATTTTTAAAGCTGGAGATGCATGTAGTTTTTAAAGACAAAACTTCTGTCTGTGCTGGATTTGCACAACTTGAGAGAGACAGGCTGATTTGAATAATCAAAAAAGAAAAAAAAAAAAGCACTTTGAGTCACAGTGCATAAACAGTAGTGATTTGACCATTTATGGAAAATATTCCCAAGGTTCTGAGAAGCTGTCAAATAGAATAGAAATGATAGCAAAAGAGTGCTCACTGTTATCAATAGCTGAGGAAAAGACTGAAGAAGATCTCAGAGGAAAATAGACAGAATGAGGTTACTTTGAGAAATATTTGGAGTCCAAAAAAGCACATTTTTAAATTTGGTAGTAATTTTGTGAGTACCGAATAATTTCTGCTGACTTACCCAGTCATCAGAATTCTTGTCAGCTCCATAGAAAAGTTGGAAAAGGACCTAAGCCTTTTAGAGGCAGAGGAATCTAGTAGCAAAGACAAATATTTTAGGCTTTGGAAAGACCTCTGTTTCACCTGATCTGCTTCTCTTGCTCTGAGAAAGATTATGTCTACCTGTACCATTGTGATTGATGTTTGCCTAACAGCTTATAATGATAAAATTACTCGAAGACCTTCAAAAAAGAGGAGAAGAAGGAAGTGCTGAATATTTATTGTCACAGTTTTGTTCTTTATTGAGAATATGTTTCCCTTTCTAATTCTTTTGACCTTTAGCTAATGTAATACCTGTGCCCTTCAGAATAAATTGGTAGGTTAGCTAGTCCCTAATTTAAATCAGCTGCTAATGTTCCATAGCCATCTACCTACAGACCAGTTCTGGACTTTCCTGACACCGTAAATCTCTGCTGTTTCCTGGATATGTGATGCCGCTCTGTACTTATTTTATAGATTCATATTCATTTAAATTTTATTTGGTTCTGAGAGCCATACTGTGCTTTCCAGCAGTCTACATCTGCCCTCCCCAGCTGGTAGCTGTGGAGTCAACCAAATGATGCAGTCATGTTAAGAGCTTCTGACTTGCTTTCTGGTGGAAAGTAAATGTTTGTGGGCCCAGCTTGTTCTCACGTTGCAGCAAAGAGATCTGGCTCACATCCATTGTCCTGGGACATCAAAAGTACATAGAATTTATGGCATGTACATTAAAATCTGTGAGAGAAATGTACATTGTTTATGAAGAAATACTTTAAATTCCAGATTTTAAATACACTTATATGCAATTTTAGAATTAGAACATAACATTTTAGTGAGAAAATGGCAAATTTGGTCGTGGAGTGCTATTAACTAGAGATAACATTAGGCTGTAAACTTGTAATTTGCTTGACATTAAAATGATGTGGTTTTTAGACAAAGAAAAAAATTCCAGCCTAGTTTCTTTGCTGTTAACTAATCTCCTGCCTAATTTTGCTTTTCTCCTTTTGGCTTTTACCCATCACAGACAGCGAGATACAGCTGAGGCGAGACATGGTCTTCTGTCAGAGCCTGGTGGCCACGGTCTGCGCGTTTTCAGAGCAGCTAATGGTGGCCTTAAATCAGATGTTTGACAACAACAAAGAATATGAAATGGAGACCCTGGAGGCCAGCAGAAGGTGGTTGGAACAGATAGCCAGTGCGGGTCTTCTCCTTCATTTCCAGTCCCTGCTCTCTCCAAACCTGGTAAGACTCCTCATGTGTCATGCCTGGTCGGAGCCCCTTTTCGTTCCCTGAACCAGGGACGTGGTTAAACAGTCTTAGATGTAAATCTGATATTCTGTGTCCTTTGTGCTTATCTTGGTACTTAGCTGCTATCTGGAAAAGGTGCAATTCAGATAATTACAGATTTGGGAAATGCTTGGTTATGATTTGGGAAATATGCTTTCCACAAAGACAGTATTCTGTTTGCTTGGAGTTAGCGGATAGTGAGTTTACCCTTGACCCCCCACTGCTCTTGTAGCTGTTCCCTGGGATTGAATGTAGTGTTAGGTGATAAGCAGAACTTCATTTTGCAATAAGCAACAATTCAAGATAAGTAAAATACCTGGTTTAGTTAATTTTATCACCCTTCCCCCTAAAAACTATAGGTCTATAGTAGTTGAAGAAGTAAACGCTCTGGTCTGTTTCGCTCCTGTCATATGGAAAATCCTTGTAGCCTTTCAGAGTAATTGGAAATCGGCTGTTCCTTCACAAGGCTTGGCAAAGAGCCATGGCTTAAGAAACAATTAAAAATGGGACATGGCTTTGTAGTCCCTTAATCCTCAGTTATCCAAAGTGCTTCTTTAGCTATTTAAGATGCCTCTCACACTAGGCTGGTTCCTGCTAACCAGAGGAACTGTGAAACAGTCTGCATAGCCTGCTCTATGCCAATCTTCTCTACCTCTGGAGTTGCTCACTAAAAATAAAACTCCATGTAAATAACAGATGATGTTCTTAGCATCAAAGGTGTTCTTTCCTCTCCTTGTCTGTCTCAGCAGCAAATTGCTGACAAGTTGATATAAGAAACTTTAGAAGCAGAAGAAACCAATTAAAACAAAGGTATTTCTAAATCAGAATCATAAAGTCTTAGTCTATGCTGTTGTTGGAGAGCACCGACTTGAGCCAGTGTGACCAACTACCTCACAGGCAGTTGAGGTACATGGGTTTGCAAGGGCGTGTCAGGACGGTGTGTGCAGCTTACAAACAGATAAAATCAGGGCCTCAGAGAAGCAGGGGAACTCTTTAGCCGCACGAGGAGCAATGTGAAGAAGGCACTGTCCGGGAAGCTTGGACTCACGTCTCGACGCTTTTTGACAACGTGTAGCACCAACGTGTCCGGGTGGGGCGATACTTAGAGTTCAAGAGTTAATTCCATTGGTGCCTGCCTTATGTTTTTCCATGTGCTTTGTGGTCATGTTATCACAAAGCAACTGTTGTCTTTGCAGCACCGAATAATTATATTTTTTCTTTCGAGGTTGTAGTGATTTCCTTTGTAGTGAAAATGTGTGCTACTTAACTATTTTCACATAATCAGATACCAGCAGCATGCACTGTCCAATTGAAAATAAAGTTCAGTCTTTTCTGTCTAAAAGTTCTTAACCGAGGGAAATGTATTTAAAGGCAGCTTTTTCAATACCTTCTCAGCACTATTTGGCTTACAAATGATCCATGTTATTTTAAACAAGGGTATTTGAAGGAAATTACACTCATTATGGCCAGAGTTCAGTAAAGAATGAGCAGTTGTGCAAGGGTTTCCCACGCTGCTCTATGGTATTCCGACTTTTCTGCTGACAAAATCACTCTGTCCATAGACTTTATAAATTGAACCAAGAGACAAGATATTTCTAGCAGATTTGCTTTTTCATAAGTACGAGGGGGGATGCTATTTCACTGTATAGATCAGGGAAAATCATGGGGGTTTTTTGTTCTGTTCTATCATTCTGTAAACTATAATTTATTGTCACTTTATGGGCAGCTATTTATTATTCTTTGCCATCCTACTGTTTCAGTTCTTAGAGGGGGAAAAATGCATGCCTCAGATTTCCTTTTGGCTCTTGCTAATCTAAAGTGCCAGGGGAGGGCTGTATAAGGAATAGAATTACTTTAAGTGATTATTGATTTTGGCTGTAATTGCTCTGCATATTAAACTCAAGATAACCATAATTTTAGATTACTATTTTCCTTTTTAAAGATTCACTTAAGTGTCTTGAGAAATCCTGGATCTCTTTAACTATCTCTTTAGCTCAGGGGCGCACAAAGTGAGCTATAGATGAAAATCAGAGTATCGGCACATCTCTGTACTTGATTTGTGTCTCGAGTTTTGTAGTTGAAGGTGCAGCTCACCCTGAGCTATAATTTCTCTGAGCTTCTGGTTCAATTATTGGTGCTTAGAGTGGACACAATAAACTCTTATATGTTGTTCATGAGTGAAGTCCTAAAGTTATGGAATTATTAAAAGAAAATTCCTAAAAAGAAGAATGTAGTTTTCACATTTCCCTTCTGTTGCTTTACAAGTTAGACCTGGTGGCAAAACAAGGTGTTAAAGTCTGGTGTTTTACAGAAAAATGACAGAATTATTTGATTAAAAGCCATGAGAGATAATGGTAGCTATAAATTACCTATTAATTTACTGTGTGAAGTAATAACACTAATTTTGATAATCTTTAACTAGTAATAAAAGGGAAAGCGCCAATAGAAACAAAGATGTGTACCTCATCTAGGAGTTAAATAGGTTATCCACTGCAGCAGTGAAATGTTGTGCAACATTCTGTAGTTGATTTTATGCCCTGCTCTCTTATATTATTTCTGGTAGGGAAAACATCTGGCTGACATGACCTTTCCAATTTTCATTTTGCCTTTTTTAGGCTGATGAGCAAGCTATGCTAGAAGATACATTGGTTGCATTGTTTGACTTGGAAAAAGTTACTTTCTACTTCAGACAATCAGAGCCAGAACCACTAGTTGCAAGTGAGTAATTAATATCTGGGCTTTACTGGTTTTGTAACATTTTTTATTCCTCGAACATCACCTCCCGCAGGGAATCTTATATAATTTGGAATTATGGAGACTAAGTAGAGGTATAGCTCTCCTGATATGCCTAGATGTCCTGAAATACAGCTGTCATCAGTGACAATGCAGAGTCATTATCTGGCAATGTCAGTAACCTTGGGGGCAAAATTGTTTGCTTAGCTGAGCTTTCCATTGGGAGTATGTGACTGCATCGGGAAAGTCCCTGGAAGATCCAGCTGCTATTGAAGAAACGTGTAAAAATAGCTTGAAGGTCTTGGTAGGGAAATGCAACTGTATGAGATGGAGAGGCATAAACCCCATTTCATATTGTCGTGTGAAAAATAAATAACTCTTTGAAGAGTTCCTTGCAGGGACGTGGCAGACACTATTAGGATGTCTTTAAATTGGGCAAGAAGCTCACTCTGAGACCTGCTGCTGCAGACGATCAGGGTCCTGAACCCTTCCTCCCAAAACTCGCCCAACTCAGCAGGAAAGGACTGTCTTTGCAGTCTGCTGCTCATACCCTTTGCTCATTTTCAGCCGTTCCTTTATTAATATGTGTTTGGCCAGTAGATATTTTCCTGCAGTGAACTCTGTTTAGAGAGCAAAAAGGCCTCATTTTTTTCCTGTCTCATGAGTCCCCTGGGAAGGGAGGAAAGCATGTCTGCTTCACATCAAGCCCTTCTGAAACAATTCCTTTGCTGCATTAAGACCACACGGGAGAGAACTTCTGCAATAACCAAAACCAGAAGACACAAAGCTGCTCCACAAAGCTGCCAGTGCTCGGGAGAATTCAGTAGCACAGGGCTGATAGTCAGGTAGGATTTAGGCTGTGTATAGACCATAGTTATTTTGGTTTGATTTGAGTAAGGCCGCTGCTCAGTGTGTTTTAAAAAGAAGCCCTGCTGACCCAGGTAACAATATGGAAAGATAGTTACAGGAGGGCCTCCTAATGGGGAGTTAATGCTATACCTGTGTCATGAACTGTTCATGTTGCAGGAGCTTTCAAGTGAGGTGTCTGTGCTAATAAACAGAAAGTCAGCGTGTTCAAGGATTGTAATGAATTCTGTATTTTCTTTCGGTTTAAATGCTGCCACCACAGTCACTCTGACTATGCTTACAGTAGTCAAGAACTAGCAAATTATTTTTTCAGTTATGATTCTGCATAATTAATAAAAGAAATCTTTTTCTTATTACCATCAGTAGTGAAAAATGTTCCTTTGGAATCTTTGCCATTTAGGTACAATGTGATTTATGCACACAGTAAGAAAAACCCTATGTAATAATAATAATACTAATGCAAGTCACTGTGTTTTGTGGTTACTGTTTTCAACGTGGAGACTTGTCTATGGAAACAATGTGTAATGAAAAATACTGAATGGTGTGTCTGCAGTGATTTTTTTATCTAACTGCGTGAATTTTGGGTGCAAGAGTGTGGAAAAGAATGTGTCATTGTTTACAATCAAATTGTAACACTGACTGTATTTTTAGATTTACCAATCACATACCAAGCAGAAGGAAGCCGGCAATCGCTGAAGGTTTACTTCTACCTTGATGGTTACCATTTTGAACAGCTTCCGCAAAGGCTGAAGAATGGAGGAGGATTTAAAATCCACCCAGTACTTTTTTCACAAGGTAACTTGAGTTTAAATTCCCCCTGCCCTGCTTTTTTTTCATATCATAGCTAACTCTCTTTAAACTCCCACTTATTTAATCTGATTCAAATCCTCTGTAGCTGTAAGGGTACGATGCCTATATTTAAATGTTGCTTAATGTGGGCATTTATTGAGAACTTGGAATTAAAATGTAAATTGAAGAAATTATGATGTCTGTGATAAAAAATAGAGGCGTGGGTATAAATTTCTAAGTTTATGCCAGTTACATGATTCCAACAGCAAAGAGTGAATCTTCATTTATCAATATTGTTTTGTTCTTTTCTTTTCAGACATTAGTGGACAATAGTCAGACCATGAAACTTGCCCTTAAAAGTGTTTTGCTTTTCCAATGCTATCGTAATCTTTTCCCATTACTTCATATTTGAGGACTAAATTGTTATCCCCCTGAGAATTCTGTCTCCTGAAAATATTGTGAAGAGTTAAATAACATTTTCAGGCTTATGTAGTTATTGCTCTGCAAACGTTACGAAGTGAGGAATGGTGGCGCTGATGCTCAGACTGTTCATAAATTACAGGCAGCCTGCATTAGCTGCAGTGTCATTACAGTCATCAGGAGCGTGAAGTTTGCTCCACTGAAATGGTGAATGTGAGCTGCTGATTGCCTTGAGCCGCCTTTGATTTCACAGGGAGCTGAAAATACTCCATACCTTGTGAAAGGCTTCCAGGGTCTGTGTGGAATAGGCAGAAGTCAGGCATACAAATGAAGTTTTGGAGGGGAGCTTGGTCTCTGAGAGACAAGGAGGATGGAAAAGGAGATAGTGCACAGAAACATAAGTAAATAGCTGAACTTACTGTAAAGGTAAAGCACACATTTTTTATAAAAAGTAAGGTCCTTGAAGTCTGATTTTTAAGCAAACTAATAAAGACTTCAGTGGATTCCTTTTGAACAGATTGATTTCAGTCATAGGGAAAAATGAGAACACTGAGCAGGAGGCATGTTTCAGTAGAGCAGACAAAAAAAGCACTTGAGAGAGAACAGAAAATACCTTGGTTCAGCTGAATTCCTGGAAATAGTATTTTTTTGAGATTGGGGAGGGGATTCGGTGTGCTACGGGGTTTATTTTGCAAAATTTTTTCCACTTCTGTTTCCAAAAGCCCAAAATATTTGATTCTTAGGATAAGCATCTTTGTAGTCAGCTAAAGGAAAAGGGCAAGGATCCGTTCAAGCATTTACATCTGCTTAATATTTTTCAGTAGAATGGAAACTTTCTTCTTTCTTTATCATATCAAATTTCTTTAATTTTCAAGGATCGTCCTCTAAAATAGTACATTGGACTTCAAGAATAAGAACTCCTGAATAAGAATTTAAATCCTAGTGTTTAAATCATTATTTTGAGGGTTTTTTACCTCATTAATGAGTGGATTGGGATTCTATTTTTTACTTCTTTCCTATGAGGTTTGGCTGAGCTGCCCTCAAACTAACTCAGTAGATTCCCATCTGTAACTGAAATTTATTAGCTACGAACGTAGAAATCTTAAAGTTTCTCCATGAAGAGAATTTTTGCTCCCCAGTCTAAACCTAGGTAAGTTGTTTCCTGCCTAAGATACAATGGTTTATGATATTTTCAAATGGAACATTTAGAAAATCATGGTTTTGGAGTACTTTGTCAGCACATGGGTCGATGCACATCGGACTGTTTATCTCTGTGTTTCTCTATTCTGAGCAGCATAGCTCCATGCCTCAAATTACAAGTCTACATATCTACATGATTGGCACTATAACATTTTTCGAAGTTTTTTTGTTGTTTACCCAGGCTATATTATCTCTCCCTCCATTTGTGAAAAACAGTTTTGTTCAACCACATACCCAATTGTGTATCCATTCAAAAGGATCCTGGTTTGTAGGATTGGGGCTGAGGATGTTAACATATTGCTATTGGCATTTAGATTTCTCTATTTCCTACATTTGACTTAAGATCTCGGCAATAAATTTAAAGACACTATTTAAAATGAAAATTCCATTTGTTTAAAATTGCTATTTAGTGTCTTAATTATATACGGTTTTAATTTTTTTTTTTAGTTTTTCACAGAGTCTTAGAATAGTTCAGATTGGGAGTGACCTCAGGAGATCTCTGTTCCAACCTCCCACTCTTAGCAGCAACAGCTGTGACATGAAACCAGGTGGCTTGGGTGTCTAATCAGCAGGATCTTGCAAGCCCCCAGGGACAGAAACTGTACAACCTCTTGGGTAGCCTGTTACTGTTTGACTGCCCTAATGGTGAAAAAGCTTTTTCTTTCTACTGAGTTGAAACACCTCTTGTTTCAATTTGTGTTGATTGTCTCGTTATGCCAGCTTGTACCACTGTGAAGAGCCTGGCTCTTTATGTGGCCCTGCACTTGGCTGTCTCCACTGCTTGTCCCAGTTTGGTATTAGCTGCAAACTTGTCTCACCTCCTCCACATCAGTGATAAAGACACTGAACAGTTGAGATACCTGTGATGCTCTGCTTGCAGTGGGCCCCTGGGCAGACCATGTCCCATTAGCTTTGAGTCTGCCCTCTCTTCCAGGTTGCTTTCCCAATCAGTTATTCTATGCCTTCAGACCATAATATCCTACCTTGGATTGAAGAATACCATAGAAGACATGTTTGTAAGGAAAGCTTCCTTGCAAAAGAAGTTCCTAATATTTTGGGTGGAAAAATGTTAAACCCTTCAGAGAGGGCAGGGACAAAGCACACAGCATGCGAGTCCCTGCCTGCACCTGTGAGCGTGGCCCCACAGAGGCAGAACTGTATGCTCCTGCCAGTCCTCACAGATGACTGAGTTTCCCAGTTGGATAATCTAATTGGATAAAACCAACTTCATGCCAGTAAAATAAGCAGTAGGGATTATCAATTCTGTTTGTGTTAACATGCTGTTGTAAATGGAGTTCAGTGGATATTTTTGTTTGAGCTTTCTGGTGTGACTTAGAACCAAAGAAGAATCAAGTCTGACTGTTGAAACTTAATATTTTTCGCACAGAAGTAGAATTACAAACTGTGAAAGCACAGAAGGGGAGTGCAATTTGCATGTTCTTTCACAATGAATGAATTATTTATTAACTGGTCATATTAAGTAGTACAAGCAGAATTAATATTCTGTGTGCAGCTGAAGCTGTAAGGCGGCAGCAAGTTTTCATGAAAACTCTGCTTATGGCTTGCATTTTCTGATGGAGTGATGAATTCTCAGAATGTGTTTGGATTACTAAAGTGGCAATGTTCCTAATTGTAAAGTCTTTTTTGCTTCTCCACAAAAAATCTTATTTCACCAAGAGTTGGGGTTTATGTTATTATGTGGTCGACCTCTTAATGTGACGATCTTTACATTTCCAGTCCAAATTTTCATGAGAATCCTTTAATTGAAGTTTTTGTTCTGTTTCTGAGTTCTTCTACCAATATTCATCCTTGGTTTGGTGAAATGAACGCAGCAAAGGTGGACACAGACAAGTATCTGACTTCACTTACCCCGATCCTTGAAAAGGAACTTCTAGGCCGTTTTCAGAGATCCAGCGAAATTTGCTTTACTTGATCTAGAAGAAGGTATTCTCATTATCAGTGTGTATAACTAGAGGAACCTCTAGGTGAGGTGCTCCACGCCTCTGAGGTGCTCCATATCTCCCGAAATCAGGCTTCATGAGAAGTTAGTAGGTCTCCCTCTGAAAGCAGCTGTTGCATTGATCTTTTATTTCCTCTACCCCAGCTCCTTCTACTGTTTTCTTCCAGGATGTATCAGAATTAAACCCCACATTTACATTCACAAGGCAGGAATACTTTTAATTAGAGCAAAGGAACTCAAATTAGTGCTCTCCTTTCTATTTTCCACAGGGCAAGAAATATAATTTTTCTTGTAAATGAAACCTTTAAGAGAGATGTGTACGACTCTGATGACATACAGAAACAGCTCAGCAATTCACAGTAGGGTCACAGCCTCAAGGTTAAAAAGTAATTCACTTGTGTGCGAACAAAACTACAAAGAAGGCGATTACTAAATATTTAATACTGATCTTTTTCTTTGCCATTCTCCTTTCTCTTTTCACAGCCTTGGAGAGCATGGAAGGATACTATTATAGAGACAGCGTCTCAGTGGAAGAATTTCAAGCTCAGATTAATGCTGCCTCACTAGAAAAAGTCAAGCAGTATAACCAGAAACTACGGTGGGTAATAAACCAACATTCCTGAAATTAGCTTACCAAGTTCTGTTTTTCAGTTCGGTTTCTGTGAGACATCTTGAAACTGAAATGTGTTGTATGGTGGTTGGGTTTCAGTTCATGATTGAATAAGGGCCGAGATTCGTGATTCTGACTTTTCTGATTTCTGCACTGTTAAGTTACTTTTCAAAAGATTGTTTTCTCCTGAAAGCTTTAGCTGTAATTGCCTCCAGGTTGTTGTACTAACACATATAAAAAAAGGAATGTCTACTTGATCACAAGTGGAGTATCAGAATTACTACACATTATGATCTGATTTTACAGACCGTATTTACCTAATTTCTACAGAATAGGACTTGAAAAATAATGTTCTTTTCCTGCTCTTTCTCCCCACACCCCACCCTACTAATGGGAATACAAACATATTTGGATACCTGCATCAGCGTTGGCTATGGATTACAGAGTGCATAATTGCCAGTATCTGTAGAAATTATGCAGCTGTGTATTTTGGTAAATATTTCATTAAGGAGTTGCACATAAAGACAGAATTTCTATTACACAAAATAATCTATTAGTTATGAAGTAAAGTAAGGGAAATGGGTACATAGATCAGTCTTGTGTCTCACTGTGTCTGTGAAAATCACCTGTTTGAGTATTCTTACTTGCCATGTGAGTTGAAGAGTGCAAAGGATTGTGGTAAAATCACATCTATGCACTTCTAAAATTCTCGAATCGGATGGAAATGCTATCATAGGCAGTTTATAAAAGCAGCAGAGAACAGGACTCCAGGACAGTGGAGAAGGGGGAAGAAGATGAATGAGAGTCTCTTTGCAATTCCTTCGCATGTTGGTCCTCTCTCTGGAAGGTTTTCTTCAAGGGTCTTGCAAAACTGTTTCTCTAATTTGTTATTAAAGCAGTGGGATTTCTAGATTCTGTTTTAATCTAAGTACTACTGTAGCAAAAGTGATTTTAAAGCCAATTGCATTCAGTGAGTATGATATATTTAATTTTTTTTTGTGTGACATCTCTGTCAGTGCACTTGTATGTCAATGACAAATGTCTGTTTTCCACCTTATATCTGCACTTCTTATTTGAGAAAAAAAGTGCCTCCTGAGTATTTATGTGACAAGGCTTATGTTTTAAATCAGTTTTACAGAGAACTTTGGTCATGCCAGTATTTGGCCTAGATGAAGTCAGCTAGTGTTGGAAAGACATTCTATCAGTTAGACCAGGCAAGACTTTTTGTGATGTTTTTTTCCTGTGAATAGGACCAATTTAACCTCCCATGAAAATCCTTAAAATACATTCTTCCTGACTCTATGCTCTAGCGTTCCTTGACCTTGCTTACCTCATGTGTTAGGTCCTCCATTCATTCTGTAGCTATAATGAGGTACATTCCTCTTTACGGTGTTGTGACTCACAGCTCTGATGAGTTGCTAAGCTCCAAGGCCTAGTTTTGCAAGAAGTTACCATGAAAAAGTTATCATTAACAAAAACTACCATGGGTATCTCTGCCCAGTCAGAAGAACGGGAAAAATTTTGATGTTTTTTTTCAGCTCTCTAATGTCTGACTAGAACATTCAGTAATTGATTTGTTTGCTTTCTGGTGAACTTTACCCATTTCTTAAGTGCAGCACAAACAGCTTCAGGAAGTAACTGACAAAATGTGAAGAGGAAAAACAGAAAAGCAGATGCTTCATTCTTGTTCTGCTATTTGCTAGCCTGTGTAGGTGTTTGGCCAGGAGTATCTAATGAAGTAACTGCAGCAGCAAAAGATATTAACATTTGGGTAATTGCTCTAAAGAAGAACAAAAAAATGTAATTGAATATTCCCTGGAAACATACTCAAGTGCAATAATACTAAAATGCTTCACGTGGAAGAAATCCTCTGTGCAGCACCTCTTAAGCGGTAATAAAAAAAGTCATTCGAGACACAACCCATAAACCATTCTTTCTCCACAGAAAAGGGATGTGTTGCTTGCTTGTGAGATGACCATCTGACGACCATTTTAGAATTTCTCCATCACTACAGCAGCCGAAAACAGATGGGAGCAACAGCTATGGAAAAAGTAATGGGAGAAGAGGATGGGGACTAGTGGGAATGGAGTGGTGCTGCAGCCAAGGCATCCATTGATGAGAACTCAGGAAACTATTTCAGCTTCTCTCCCTCCTGATGCATTGAGTTAATAATGCTCCTATAATAATGTGAAATAGAAGAGACCCCTTGGTTGTGTATGGTCCCATTTGCAAACAGAGTTGTTGGCCTAGCTTGGTATGTACCCAAGCAGGAGAGTAAATTAAAAAATGAGTAGTACCTTTGCTCAGCTACTTCTTAATTTCTTGTAGTAAAGTCTCGTTGAAGTTTGAGTACATAGAATATTTTTGGGTGACGAATCTCATACTGATGTGTGCTTTAAAATAATTAATTTACTGATTATCTATTTTAATGAATCAAAAGATATATTAGGAAAGTTTTAGTGGATTTCAGGAAGGATAGCCATTAAGTCAAGAAGATGAGCCTTTGCTTTTATTGCAGGGGTCATTCATAACTATGGAACTCTGACCAGCTTTTCCACAGTATCAGAACTGATGCAATAAATCCAGGTGCAAAACTGTCCTCCTTGACACTGATTTCAGCATCATAAGATCTTCTGTCATTCATGGCTCTTGCTTTGGGGCTTTTGCAAATACTACCTCAGCTATGAAATAGTCATTGATAAAATTACCATTTTTATGAGAATGCATGAAAGACAGTTGAAAATTGATTATAGAATTTCATGCTCATGTGGCATGGAGGAAATGTCCCTCCATCTTCTGTAATGGACTTAACCCTAGATGTTTGAATCTTATCAGTAATATAAGGAAACTTTTACTCTAATATCGGCTCAAGTTGAGTTCTTCTACAATACCTGAGGCAACATCCTCTACACTAGCAGTATGTAGGAAGTGCTTTATAGAAATAAAGATGTTATTTAAAGAAAACCAACAAACCCACCAACACCTAGTTCATGGAATTTCTGAATCTGCTGAGAAATTTTCAGCATCTAACCCGCAAATATTCTCAATCATGCTGGATTTTTTTTCAAATTGCCCTTATATTTATAGTTCACCAATTCTGTTTCTGTGACACTGATAAGGAAAATAAAGTTATGTTCAAGTTCTGTTTGAGAACTGAGCTGGTGCTAGTAGTTGCTAGCAATGTAAATTGAACCTGATCAAATTGTTTGCTAATGAGAAACATTCAGTACATCCAAGTGAAAGTAATTAGGTCAGAAGAGATTTTCAAGATCTTTATTACTATGTGTTTGATAGCTCAGCAGTTGTCTTCTAATTTAGAAGGGGACTAAAAAGAACCTGTGTGTCTGACCTCTATGGAGGTCATTGTTCAGTGAGCCCTTTCTGTATTCTTCTTCCTCCTCCCACTTGTCCCCATCTTCCTCCTTTGGTACTCCTTGGTTTTCAAACAGCCTTTTTTCATCCCGAATCAGTGCTTTTGCTGTTACAGATACCAGACATTATTTTGTTTCAACAGTGCGGGACACAAAGGTGTTCAAATCCACGACTACTACAAATGCTGATAGGGATAACAAAATATCACAAGTGCCCTATATTGTGTGCTTGGGTGATTTAAGTAGTGTCTTGAAAGTCTTGAGTCATGTAATTGTAAAAACATGAGGGTAAACTTAAAGCAGTAATGCTTGGAAATTGCAATTTAAGAATTATTTATTTAAAATACATTCTTTCCTTTGAATATGGTCTTTATAGGTGGTAAAGGTCCATTTCCTGCAGTAAGGTTCAGCATGCCAGCTATTCCTGCATTGCATAGAAATAAATCTTATGGTCCTTGCTGTGATGGTCAGATTGGTTGTGATGCAAGCCTGTTGGAAGCTGGGACAGACCCTGACAGACAGGTTAGCTTCATGGCCACAACTCAGCCAATCTTTGGGCTGAACAGCGACTTCAAAGTAAAATGTTTAGTTGGATATGAGAACAGTTTTTATCCTTACAGAAATCGGGTTTGGGGTTAGCTTCCTGCAAAAAGTAAGCTGTTTTCAAAAATGGGCTTTCAGTGTAGGAATGAAAATTTCTGTAATGTTTGTCCAAGTTATCAGAGGTTTGGACTTGCTGGCCCAGGATGACACTCTGAGTGGGCAGTAGGAAGCTTGCTCTTTCAGTCTTCCTATCTCTGTATTTGACGTTCTTTCAGATTTTTTTTCTTTTTTTTTGCTGGTGGTGGCAGGGGTTTTTTTTGTAGTGTGAATTCTCATTCTGGGTAAAAGCTGTGTCCCTCCTATGACATTCTATTAAAATGCAGTTTTCTACAGGTGCTTCTGGTTAGCTGCTTAATCAGAAAAGTTCAGGCACATCTGCGCTTTAAGAGGTTTTTTCCTGGATGTGTCTGTGCACATAAGGGATGTGTCACAAAGGCAGAGAGGATGTTCAGGGCACAGGTCATTCAGCAGGGTGCAGGGCTGTGCCTGTACCAGGCCTGCTTCCAGCTTCTGTGTCTCTGCAGTGTGCTTTGCTTTCATTGTTGACTGCAAGAGCAAACGATGGTGGTCTATAGGTGCTGGAAACTGTACCTCAATATACGTGCTTGGATTCCAGAACTGTCTGGGCAGATAGTTTTTAGCTAATAAGATATTAGAGAAATCAATAGCTCTTAGATACATGAGCGTTTTTAATGCTTCTGCAGAAGGCTATGCTCGCATTTTAAAGGTGTTTTGACATCTAAACACCTTTAAAATTTGTTTTCTGATGTTATGGTGTCTAGGATTGGGAACATACAGAGGAAATGAGAAAAATAATAGATGAAGGTGAGGTCAGGAGAGCTCTGCTTTTCCATTAATTTTCTCTTATCCTCAGCATGGCACTTTCTTGTGACACCCCTGATTACATGATGACCCAGTTCTTTACTCCAAAGATAGGATCATGCTGTGGGAAAGACAGCTGAGGGTTGCTGTTCATCCCCACAACTGGTGTGGGTGCTAATTACCACTGTCTAGTAATTAACTCGCCTGTGCATCAATAGAGAAAGAAAGTCTGGAAAAAATGTTCCTTCCTTCCTGCCTACCATTCTGTGTGATTTGGAACTATTCTTTGAAGTCAGCTGTGTCCAGGGTTATTGGCAGCTACTTCTGTAGCCTGTTGTACAGCTATAATAGAAGAAAAATTAAAGCAAGCAGTGAAGGGGGAAAAAATTTGTGGATTTTTCTGAGTTTTCTGGGGTTTTTGTTGGGTTTTTCTCCTTATGTTGCTGCTTTCTTGGATATCATTTTAGGAGGTAAATGCAAGTCTGTTATGCTAAGGAAGCAATTATAATCAGTGAATCTAATGACAAATGATTTAGCTAACTACCCTCATTATATTGAACATCTGATTACACTGAATGTAATATTTGTCATTTTAAAGAGTTTCATTTACAATGTAACTTCAAACAATTTCTCTGTCTGAAGCCTCCTGTATTTATTTTATGTCATAAGTAGTCCTCGACAGAGCAATGGCAAATTTAATTGAATTCTTTATTCAGGGATGTTACAATTAATGAGATTTTCACGTTGTTGGGTTTTCTTGTTTCTTTTAATTTTCAGAAGGATAAGGAAACTATTTCTGCCCCTAGAACATGCAAACATGGCACAAAATCTGTCTGAGGAATGTAACATCTTTTTTATTTATACACACACGTATACACGCACAACAGCCTCTCAAGCTGCAGGCTTCTTGGCAGGATGATGTTTTCTGTATCCTGTATAATTTAGTCAAGGCAGAAAATAGATGTGATGGCACTCATGGCTTCAGGCTGAACTAAAATTCTCTAATAGTTGCTTTGCTATAAATGAGTTACAATGACATAAAGGACATATCCACTTAAAGGTAGTTAATTACTATGAAAGAAAGAACTTGTCTTGGAAACAACACGATAAAGCCTCAAGGCAATACCTGCATTAGCAAAAAGACCAGATCGTATATAAATTCCTGTAGAATACATTAAAATCCACCTTAAAGCTGACAGACTCCTTGCCCCCCCTGTTTCCAGTGGAAAGCTTTTCCAAAGCAAATGCTCATGTGGTCAAGAAGCTTATGTTGCTTGTCCCTGTGCCGCTCTTGTCCTGTGATGAGTCTTTCCTTCATGTCTGTTCACTTCAGTGAGTGACATGTTAATGAGCAATTGGTTTTGTCATTGCCATCAAATTCAGAAGAGCGACGTGAGGAGAGTTACAGGTTTCAGAGAGTGATTCTGTGATAAGATTTTCTTTTTGTTACAGTGAGATATTTCTAAATCAGGTGGAAAAACTGTGTTTCCTGTATTCAGTACTGCCTATTTGATACCCAGCTTCGTGTTCAAAAAAGCAGCAGCAGTAAAGCTGGACTGCAATACTACATAGACAGATTTATCATGTATTTTATATGACTATAAACATTGGAAATCTAATGACTCTTAGATTTTTAAGATGTGGTTCCAAATGCCTAGAAATTTGTGACATAACTCTCTCTAAATGCAGAGTCTTTATGAAGGAGAAATTGAAAATCAGGCAGTCACTCTGAAGGATATAACAAGGAAATAATAGCTAAGTTTATCTCCCGATGAACTTAGTGAAAAGTATTTTAGATAGAACAGAAATTAAGATTCATTGCATCTAAGTGAAGCAAGACCAGAGAGAGAATAGAGAGATCCTGGGAAAAGTAAATTAAATTTGTCTAGCTGGTCTAAAAGATGTTACCAGATGGCTTGAATTTAGCTTTGGGATTTTTTTCCTTTTTCAGTGCTGCACTCATTCTGTGAATGTAAATTAATTGTTTCTTTAGACTTTTGACGAGTACGATCAGTATTTATTATCGGTAGTGTCCTGTAATTGAAAATTATGTGTCTTGGTAGATTATATGTACTGACTCTTTGCTCACTAGGTGGACACCAGGTTCATCCTGCCTTCTTTATTCTCTGCAGGCACAGAGAATGTGTACCTGCAGTGATCAAAGGTGGAGCCTTTTCTTTCGCTCCCGGTCACTGATAGGAATCCAGCCCAAGCCTGCAGTAGTCGAAAGCCTAACCACACAATAACTATTTGGCATGTTGTCCCTTTTAAAGTGTATTCCATGTCCGGAATATCAGCAGCTAAAAAGGAGACATCCATTGTATGAAAGAGAAACGTGGAAGCAATTACTTTGCATTATTTGGTTCAGTGTGGATTTGGCTGTTTTGATAAATGATGGGAGAAGCAGGAGGGCTGCTGTAACTGGTCTGCGGTCGGAGAACTTCCCTTTTCACATCACAAATAGGATGGTTTCAAGTGCTCTTGGATGTAGGTAGAGATGCTGGGGACTAAATTCTGGATAACAGGTGTTAAAGGGCTGCATGTGAAAAGTGGGCAGTGTTGGCAGTGTTACATAGACCAAATTGGATCCTTTTTTCCATTTTTTTTTGTCATCCATGACTTTCTCTCTTCACATTTGCATTCTCACATTTATGTAATCCCCTGCTTTTGTGTTTACAAAGGTTTAAGAGTAGGGCTGTGAAAGGTCTGCTTTTATAGCAGGACTGTTGCTTTGCAAGCATCCTCCTCTGTTTGCACCTTAGATACTTGTGCTCTTTCTAGTGCCAATTGCTCAATGTGCCTTATTCAGAGGCTGAAGAGAGTTAAAATTGGTGGGAGACCAGTATTTTAGCCAGATGCTGCAGTCTTGCAAGAAAATGAGGAGCGTTATGAAGATTCCTCCCCTTAGTTTAAGAGTGTGGTTTAAGAGTTTGGGAATTTGGTTTTCACGAGTTGAAAGTCTGTGTCCCTGCTATACTCCCAGTCTACTCCACTAAAGCAGGCAGTTGCCAAGGAAGTCCTTAAGTTTCATTTCTTGAAATTTTCTTAACACCCCTCTCCACTTCTAAGTATTTAAATGCATTACTAAACCTGATTATTTTTCTCTCTTCTCTATGTATTTTTCTCCTCTCACCATGCAGTCACATCCTCTTCACCAAAGACTGCACTATTTCCCACAGTAGAGGGAAATAATAGTTGTCCTGGTTCTGGCCAGGACAGGGTTAATTTTTGCAGTAGCCAGGAGGGACATGGCTCAGAGGAGGAGATTGTTCTGTACCACCTCACATCATTGCCAGGGGCAGGGGAAGGGAGTCTCTTCCAAGGAGAAGTGGTTCCTTCTGGTGGAGTAAATGTGGTGCTGGTCCTGAGCCAGGGGCAGCAGTCAGGTGGCACGGCTGCAGTCGGATTGTGGGATCCACAGAGAGCATTTTTGTGTGTTAAACACACTCTCAACTGTATAGTTAAAAACTAGATGGCAGAACATAGAGTTGCTATTAAAGAAATACAAAAGTATGTGTGCACATAGAGGCAAAACCACAGAGATACTGTTTATCTGTGTCATAAATATGTGCTTTTTAGTGTGAGCTGAAGAAAATAATTAGGGACTCCGACACTTCCCTACTCCACACCTCTGTTCTGATGTGTCCTTTCTCAGATTGCTGACTGTGCTTTTCTACATGGTCTTGAATATCTTGTGACTGAGGGATAAAAAATCTAGTAGAATTAAGATCCATTTGCATCCTTCTGTTGAGGACAGTATGAATTACTTTATGTTTGCCACAGTGATGTGGAAATAAAAGACTAAATTATTCTGTTCTATAACATCAAAGCAAAACCTTTCTAGAGCAGAACCATCAGCTTGGTGGTATTTAATGGCATAACCCAGTTACCTCCCCCTCTTCAATTATTTCTTTACTATCCTTGTATTTTGAAGAAAAGATTAACAGTACCTAGGATAACCCTACGGGTTTACTGGCACAAGAAATTGAGAATAAGACTAAACACTTGGATTTCCTTGAGTCATCTGTCTGTTCAAAGTCACTCAGCAATGTGTGTCTCTGCAGGTCTGAAACCTTCTTAGAGTTCTGTTTGCAAAATTTGAATTTTTCAGGACTTTATACATGTGTGTATCAGTTTTGGAGGGTACCCTGTAAAATGCTTCACTAAGAAAACATCAGTACTTCTGCAATTCCTTTGTACTTAAGTTCTGGGAAGGCATCTTGGGAAAGCATTTATCTTGTGAGAGATTTTTTCTTTTTGACCCCTAAGATGTTTGTTACCTTATCCCGGTGTTAGTTTTCCCTGAGATACTTGTCCCCATTATTTGACACTGCTGCATAGGGGATATCTTACAAAAGTCGAACACAGCGATAATCCCCAGTAGATTTATTGTGTATTGGATTATCTACCTTTCTTTTCTTTTAAAGAAAGGCTTTTCTGCTGGATCTTAGAGAAATTGCAAGGCTTTAAAAGCTAAACTAACATCACATTTGGAGACAAAGAACTATGATTTCATTCTGGTTCATTTCAAATGGATTAGAAAATATTGTCCAAATTGGGCACCATGCCAAGATTGCCATTAACTTTTCCCATAAAATATGATTAAGGACCTTAACAAGCATTTAGTAATTAAGTGAAGTGCTTTGGAAATTTATATGCTGTCCACAGGTTGTCATGTACTGTAAAATACTGAAGACAGTTTTCATGAAAAGCAATAAAAATAAAGCACTTGAGAAACATCTGGGAGTGTTATCTGATGGGGAAGGAATAGTTTCACTTGTAACAGGATATTTTGATATGTAAAATGAATGTTGTGTATGGTTGATTTTCTGTTTGGTTTTTTTTAGGTTAATGAATAATTGACTGAATTAATGGAGTAATTCCTATAATCGTATATCCCATTCCAGTGTCCGTGTTGCTTCATTTTATACCCTGAGTTAATTATTTTCCGTGTACTCCATTAATTAGTGTACTGTTCTATATTTGGTTCCTGGTTTCATTTAATGCAGCCGAATTTGCTGGAATAACAGTCCAAAGAGTTGGGATTGCTGAGCAGTCTCTGAATGAAGCAGATTTTCCTATCGTAGGGCAGGAAAAAGCAGTACAGGCTTTCAGTCTGATAATGTTCGGTGGAGAGCAGGGTGATGCTTTGTTTTTTAGCTTTGCTAACAAAGAGAAAAGGTTGGTCTGTTGCTGCTGAGGTAGCTTTTATGTGCTGTGGCCACTCAAAGTGATTTATGAGTAATTTTCTCTACAAACCTCTTTTCCTTTCAATAGTGTCCAGCTTCCTTTGACACAGAGCACATTGTGGATCATGCAACAGGCTTAATGGAATAACAGAACTAGATTAGCTGTGCTGTGCTTTCTGAGGGAATTAATTCAAACCTTACATTTGGGAGAAATTGTTTTTTCAAAACTACAAACTACTGGAAGCAAAGTCTGCAAGAATAAAAGGTGGATGGATTTTCTTATCAACTCAGTTATTCTAGAATATTGAAGAATAACGGGTATTCAGATCTGTAGTCTGCACTCTTGCCCACCACGTGTACAACAATGTAATTTCTCTCCTAGATAAAACCATAAAATAATAGGGGGAGCGATTTTTAACTTTGTGTGCTACATGAATCAGTGCTTTAATGACTGGAGGATCCAGGTGATCCTCTTGTTTGAGAGTTAGGATGCAAGGACGCAATTTTTTTCAGTGGTTTTTTTTTCATATTTTAGAGCAACTGAAATTTGTTTACCAAGTCCATAGTTCCGGCCTGGGTTGTGGCTCAGTTGTGACCTTTAGTCAGGTCTATGCCTTAAGCACACGCAGTGGAGCTAGATCACAGTGATATCTTGAGGTTGTCACTGGAGAATCTCTCTTTTTTTCCTACGTGTTCCATAGTTTGGTGGGGTTTCTCTTGTTTTGTTTTATTTAAATGTTGCCCAGACTTGCTGCATTAGTAGCTGTTGCCTGGTTCTCACCTACCAAATGTTTCTATTTTCAGCTACCACAGGAGATTTTAGGAGCTTTACAACCAGCAGAATGAGTTTTGTGATCAGAGAAACAAAATGGTTTGTGTTAGACAGGACTTTTACAGATCATCTGGTCCAACTCCACTGCTGTGGGCAAGGACAGGCTTTTTTTAAGTGTTGCTTCGGAGGCAATAAAACCTGTGATCTTATCACGAAGACATGTAGCATATTTCCTCTGCCTATGAGACGTTTAATGATAGCTCCTCTCTGGTGAGCAGTTAAGTTGCTTGTAAGTTGAAAAGTTGAAACAAAAATTCCTCTAGGGTTCCTGAATTGAAGAAGACAGGAGCCCCGTGCTTCCTGTGTGCTCTTTGCTAAAGCGCTTCCTTTATTGGTGTAGAAGAAGAGGAAGGTTGTTTTGTTGTAGGATAGAGAAATATCAGCCTCCTTTGTGCCACACAGAAATTCATGAGCTTTGCATTTGAAGGCAGCACATGTTGCACTTGTCTGTTTTATATAAACTTTTTCTGGGACTAATCACTGGTAAGTGAAAGGTTATAGAAGGAACTCTGAGAATACGGGTTGACACACAGTAGATAAACCTCATACATTTAAAAGTATATCCATCACATTTGTGCTCTGCAGGTAAATGAGTTTTCTTTGGTTTTTTCTTTCAGGCACTAATTCATTTTCAAAGAAGTGTAGAAATTGTAAAGAAAGGCAGGGTTTTTTAAATTTGTACATAACTGCATTCATTGCAAACGCCATTTTGCTTGTATGATGCATATTTCTCCCTTGTAAGGTTTTTGCTTTTTTGTTTCTTTTCATATTGTGAACGTGTATATGTTTCCTCTGTCAGTACTGTGTTTCATGTTGGGGATTCTGCTTTTATGTTACTGCATTTGTATACAGCGAACACAAAAAAAGCTTGTACAATGTGAAGCTCAGGCCCTGTTTGTATGCCAGTTTTCCCAAAGTCACTCTTAAATTAAATCTGTACAGTTGCCACAGACCTTTTCATGGGTAGCTTTGTTGAAAATTGCTTTCAGATCCCGTTTTTTTCTGATAACTAGATGCTAAAATTTTGTACTGTACTGTCAAAGGGCAGAGGGACGGTTTTTGTCTCCAGAAAAAAAAAAAGTTCCTTATTACTTTAAAAGAAGGAGTGATAGTGCCTGTTTATTATTGTATTACTCCTTGACCCTCTCTTACCATAAGGTAAAGAACACTCCAACCTTAGGATGGTGTCTAAGAATAGTCACTTTTAGAAATTTTGTTCAGGAGTGGACACAATTAGTTTTTGCCTTACTCTATCTGTTTGTTCTTTCAGGGCATTCTACCTGGACAAGTCAAACTTGCCTCCAAATTCAACATCTAAAGCAGCTTATATAGATAAGGTAAATAAAAATGTTAAGTGCCTAATTAAACTCTGCATGTTACACACTGTGTTACTGAGGCTTTCTTTATTCTACCAAAAATTGAATTATTTAAATCTGGGGGGAGAGGGGCAGGAAAAGGAGGAGCTCTCTTGAAGCATTTTGTCATGCGGTTCTGTATTAAAAGGCGTGGCAGGAGGGTATCTGTGTTTGAAAAGAGGAGTCATTGCTTTCCTTTTTCACTGTGCTTTCAGAGCAATGCAACTGCTCTAGGAGCATGTGGGGTAGGATGGGGGAGGACAGGTGCAGGCAGAAATTCTTTGTTCTGAAAGCTGGAAGCACTTTTCCAAATTAAATACTCTTTCAGCATCCTGCTCAAAAAGGCTTTCTTGTGAATCTTCTCATTTAGGCTTTCTTCAAATGCTTTCATCTGTCTTTAAACCTCTGTGGCTGAAAGATCCCAGCGGCTATGAAAATTCATTTAATGCTCTCTTCTCCTGTTGGAGAGTTAATTCCTGTATTGCAGCCCAGTAGGGGGAATAAAGAAATTCCTGGGGTCCTGCCTACAAAAGTGATTGAACTACTGTGGCTTGAGAGATAATAATGCTCATCAGCTGAGCCCAATGACAGACTAGAGTTTTATGTCAGTATTATCCAGCACTGCTGTTAACAGACTGATAGTTCCTGTTTCTTGGATCCATGCAGGACTGCGCAGGAAGGAAGGAGGACATTTGCCACTCCTTCCCTGGGGTGTCAGCAACTTGCCTAGGAGTCACAGGTGCAGCAGGGGATGTTTAGCTGTGAGGGAAGTGCTTGTTAGCCCTAAACCTGTTCCCTGTCTATTTCAGCGAAAAGGTCAAGGGCAAGAGAAAAGCATCTCATAATCCACATCTGACCGGGGGATGCTAGGTTAAGCTAATGCATTTATTTTGCAACTGGAGCAAGCCAAGAGTGAGTGCATGATCCATTTTTGGCTGCGCCTTTCACTTTATTGTCCATAGCTCTGCATTAGTAGATGACACCAGCTAAAATCAATTTAGACAGATGCAAGTTAAACCAGTAGGACCTAAACCAAGTTAAATCTGTTCGTACCCTAGTTTAAATATGCTGGGGTTTATAGCTGATTTACTTGACCCCTATGCTTTTCAATGAAGTAACTATCATGGGAGAAAGTGAGGCTGCTATTTCTCTAACTAGTTAAAACTGTCTTTCAGGAATTAATCTGTCTTTCAAAAGATTAATTCTTTGAGTAGCATGGGGGTTTGTTGGGATCTTTAAGTGTTTCTGGAATAAAGAGAAGTGGGAATTTGGATTTATGTGGTCTGCAAGTTTGGATCGTGAACATCTCATTTGCACAAAGCACCCTGATGTACTGGTTTTCATTGCTGGACCACTTTTGAAGGCTCCTTGTCTGACTCATGCTTTGCACTTGAAAGCTGCCTTCTTTACTTCGTTCATCCTTAGTACAGTAATGCTGGGATTCTTTTAAGTCCTGCTACAAAGTTAACTGTTCTTGCTTTGTAGTATGGTTTTGTCATATCTGTTAATTTTTATTTTTCGATGTTGTTAGTCAGGATTAGGAACTAGACATTTGATAAATAAAGGACAGTGTTGTCATAACTGTAAGCTGATTTTCTCAGCAAGTCAATTAATGAGTCTTGGTGTCCTCCTGTATATGTGTAGGGTTGTAGGTTGCCTCTGTATGGCTTCCCTTCTTTTCCCAGTCCATTAATGGATACAGCACTCATGGGTCAATCGAGTCTATTGATGTGAAAACCACTTCCGTAGGCCGGACTGGGAATGAAGCGGTCAGTGATGGGAAGAACTGAAAAGCTTTAGAAAGTTGTCACAGGTCGTGTAACAGAAGACCGTGTTTTGTGTTTATGTCATGGAATTTGGCTTTGGCTTTCTCAGCCAGACCCAGTGTTCTACCTGCATCTGTGATGACCTTCTCTGTTAGAGAATCTCATGTGCTCTCAGGAGAAAATATTTAAATCTCTCTCTCTTCCTCTCTTGCAGCTGATGAGGCCTCTCAATTGCTTGGATGAGCTTTACCGGCTCATAGGGTCCTTTATCCGATCCAAGCGCACGGCTGCCTGTGCATACACCGCGTGCAGCGCTTCCGGAGTGGGGCTGCTCTCGGTGTCGTCTGAGCTCTGTAGCAGGCTCGGAGCTTGTCACATCATTATGTGCAACAGTGGAGTTCACCGGTATGACAACCTTTTTTTTTCTTCTCCTTTTGTTGCAGTCAGTCATTCCATCATTGCAGGTTGGAGACTGCTGCTCTTTTAGAGACGGATCTTATACTAAATATCTAATATCTTACGCGAAATAGTGAACACGCTTGGAAGACTTGTGGTGAAATTCTAGAACTGTATTTGCAGTGACTGGCAGAAGTGAACAGTACAATATTTTTTGGTTTGTGCAGTTGTAATTCAAGTCAGTAAAAGGCAGAAATCTTAATTGCTAAAGTAGAAAGAGGAATGTTACCTAGATGAATAATATGTACTATATTGAACTCTTAACACAGGCAAGAAGTGCTGAAATTTGTATTTACTTCGTATGGTATGGGGAATAATAGTAGAGCTTGTTTCAAGGAAAAAAGATGAAACATAAGACATAAGCATTTTTGCAGTTATACCTTATGATAACAAGAGGTTCAGCCTGTAGAACAGTTGATGTGTTTAATACAATACCAAAAAATAGATTGACCTACAGTCAACTGAACTTGGTCACCAACCCAAAGAGACTTTAGAAGACAAATATATATATGACAATAGCATCATCACAGAGCTCTCTAATACTTAATCATATTTGTCACAGGCAGCAATATATTTATGCTCCAGCTGGGCAGATTACAATTTTTTGGTACATTGTACCAAAAAAGCAAGGACTACAACTGGAGAGGGGGAAAAACCCTGGCAAACAAAAACCCCGGCAAACAAAAGAGCAACCAAAACAAATAATCTGAGCTAAAAATATGCTGTTTTCATAAGAATTCCAAACTGTAGATCGGGGTAGCAGTATGTTAAAAATGCTGCTTAGTTTCTGCTCGATGCAAGTCCTTATTTTGGCAGACTTGGATACCAATACCTTGTGTTAGAATGAGCATTACTTTCTCCTCATTTTAAGTAATATCCTTTCTACAAGAGTTTTGAGGAGGGGAGGACAAAAAAAGGCAACTGCAGCATAAGATGCAATGCAGATTATCAGGCATGAAAAAAAGGAAAAGCTCCATATACGGGCAAAACAATTCAGTTGTATAAAGACAGTGTTTGCCATTTGAGAGTTTGCAACAGACTATTTGTATTACTCTCTGTCAATGATACAAGTGTACATAACATACTGTATGCTGTACTTAATTTTAGGGAATAGCAGGAAAAAGCTTTATTAGGTAACCTAGCCAATATATCAGATGAAGATGGAAATACTATATAGCATGGGCTGTCACGACACTGTTGTTTCAGAAGATCATGAAGCTATACAGCTTTTCTCTTTGTCTTCCTTTCAATTTCATATCTTATGTGATCAGAAAAGACTTTGGGCATAATTCTGATGGGGTTTTTTTTAAGCTGAAAAAAACTGCCTCTGGGTTTCATCACCATTTCATGAATTTTTCAGTACATGTGCCAAAAATTTTGATAGTTTAAGACTAAAGTCAGAACAACTTTAACAGCCCAAATAAACTATTACCATGCAGTGAGTGGGTCACAAATTAGTCAAAATAATTTGATGACTGAATAAGATGTGTTTTGCTTAAATTTGAACATGAGCTGTTCTAAGATGAAAATTAATTAGTCATCAAATTTCTGTTCAAAACTAGGGCTAATTCAAAGGTAAAAACTCTTAAAATGTCTATTTAAGTATGTTTAAAACCCACAAAAAATGAGAAAACCAGCATCTTGGTTTTAAAGACTATCTCATGAGCATGGGAATGGGATTTAAAAGTGTTATGTGTGGGTTTCTGTCTAGATGTTAAAGGATTCATCATCATCTATTTACATAAAGTAAAGGTGCAAGATGCTTTTCTCTAAAGCATGACTAGTTCTACTTTACAGTGAGTCCATTTGAGTTTTGGTACAAGATACTGCTGCTTCATTTGTACATTAATACTGCCTTTGTGGCTACCATCTGTTCAGAGAAAAAAAACATCAACTCTTGGCATTATCAGAGATATTTCAAGATAGGCCCTCCAGGAAAAAGGAATGGACTAGTTGAGAATTTTTATAGGTACTCAGGGATTTGTACCTGGAAGTTCAGAAGAAAACCCATGTATTTAGAGACTAGAAAGAACTCATTTGCTCTTCTAAGGAAAAATAAGTCTCTTTAAGTGGTAAAATCCAAGAAAGTTTTTTAATACCAGTTTCCTGAAATTACTGTTGGACATGCAAACTGGAGGGATGAAGAAGTTTTTCCTTAGCATTCGGAATCATAGAAAGTCACTTCATGCACTGTTTTCTCTTTCTGGTCTCCCTAGGCCACATGTCTACATTCCATTATTAAGTCGGCTTTGCTTTTTCACATTCTGAAATTGCCTTTGCCCAGATAGAAAGCTTGCTTTGTTTCCAGCTAGTAGGTTTGCTCAGTGAAGTTTGTGCCCAGCATTTCTAGTGCTGAATTCTGCAGTGCTTTTGTGAGCCTACTCCACTTGCTGTTCTCAGAGTGAAATAGTCTTGCAGCAACATGAAATCCTGTGAGGAGGACAGAAGAGGAAAGAGTAAGATGCTGGATGTGATCAAGTCCCATAGACACAGAGGATTTTGCTTTATGCCTGCAATCTTGAAGGTTAAATTCTTCTGTTTGTTGCAGTAGTGTTTAATCTGGGCAGATAATTTTCCAAAATAGTGCTCCTTAGCTTGTAAGCTAGTTCTTTAGAGTTCAAGCTACTAATTTTCAGTTAGAGGGGATATTTATCTCTGGTTGTATTCAGCAGTGTATCTGGCTTTCTGTGTTCTTAGAAATGAAACACTGTAAAGTCCAGGATTGCGATCAGTTGCAGAACTTCAGGTTTTGTAGGCCCAAATCAATAACTCATGACTGTTTTTTAACACTAGGCCACAGATATTTAATGAGTTGAAAACTGGTATTATCTACAGATGCTACTAGATAAACAGATGGGGGAAAGATGTGAATTGTTCTTGAAGATTAAATTTTGAAAATCTACTCATTTGTCAGTCTTTCCTGCTTAAAAATGAAGCTCAACTTGGAGCAAGGCTCCCCCATGCTTTCTTTTTAAAAGCCCTCGTTTTAGCCCAGTTTCTGTGATTGGTCTTTAAGGGAGCGAATGTCTGAGAGTCTGTGGAAGAGTACAGGGTGCTCTATTCATCAACTCATCAACATCTTTCTTTTGCTCATGGGGAGTGGGAGCTGAGCAAGGCATTAATCTGTCAAAGTTCAGATATATTTAATAGAATTTAAACTATATATATATACACACATACACACCTTCCCTCAATTTATCCATCTCTTACTGAACTGACTAGAGAGCCCTTTCTGTGTTCTCTCACTTTAGGTGTCATGGATTGACAGGGGCCAGGGGGAGGTTCTGCCACTGCTCCTACTAACCAGAAGCAATTCCCAGATAGCTTGTGAGGGAGGCGCTGGGTGACAGTCCAATGCAGAAGAGGCCAAGAACTATGAAACAGCAGCTTTGTCTGCTTTGACAGTGATTGCTGATCTCTGGATCAGCAGTGTCTTGGTTTCTGACTTCTCTGTGATCCATATTAAATTGCTTTTTACGCTGCACTAGGCTAAAACAGCTTGACAGAGTTCATACTTTCATCCCTATATCCAAGATAATGCTGGGGATTTTGAATTGCTGGTGATTGCTTTGCTTTGATTTTTATTATGACAATATGTTTACCAATTTACGTTACAGTCTGCAATCCTATATCTATTTCAGACAGCAGTTCTTTTCAAATACATTTTGAGCACCAGAAAACCAAGGACAGGGGAAAATAAGTCCCTTTAACCTTCACTGTCCTAAGTGATGTGTGAGTGCTACAAACCTCCCCTTGGATTATCATAAGCGAACATGCCTTGTTGATCAACAAGAGGAACAGAGCTCTAAATTAGTTTGAGAAATCAATAGTTTGCATTTTTATTTTACCTTTTTTATCATTCATAATTATATTTCTGCCTGCCAGCCAGCTGTCGCCCTGTAAACAACACTCTGCTTTCTTTACTTGTGTTTGTTCTGTTTGAAGTTGCAATCAGTCTGTACAAATGCAGGTGATGAAAGGCACTTTTAAATTTTATCGAATCATGATTCTAGCTCCTGCTTGAGGGAGAAGAGCAAGACTGCACTGCACAGACATGTCCTAGCCTCTCCCTGTGCCAAAATGAAATTAAGTGCAGCAGCTGCAGAAATCTGTTCAGGGACCATTGGCCTTACAGGCTCAAAGGAATCATTTAAAGCATCCAACTGAAACAAATCCCAAGTTTCTTTAAATTTTGCATTTCCTGGAGGATCAAGAGAAAAATCTTCTATAATCTTGGTGAACCCCAGAAAAATCACTGTCTTATTTTCTTTTCTGAATTTTAATTTCCCCTCCAGAAATTCTCTCCTTAGTGTTACCATCCTTCAAGCAGTGGGGTTCTGGCTGGCAGACACTTGGCTGAATGATGAGGCAGGTTTTGCCAAGGGTTGATTATGCTGTCTCCTGTAGCTGGCAGTGGTCCTGCAATCCAGCTAAACCTGCTTCATCTTCCACATTGCAAAGCAGAGTAGCACCATAAGCTGTCCATCATGGCCAGCTGCCTTTCTGTGAATCAGATGAAACAAGGTGAAAAATAGGTGCTCTGAATTTGTATTTTTGACATTCTATCATAAGCATTCTTCCTTTTAGATTCAGAAATTTTCCTGTAGGAGTTTAGTTCTGAGCTCAGTGAGTGCATGGTACAAAGAAAATCCTTGGAGTTTTGCAGCTGTATTTAGGCTATCAACTCCACAATAAGAAAGCTTTCGGGGGTCACTGAGACTTCTTTCAGGAGACAGGTTAGCACAGACTGAAAAACTAATCCATGCCCTTCTCCAGCCATCTGGCCTCAGCTAGGCTTACAGTCCTGCTACCTTCCCATTTAGTCAAGATTCTCTTCTGTTTTTTAAATGGTACTTCTGTTATGTCTGTCTACTATTAGTGTATTTTTGTGATACCAGACTCACTGAGGCATAAACAAACTTCTCTTTGTGTAAAATAATTTAGAGTAATAGAGTATTACATTCTGCGCTGGTTACTACCTAAAAACAGTTAAATAATTTTTAAATATGTGAGAATTTGTCTTGAAACAAATAATGTCTTAGCACAAATAGTGCTATACTGTTTCTGCAGTAGTAATTGTTTTAATTTTGATCTCTATTTGCCTTTTCATAGGCAATCTGGTGCATTTTTGCTTTGTCATCTCTAGTATGTCTAATACATATACTGGATGGATTATAGTCTTACTGTTCTCATGCATGTTTTAAATTCTGGGACACTATTTTGTTTAAAATGCAATGTGAAAATGCAGAGAAGTGCATAAAATGCAGTGAGACAGGTAAGATGGATCGAAGTTGTTACCAGTATGGATTTCAAGGTGTGCTTTTTTTTTGATTTGGTCTTCTTTCAACATTATGGATGTTTAGTAGCAGGGTTGACACACAACACTATTACTGTGCTCTGCAGAACCATCCTTTCATGCTTCAGTTCCTGCGCTCTTGCCTTATCGGCAGCCCAGGTCTTTGAAACTGGTGTTTTTCATGCAAAATCTTCCACGTTACAATAAAAATAAAACAGGACCTCTTGAACAGTCTGAAATTAAAAACTTAACCAGATCTTCATTAATTTTGGCATGAAGAGGGGTAAGTGAATAGCTTGAATTATTACAAGACAGGAAGTAAATTGCAATTTTCTACCAGATTTACTTGCCTGCTTACAGAGGAAGAAGCCTTTAATGGAAAGACTTGCTGCACAGAATGAGAGATAAGGGCCAAAGCTGGGGTTTCAGATGCCTTTAGATTTTTTTTGTTTGTTTGTTTTTCCAAGTATGACTGAAAATGAGTAAACAAAAGACATGGAATACCTCTAATTTTTGGAAATGCTGTTTTTTCATCAAGCAAAGAATATTTAATAGTGAAAGTGCTTCCTTGCAACGTTTGCAGCTGATTAGAGGTGGTAAGATCTTACAGGAAAAATGATGGTGTAAAGATGCTCCCTGCTGTTTTTTAACACTGACAGATGATGTGCGGTGAAAAGAAGTGCCTTTTTTTTTTTTTCTTAATTTTTCTTTGAAAATATCTCTGTTTTAAAGAGGTAGAATAGTTACATTTATTTATGGAAATAGATTGGATGACAATAATCTTTCAATCTACAGAAAAAATCAACATTACCTCCTTCATGTTTCGTACTTCATTATTAAAAATTACTAATATTGAACCAAATACTCCTGATGAAAATATGTTTGTAACCTACAAAGGAATTCGTTAACCAAGGTTAAGTCTGATATATGACTAATAGATACTTACCTCCCAAGACTGATTCTCTGGCTTGATAAATTCATGCCATCCACTTCAGCAAGTCAGAAATCTGTTGATAGTTTGTGTCTGAAAATGTCTGGTAGAGCTGGGTTTGATTATCCTGTCGTAGGATGGTGGATGTATGTCTGGTGAGTGAGTTGGGATACCTTTATTCTGAGGTTTGCACAACTATGTAACCACAGTGGTGCTTTTTGTGAATGAAACCCCTGCATGCTGATGCTTAATGGATAAAAGGCAGAAAATTCCTTTAACATGGACTGCACATGCCCATTCTTTGTGGTGATGGTGTATGTTCGTTCCACAGACAGTTACTTTTTGAAGTGTTGTTTTTGATTCAGAGTGGAATAAATACACTTCATGTGCATAATAATGGCTTTCTGTATGTTGGACTAGCCTTCAGTGCGTGGGTTCCATCCAACACTGATTTTAAAGTAGCGGCCTTTCCACACTGGCAACATCTCAGCTTCACAAAGATTCATAAGGGGACTAAAACTAACTATTTAGGTAACCTAGGACTAACCTAGTCCTGAACTGCAGCAGAGTCTACTGTAATTGTGAAATACAGTATTGTAGTTTAGCGTATGAACTTCATGCTCATTTTCTCTCTAATACTTAATGGCTGGCCAAATTTACCTCTGCTGAAAAGAAATTCTGTGCAGCAAAGTTTCAGTATATGGGCACAGAGAATGCAAGCTTCCGTTTTACTTGCATGGAGACATATTCCCACAATGAGAACAGCTTAGAACTTGTGGGAGAATCTTGAATCAGGCCTGCCTATACTTTGTATGCCTATTTCTTATAGTCCTGAACAACATTTGTCCTCCTTTTTAGTTTTATTGTGTCTATTTTCTTCTTTGGGTTGCTCATCAGAATCCATGCATATTACCCAGCCATCGCTATTAATTACAGACAAATGTCCCAAAAAGTGTTTACCCCAAAGTGATTTACTTTAACACTAAGTTTTTAATTGCTGCATGCACTGACTTAAATAATATTTTCTCTATACACATTAATTTAAATGACAGCAGAAAAAAAAAGAATACTTACAGGGTCTAAAAGGTGGTCAAACCATACCATCATAGGTATGATTAGCTTATGATGTACAGGAAGAAAAGTAATTAAAAAATAATGATGGTATTACATTACATGTCGAATATAAGCTTTAGATTTTAATTAGACTAAGCATACATGCGCCCTTTTCATATTTTTTTCCTATTCGCATAGTCAGAACATAATTCATTTTGACATCTCTAACTGTGGTAACTACTAAACCAATTTGTTTCACCTCATCTTTTCTACTCAGGGCATTTTTCTAAGGGATGTTTTGGTGCATTTTTGGACGTAGAATGGCTGAAAGCCTAATTGAAACCTGAGAATGAACTGGATGATGTTTTTACTCTGGTAACATAGATACACACTTTGCTGCGTGGCACCTCTGCAGGTAGTGAACATAAACTCAAATTGGTTTTTTTTTGAGTGACATTAGAAAAGGTGTTGTGAAATAATCAATTTCTCAGAAAATTTTAGTCTGTATTCATATTTTACAACTCCATTTTTCAGTAGGGATGTGCATCTGTCCAGCCGATTTGCAGCCCTTTAGTGAAAATCACATCCAGTCAGAAACAAATGGACTATTGGTGATAGAAAATGATTACTCTTTCAGGCATGCTCAGAATGGCTTGATCCAGAAGTTGTTTGAAAGTTTGTATTTTATCTTCACATCAATACTGTCATGACTGATGGGAGACTGGGGATAGCAGGCAGGAGCTGGGAGCAGCTGCGGCCCCTTCTGTTTCTTGGAAACCAAATGGATGAAATGAGGAGTTCTCAGCCCAGTTGTCCTGGGAAATCCAAATGTCTCTGCCTTGCTGCTGTAATCTGTCAAGGCAGGGAATTTGTCATTCTAACTGACATAAATTCTGAGATGATGAATTTGGGTCTTTTGTTTTTCTCGCATAAAAAAAAAGGGACGAGAGGAAAAGAGAGGGAGTCAGAACAGATTTTGATTTGTTTACACTTTATAATCTATGGATTTGGGCTTTATGCTTCCCATAACAGAATGTTATGAAGGTTTTTCCCCAAATATTTTCCTTGTTTGGCTTGTCTGGGCTGATTGCATCTAAATGACCAGATACTTTCAGAGGTCAGAACTGCTTCCAGATTGCTTTGTAAACTTTATTACCATCTATTTATCAGCTCTCAAAATGTGGGAGGAAAGTTTATTATTACATACTGCACATATTTGCTAACAATCCTTGATATTGAACTTTGCTCAGGCCACCAGAAGAATCTTACAAGACGGAGAATAACCATATTTCATATTGTTTAATAAAAATTTTAGAAGTTACATTTGTTTAAATTTGCATTTGCTTGCTCTCTCCATGCTTGGCAGCCCTGTTGCTGAGGTACTTCCAGTTATGACTTTTCCATGTTACCATCTGATGTTTTGTGTGTGCATTTTTTCTTTCACAGCTGGTGTCCAGGGCAGTTTGATTTGTGGAAAGGGATATGTACTAATTAAAAAACTATTTGAAGAGCTGGGAGAAGGCACCAGTATATAGATAAGTGTGAGTCACATCAGCATAGTCTCATGGAAGGTTAATATGATCAGTTTTATTAGAAGAAGCCATCTCACTGATCTGGTGTTCAACTAAACTGACACTGTTTGGGTGTTGTTCTTTTTTTGTTATTTAAAAAATAGTAACCTTATTTCATAACCACAGGACAAAAGCCATAATCTATAATTTATATTTAACTCTGCCGCTCATCAGACCTTTTATGTGCCATAGGAGGAACACAAAATCCGGTGATATTAAATTGCACCTCAGTGAAACAGTATATTCAAATGCAATCATGTCTCTAATGCTATTTTAACAATTTTTAACATCTGTTAATGAATAAGGTTTTTTAAAAGAGGGAGCAGACGTATCTAACAAGCCTTACTCTACTCTACTACACCTCAAACGTAAAATGTTCTATTGAAGAGGTGTGATAATAATTAACATCATCACTGCTGTCATCATGAGTCTTTGCTACTAATTTCATAGGATATGTTAAAAAATATTGTCCTTCGAACGCTATTCTTACTTGCCATGAAGCGAGATCTTCAATTTTAGCATATGTGTTTCAGAATTGTACTGTAGTTGTTGCCTACCTCCAAAGCAGCCTCTTGAAGAAATCTTTATTACGCTGTTGTGCTCTGTCTCTGCTGCTCCCACTCTGGTTATGTCTTTATCTACACACTTGGCAGCAGCCTTATTTCTGAATCACGGTTGGCATTGTCCAAATGGAGAGGCCTCATAATGCCCATGATGGCCAACCATTTCATCAGGTTTTGGATAGGGAGCAGCTTGGCAGTCTTTTTCAATCACAAAATTGCACTTAATTCTTCAAGATGACCTTCATTTAGAAGGTTCTTTTGTTAGTTTTGATTCATGCGTGCAGAATATAATTTTTTGGTCACTCTTAAGGGTTCCAGGAAGATGGGGTTTATGGGAAACTTGGCTCGGGAACTGCTTGCTTGAGCGTTGTGCTTTGAGCCCATTAACACATATTATACCTACTTTTTGCCCTTTTTGCTCGTTTTAGATTATACCTGTCAAATTACATTTCAGATACTTTTGCTTTTTTCCATTGTCAGTAGAACAAAGACTCCTTTGTGGTCTGGTCTTGAAGGTTGGATGTTTAAATTTTGGTGCTGGCAAATATTATGAGCATGTATTTTGTGCAGTATTTCACTTTGCAAAGACAAGAGAAAAACACATTTAGAGTCATGTTTAGAATTTCTAATCTAATATTTAGCTATCTTACACCTTAATCAAACACATAACAGAAAAGATTAATACACTTTTGCCTCAAGTTAATTCTGAGGTCAGTGTATACAAGAAACTGGGGAATGAAAATTATCTCATTACCAAGGAAAGTCACTTAGCTTATAAATTTTTAATGAAAGGCCATTAATAAAGCTACAGATCAAATTTAGTATCTTCTACACTCACTTCTGTGAAACTTTTTGCAGTCCAGAAATTAACTTAAGCAGTATTTAAAACATGTCAGGGTTTCGGGTTTTTTCAGTAAGAAAATAAGTACAGACACATTTTTCCTCCTACAGATCTTCTGCTCAGCAAGATGAGTGTTTGATTGAAACATATTGTCTGTTCTGTGTGCAGATTATAAACTAGGTGGAATACTTTGGTCAGGATTTTGCCAAAAGGATGCTCAAAATTATGTATTAATAATGTGTCTTAGTTTTATTATTTGAACTTGAAAATTATAGCTTTTGTCAGGTTCTGCTGAGGTAGAATCCTTTTCTGTACAACCTATCTTTCTGGTTGAAGAGATTTGATGATTGCAGTAACTTTGGTTGTGAAGAGAAAAATCATCAAGCAGCTTACTGATGCAGAATAGAGCCACTCTCACCTCTTGGCTGATAGCAGCCCTCAAACATGTTCTTTCTAAAAAGTACCTGTTTGTACTCAGGTTTTTTGTTTTGATCCATGAGTTTTCTACAGCTTTGGTCTTGGTTGCATGAGAAACCAACCATTTGTTCTTGTCCTCACCATGACAAGGAAAATCAGATGGCATGTCCAAAATGACTTTCCCTACTACTTCTTGCCTGGTGTGATGGCAGGTTGTCTGTCCTACAGCATGATCTTTAGCGCTGAAACTTTTCTGGTTGCTCTGGCGTGACAGTGACAGCCTTTCTATTAGATGAGGTATCACAATCAGTTTTTGTCCTCAAGTATTTATTTGAAAAAGATTGGCAAAGCAGCATGGGACAGTTCATTTGAAGGAATGCAGTTTTCATTTATTTTCTTTTTTGAAAAGGGTAAATGTCTCTTTATTTTGCACTGCACTGATGTGCCAAGAGAATAACCAAGCTAAATTAATTGTAAGAGATTGGGATCCTGGTACCAAAGCTTTGGTCTGCTTTAAGAGTGGGGGGTGAGAGATAGCATGCAGAAACCACCTAAAAAGGGATTTATACAATTACAAAAAAAAATTTTCTTGGGTTGTTACTCTCCAAGTTGTGCACTTGCCAAGCCATAGTTTTTACTGTTGGTTTTTGTGTGTTGTTTTCGGGTTTTTTGGAAGGTTGGGGTTGGTTGGTTGGGTTTTTTTTCTTAACAACAAAACAAGACAAATGCATTTGATTGCAATTCAGCAGGAACACTTGTTACTCTCAAAATCTTAGAAACATTATGCTGTTCAGGCTAATGCCTGCATGGGTGAGGGAGGCATAGGGGGCAGGTTTACTATGTAATCTTTTTATTTTATTGATAATTTTTTAAAAAAGATGATTGATGTAGAAGCAGTTATTTGAAGGAGATCTCCGCTAGCAGATAGCTGACCTCTGTCCCCCATTGCAGCTGCACTCTGAGCGTCACCCTGGAGCAGGCGATCACGCTGGCCCGGAGCCACGGGCTGCCCCCTCGCTACATCATGCAGGCGACGGACGTCATGCGCAAACAGGTGAGGTGCTCACTGCGGGGAAGAGCTGCCTGCTTCCAAACAGGACATGCTCTTTTTAGCCTCCATCCTTCCTTGGTATCACCTTACGTCAGAATAGTCTGTTGAGTTAGACAATGTTTATTTTAATATATGTGATCCATAAAAATAACTTAATGTTATTAACTATTGCCGGTAAAAAGTGATTCGTGTGCTGAATTAAGGGGAAGTGTAGAAGGGAAGGAGAGAAATAAATACCACTGTTTTTAACTTTCCAGGCAAGATTCCTGAGGACAATGTCCTTATTACAAAACAGTGGTTTTCACTCTTTAGTCATAATAGGATATTAGGATTTAGAGGCTAGATTTAGATATTAGGATTTAGGACCTATTTTGTGGATAGATAACCACCTCAACATGAACTCTTGGTGCTAAGGTATGCCAAAAGTACTGGATTAAAAAGTAATATCAAATGAAAATGGGGAATACGCTTTGCTGTATTGGCACAACATTTTCTAGAATATCTTGTTATCAGAAAATACTTTCAAAAGGATGTATCTTGGAAGGCATTCAAAGGAGGAACATGAACGGTCCAGAGGTTGTTAGACAAAGCTTATGGACTGAAGATTAAAGAGCTCAACCTGTTCAGTTGATGAAAGAGTAGTTGAGGGGGGACTTAATCACTCTGCATGCATATGGAACATATATCCCAGCCTGTGGTAGCTTTCAACCTTACAACAAAATCATAAGCAAGATACAGGATGCACTCAATCTTGAAGTGAAAAAAACCCCATAATTAAGTATTGTAACAATTAATCACAGATAAGACGAGGTTCATAATTTCTGGGTTTTAGATGACATCTAATTTATTATTTTCATTAATTTTGCTACATATTTTGTGCAGCAGTCACAGTTATGAAAATGATTAAACAGCTGTACTTTACTTCTAACTTGCTATAGAGAAAAATATGCATATGCTAGATGTGACCTTTAGTCTGTCAAAGCAATTTTGTGGATAGTCTCAAACCATAGATTTGCATCAGTTATATGTAAGTGTTGCTGCTGAGCATGGGTATATCAGAGTGTTTGGTCTCATTCCTTTTTATACTGGGCTTTCGCTTATTTTGGTGCGTAAATTAAGTTTATGTGGTGAATCAATACCCTCGAGGTTCTTGAGTCAGGTCATGTACATCTGCTCAGGAATTACAGCTTTAAGTTGACTTGAAAAGAAAGCTACTGCTTTATATGGGTAAACTGGCATGTATAGGTTGATATGGCTGCTCCTGAAGTTCTAGACAAAAGGCAGATCTGCGTATTTTGCAATCAAAAAATATGGTTGTAGGGGTTTGAATATATCTACTTGTAGGATGTGTTCTGTCAAAGTGTACATTTTCAAAATACAGGTCCAGGCCATTTTAAAAAATGCTGATTCATTTTTGGATCTTCTGCAGTTTATTTAATGAAAATGAAAGGCAAAATGAAAGCAACTCACATGGTTTTGAGCAGCTGTAGCTGTACTTGCTCAAATACAGATGTGAAAAAAGGCCTTTTGATTAGGCTGCATTCTTTGAAGTAAAACAGCAGGTGATCAATAGCTGTTAAAGATACCAATATCTCAATACCACACACAGACACTGCAAAAAAGTGTGCTAGTATATCTACACTTCTGTTCACACATTCTTTCTCTTGCAGGAAAGCCCTATGGCATTTAATAGAGTAATAATCTTTTGTTGTAATTTTAAATCAGTCTTGGAGTTCTGTAGTAGAAATATAACCCTCCATTAAATTCTAAATATTTTTGAGTAGTTTCAACAATGCACTGTGGTATTTTCTAGAAACCTGTTCGGATTTAATGTTTAAATTATCTGTAGGATTTAACTGTCAGGATCATAATGCAGGCCATAAAACTTGGAAGAAAAAAGAATAAAAAGGCTTCTCGGGGCTTAATGCAGAACATTTAGTTAAGGGCAATGCATGTGCCTTTTCCACATCAAACAAACCAACAAACAAATTCGTTATCCCATTTACACACTAAACCTTTTGTGGAATAAAGATATTAACTACAGGGAGGTGCAAGTCAAAGGACATCTATTCCACCTGTTACTCAGTAGCATTAACTCCTATCAGAATCAGCTTTCCACAAGAGGACATTATCTCTATTCAAAGCTGATATGTTTTCCAGCTTGGTGCACCAGTACTGAATAACTGGAGACACCTGATTGAATGGATGACCTCAGGAATGATTTTATTTTTTTTTCTAAATTGAATAGGGTCAAGATCATGTTGAACAAGACTAATAATAGCTCTGACTGTATTGTTGGAAAAATGTTCAGAGTAATTGTCTTGTCAGTTATAATAAGATAATAAGCACCTGGTCTGTGAGAACTAAAGAAGAGAGACCAACTTGTGAGAGTGGGTATGAACTTGGGTCTATGGGATGGCTGTAGTTAAGCAGTTTTGATTTATTTGTAAAGTAAAAAAAATGTCAAAACATCCCACTATCTTTTGGTAACGTTTTTACTTATGTATATACTCATGTAAACATCTGCACACATAAAATACTATGTAAAGCATCCTGACAGCAGTGTGACTTCAGGACGCAGCAAAGAGAGGACAGAGTGGAGAGGACAGAGGCCTAGGAAAGGAGCTGCAGGAAGGCAGAGAGGTCTGAGGTAAAAAGGTAACTAAAAGGCTGATAAACAGAAAAGGCCAGAGGAGCATTTGTGTTGTCTTTTAAGTCAGTAGTCATGTTTTCATGCCTTTTTAAAAGTAAAGTAACAGCACTATATTTTGAATAATTCTCATAAGAACTGTACTGATTTAGAGCTTTTTGAACGGGTCATAAAGAGAATCTGTATTCTTTCTGTGACTGGTTCTATCCTTACATTAGTGTGTAGCTTGAAACTAAACCTATGATTTTTAAACATGGCAATGAGAATACTAGTTCATATAGAAGAGTCCAGACTGATGGTGTTTCAGACCTGCCATCACCCTTCGCCAGTGCTCTGGGAGTACTGGTATGCAGAGGGTAGCAGACTAGAGTCATGTGGCACAGCTCTCCCTTATGAGACAAACCCATGAGACAAACAGTGTCAATTAAGAACAGAATCAGAGAAGTATAAATTAGCAGTATAATGAAATAGAAATGGTATAACATGTTCAGTGGTGACAAAAAGATTTCATGTAGCAAGTTGCTAGTAATTCTTGGGGGCTTTTCCTCAAAAGAAATAAGAATCTGGTGGTTTTAAGTAAGGTCTAATTTATGCCCCAACTAAACAATAAATTACATGATTATATAAAGCTAGACTCCTTTTTAAATCAATGCATTTGATTTATTATGTGAGCGAGATTAGTTTGTCTAGTGAGCGAGGCAAGTAAACATAGGCTGGTTTTGTTCTCAGAGGTAGTCACAGCACTGACGTCCAGGATGAGAATGTGATTAATTTAGATCGTTTTTGCAAGTATACGTATATATTCTGGCTCTCACTGCTGTTAATCATGTGCCAGTCTCAGAAGTCTGTCATGGTGAGGTTTCCTTATTTTGATAAAATTTTAGAAAATGGCACTGAGAAAAGGCCGCTGGAGGTGCCGAAGGTCTGGACTCAACATGTCTGACTGTAACCAACAGCTATCCCTGTGTCATTCCTGACAGACATTTGTTGTATCTCTTCTTAAACATGCAGTAGTGGGGACTCCTGCACAGTGCTTCTGGTCTGTTCCAGAGTTTTCTTAACCTTTTCATTAGAATGCCTTTGTGCCTCATTTAAGTGGCTTTTTTCTTCTATTTTTTTCCTCTGCAATTCCCATTTTCTGTCCAGTATACCATAGACTTAGTGACCAGATTTTCTTCCCTCTTTAGCAGTAGACTTTTAGCATTTTGATTGTTTCCAGAAATGGGGCATTTAGCATTCTCTGGCCAACCTGTCCCTATGTTACCACCATTATCATAAAATATTTCTTCCTTATATCTATTCTGAATCTACCTTCGTTTAGTTTAAAACCATTACCCCTTGTCCTATTGCTACAGTTCCTGCTAAAAAGTCTGTCCCAAATTTGATTATCATTACCCTGATAAGCCATCACTTGTGTAAATATAAGAAATCAGTTTGTCTCATCTGTCATTTTTCAGTTGTGTTTTTTTAACTAATCATTCTCCCTATTCTCCACTGATCTCTTTTCAATCATTTTATTAAAGATGAGAAGTAACTCTGAAGAATTATAAATAATCTTGCAGGACTTTGCAATTGAGCAATAAAATAGCAGATGAAAATCAATGTAGATTACTCTTAAGTGAAGGACACTGGGGAAAAAACAAACCTTAAGTTCACATTCAAAATAATTGACTGTGAGCTTGCCATTCCATTTCATGTTCAAGACCTCAGGATACGAGGAGAAAACATCAGCTCAATTTGCAGTAGTTATCAGTAAAGCAGAAGTTAAAATGGTTTAGGCAGGGATAGATGACAAAGTAGAAATCATGCTGTCATGACCCTGCATTTTGAATTATCCGATGTTCTTATCCCTTCCATAAGGATATAGCATAATGGAAAAGATTCAGAGAAGGTCAGAAAAAAACTTAGCAATGGTTGGGAAAGGTTTGTAGACAGAACAGACAGAAAGACAAAATAATGTAGGACTGTTCAGCTTCATGAAGGGGGATAACAGACTTCTAAAGAACATGTGTCACAGGTAGGGACTGACCATAGTCCTCACCAGTGCAGAACTAAAGGCATCAAATGAAACTGTCAGATTAAAACAAAATTAAAAGAGTGGAAAGCTGGAGAGGGACTTTTTACAAGGGCATGTAGTGATAGGGCAAGGGGTAATGGCTTTAAAGTGAGAGTGGGCTTAGATTGATTCTTTATTTTAGAATAAATTTTAGACATTAGGTTTTGAAAAAAGTCTTTACTGTGAGGGTGGTGAGGCACTGGAACAGGTTGCCCAGAGAAGCTGTAGATGCTCCATCCCTGGAAATATTTGGGGACAGGATGAATGGGGCTTTGAGCAACCTGGTCTAGTGCAAGGCGTTCTTGCCTATGGTGGGAGGTTGAAACTAGATGATCTCTAAGATTTTAGCAACCCAAACCATTCTCTGATTCTTGATGTAACAAGCTGAGATTGTACCAAAGATGTGGCTCTTTCACAAGAAGGTTAGCAATGTGAATTTATTACTGAGTACAAGATGAGATGGGAAAGAAGAGAAGAGAATCACTTAAGTTGATTAAATACATACTTATTGATGAAGAGAGGAAGTATTGAATGACTAATGACTGAATTCTGGAGGAGTTCCTGGAGAAAGACATATGTTTGTCATGGTCGGTAGTTATGTGCCTTTGCAATTGTTGGAGACGATCTTACTGAGATAGATGCAACTCTAGTAAAATAATTTTATATTCTGCCTTAAGTTTTATAGGTACTCTAGTTATTTTTTCTATCTTTATCACCTTTTTTTTTTCCTTAAAGAAATGTAAAGACACAGTATTTTTTTGTGGCACATGTTGATCTACACACAATCTGAGAGCCTCTCTGTGTGTAAACAGCCAGCCTTTTTCATGTTTTGTTTGAGCCCGTGACAGTGAATGAATACCTTCTCAATTACCTGTGTACCTGATTTCAGTCAAATGAAAGATCTGGTCTTCCTCTGTGTCTTGAACCAATTATTATACCTCTTTTACATCATGTGCATCTGGCACTGCAGCTCTGTTAGAAGTGTAAATTATCTTTAATGCTTCACATCAATCTAAGATTACACTGTAAGAATTCTGAGGTTATACATTTTATTCTGTTATTTTGTCCTGAATTTAGGTAGTACAAAAGGAGAAACAAATGGAGAGTCAGTATATTTATTATTGACAGAACAAGTAGTTTCCATCTCCTTTAAAGTGATAAAAAACCTAGTAAGTCTAATGGATATTTCTTTATTAGGACTACTTTACATCAATAAATCTGCACTTTGAAAGCTAGACCTCATCATTCAAGAAGAAATTTTACTAAGTTCTTTGATATGTGTAAGCTGGTATGTTTGCAGAAGAGGGTGTTTTTCACACAGTAGTTCATGGTATATGAACATTTTGCATGTTTTATCCACTTCCTACTTACTGGATGAGTCAGTGAGACAAAAGTACTTTAATTACTGTTTTTGAAAGGATCAGCTGAGGTAGAGAGAGACCAACTTTTCTTTTGACTCTGCATTAAGCAGGGATGTTAGACTAAACAATCTCAAGAGGTTCTTGCCTATTTGTTTTGGGGGTTTTTTTGTGATTCTGTGATTATAAAGGAAGATCAGGACCTCCATTTTTCTAATCCTTATTTATTTCCTCAATTTTGGCCATTTTTGTAGTTTTATTTAGTATTTTCACAGGAAATTACCTGTAATATTTGTTTGTTCAGAAGTTCATATATGTGAACATTTCAGAAAAGAACTTTATCCATGATTTCTACACAGAATGGTGACAAAAATCAAACAAATTGAGATGAGATGTGTTTGGATTTTTTTAAATGTTAATTTTTGTAATGAATCTCTTTATATTAGCAAGATATATATGTGTGCATTTATGTAGTGACAAGTGGCAAGATTTTTGTTTCTTTATTGCTTTAACTTGTTCCTCACCTTAGAAGACAGTAGTTGTTTTGGGAGATGAAACATATGTGTTAATTAATTAATTATAATCAATAGTTATGTTCATCTGCAAAGCTCAGAAAATTTCCTAATTTATTGTGGGATAAATGAAGCAAAGTTGTTGTTTTTCTTCCACAGGGTGCGAGAGTACAAAACACAGCCAAGAATTTAGGAGTGAGGGATCGAACGCCACAGTCTGCACCAAGGTAACTAATTCTTTGTGCCCTAGACCATGATTTTTTCTACTTTGTGCCAGATTCAGTCCTAGCTGCTCAAAAGCTAACAGTAAACATCGACTATATTGTGCTTTAGCTGGTAAGATTTGGCTCTTAATGTACATAAAATCCGTTGCATTTGTAGCCGTACAATTTTACTTCAAGCGATTAGCTGCAGAAGTCCAGACTATGTAGCACTTCAAAACATGCCCATTTTTGAAAAGTGAAACCTAGTTCATGTTAATTATGAAAACACTGGAGTAAGTCCTTCATCACTTGTAATATTTAGTGGGTTTGGGTAAATAATCTTAACTAGATCCATAACCCCATTTTAATGAAATGCTGTACCGCAGTATCTCAGCAAAATCACGTTCTAGTTGCATTTGGGATGATGTAGTCTTTCTTTGTCTCTTTCTGAAACATGCATTACAATGAAAAATGAGTTGTTCTATATTTATCCAGCTTTTTAATGTTGTGATGGATTGCAGGTACCTGAAATGTTTCTTTAAAAGCACAATACTTATAAATAAAAATAACCACACAACCATGTTCTTAATTTGATCTTAAAATGGTTTTAGCAATCCAGAACTAATTTAGACTGGGTTTTACCAATTTAGACATAATGTTTTTGTTGACAAATGAGAACACATTGAATGAGCTAAACAGATATGTGAAACACATAACAGATCCACTGTGATGTTTTAATTTCAGTAAGGAAACAGGGAATTAGTAAAACCTGATAGAGATGACCATGTGAATATGATTAGCTTAGAGGCAGTCCAGGAACAAAGATCCCTGATCAGCTGTCTTGACTTGTGGGAATCCATGGCAATAAAGTAGCATTTTGTTACATTAAAAGCAATGAAAGCATTACTGGGAGAAGACTTTTCATATTTTGAACAGTACGATTTGGGCCTTAAATGAACTCCTTCATGACATAATTCTGGAGACAGCCAAAGAATTCTTGCAACCCAAACTTTTCCCATTCCAACATGACAGAGCGTTTATCTAGATTCAGAGCTTTGGTGATAAAGGAAAACTCTAAGTTCTGAAAAATAGAAACTTAGCAATGAGATTTTTTGGCTTTGCATCTGTTGAAAAAAAGACTGCCTCTTTTCCAGCTGAAACTCCCACAATGTAGCACTGAAAAGCCGAAGAAGAATTATGAGAACACAGAATAGACAGAGCGTACCCAGCACGCTTGCCAGTCAGCATCAACAGCAACATCACAGGAATATCCCAGACCTCAGTGGTAGAGGCATTAGATGCCCAAGTCAGAATGGTCATCAGCAGGATGCTTTTGATGCATAGCTAAACAATACTATGGCTTCTCAGTTCTCTTCTTTGAAAACAGTTTTCTATTTGGTTTCATTTAACATCACTTGACAGAGTTCTCTTGTTCTCTGTAGCTCTCTGTGTTTTCTCAGCTGATCTGTTTGTACCATCTCAAGTAGTTCTTCCATATATATTGACACAGAACAGGCTATTTCTGCTCTATAGCATCTTCATCAACTTTAGATCCTTTGGGGTTTATGCAGCCTTATTGTTAGTTTGCTTCAGAATTCCTTTATACCACTTGCTCTGAAGACTATCTTGATGATTACCACTTTAACCTGAAGAATACACAGACCTTAGTACTTGGGGCTGAGGTTTTCTGCATTTTGCTCCATAGAAATTAGATATTGCTAAAACATCATCAAGTATTAACCCCACTGCAATTGCTTGGATGAGATTCTGACTGTAATTTTATCTATCTTCTGGCAGCTTTGAATATTACTGCTTTATTATGCCGGCAGAATCAAATAATTCAACCTCTGTTTATTCTTCTCTGCTTCCTTGTCTGTATAAAGATCAGACCTTCTTATCCTCTCATCAGTATAAAAATATGAGATATATGTGTATTGCCTTATATATGGCTCCTAACAGATGTTTTGGTGCCTGCACAATGTGACCTTAAAAGATTGTGTTTCTGAATCTGCCATACGACTATGTGGAAGAGCCCAATGATCTTCAGAACACATTATGGTGGAGATTTCTCTTTGTTATTCCTTCAGCGATACATTTTCCCAGAGGAATATGTGTAATCTCCAAATGAGATCATGTCTATTGCTAGTTCTAATTACTGAGGTTTCAGAGGAGATACTGTATGCTGGACAGGAGTACAGAACAAAGAGTGTGAGGTCAGAATGATTGCCTTTTATTTTCAGTATTTCTATCATTAGGGTAAAGTTTCAAACACCTGTTAATAACCAAGTCCCTGCAGAAGGGGTTAATAAAAGTCCAAAAACCTTTATAAAAGCAGTGGCTATTTCAATCTGTACTGAAGCATTTGAATCAAATCTTACTGCTGTTGACTTCATCCATGAAGAAACAGAGGGGAGAGAGTTTAAAATCTGCATGCTAGTGTCACATATCTGACACCTGTCTAAGGTGCTTCAAACAGCATCAGTTCTTCAGGGAACTGTTTTCAGAGTGACGTTTGACTTGGCCCAGACGAAACAGAATTGGAGGCAATTACATTCACCAAGCAGCTTTTCCAATTGAGAAATCCAGGGCAACAACTGATAATTGGATTAATGAAGGGATCCTCAGTGCAGAAATATAAAAACTTTTCTATATTTAAGTGAGTTTATAAGACTGCTTATAGATATGTGTTTTAATGATTCCACTTTCAACGTAAACAATAATGCTCACAAAGAAGATTTTATTAGTTTTACATTTGATGGTATTAAACTGAATTCAGTACCTTATGTTTTGCAGTGCAGAAAGATGTAAATTTAGCTTGTGTTCCTTAAATTTACACATCTTAATAATGACCAAGCTCTCAGAATAATAATTGCCTTGTTTTTTTGTCGTTGTCAGATTGTACAAGCTGTGCCAGCCACCACCACCTGTTGGAGAAGAATGAGGAGAACTGCTCCAGAAAACAATCCAGTAATGGCCTTTAGGATACTGGGACTATATGACAAAAATCCAACTGCACTATAACAGTATGTCCCTGCAGCTTTGATAAATAAGAAAAAAAAAATCTTTTACTCAGGACAAAGAAAGAAATATCCTAAATATTACCTACTGGCATTGAAAAATGTCTTCCCAAAAGCATTTCTGAAATCTGTGCACTCCAGCCTTACACTAGTGGAATAGGACTCTTCCTTGGGAATTTTACACTGGAATCAGATTAATTTGACGTGTCTTGTTCAGCCACATGATAGGTGTAGCCAGCAGCTTGAAAACAAATGTCTTGTTCAGAGGGAATGTCTTCACTTGTACACTATGCAGAATGCGTTCTTGTGGAAGCCTAGATAAAGTAGGCTTGATAATGAGCGTGCACTTCATGTGGGGCCCTTTGCACTTGATGAAGCTTTTTTTCCTGTCACCGTCATAATTTCTCAGAATGTTGACATTACCGTTTCAAGGATATAATGTAAGTGAGGTTTAAAGATGGAAAACTCATCTCAGAATTGTGTTTAATGGCTGCAGGCAGCTGCTGCGAACAGTGTGCTTGTAATCAGTGAACTCCGACATGTCTGAAGCAGTGCTTGTCACACTGCTTTGGAAGGAGGACCTACCTTGCATTAGGAGTACCTGCAAGGCATAGAAGGTAAAGTTCTGCCCTTTGGCAGTTGCCATTATAACGAAGGAGAAGGATGAGTCTGATCTTCACCCATTGTTAGGCTGAATTTCAGACTCTAATGGATGTTTTACATTATTACATCTCTGCGTTTCAGAGTTTTCCAGAGCGGTGTATATTCTTCTATGGCACTACACTAACAAATCTGCAAAAGGCAGAGATGAGTCAGTCTTGTTAAACTGGAAATGACTGGTTTAAGTAAAAGCATAGTTTGGGGTTTTGATGTTTTATGCTACCATTTTCCACATTTTGTCAGAATTGTTTTGTATAGCATCTCAGTTCTTTGGAGAGGTAATTGTTATAGATTTATTTTGAAATTGTACTAACTATTTAGAGAGCCCAGGGAGAATTTATCTGCATTTGGCTGTTCTTTTGGCCAAAGAATTTTCAGAGAAAATGCCCCCAAATGAGGATTTATATATGAACACATTAAAACAAAAACTGTATTCTGAAATAGTTCTACTTGTAGCAGTAGCTATGTATTCCACTAGGACAAGACACATACTGTTTGAATAAAATTTATTTTTTGTACAACAGCGGCCTGTAGTTATGCTGTAGCAATCAAACCTCACAACATAATTTTTGCATATGATCTAAATATTTATGAATCTATCAATCTACAATGAAATAAGTGAGAATTCAAAAGGATCTGTACTCTTGAAAGGGGTGGTTTTTTTTACAGAGGATATTTAGGGAACTTGTTACTTTTCTCCAAAGGAGGAATTAGAGCTCCTACCTTTTTCAGTATTCTAAATGTTTTTACACAGACCTTAACTTTGCTAAGAAAATAAATATTTTTATATATCCACAGATACATATGTCTGCGCATATATGTACATTTCAATATGTATACATTTATGTTGTCATATCAATTACTGGTCCTATCATAAAAATAGAATGTTTGCCTTAAACTATGACAAAGACATGCGGTAATGAACGCTCCAGTAACAACTTCACCTTTGTGCTTTAAAGTTTACTCTCTTCCATAGTTACTGGAGGCTATTGAACTATGATCTTTTTGATTAAAAAAAAACTTAATACAGAAAACCAAAATCCAAATCAGAAAGCAAAATTTTACTTTTAAAGACTTTTGTCTAGAATGACCTAGTGAGAAAGAGTTATGTTTTCTGTAATTGCTGTTTTAGTCAGGATGTCATACTTTCAGATGTGTTTCATTCAGAGCAGCAGTATTGGCTACACTAATTCCTGCTCCAGGCAGAAGCACCAGTAGTTTCAGTTTCTGCTTGTTCAGACACCAGAAGTACAGAGAAGCCATAAGCACATCAAGCCGAGGGTGTGCCGGTGTCAGCCCGGCTCTGAGCTCACATCTTCCTGTGAGGTTTCCCCACATGAGGTTTGATTTACTATGAGGGAAGTCAGCTGTTGGCTGCATGGAGCTGCTGAGCCTGTATACAATAAAATAACCTAGAGGACAAAATCTGTTGCATGCACATGCATTATTGTAACTAGTCATCACTTTTTTGATGTAGCATTGAAAATGGTAGGAGTGCAAATACTCTAAAAGAGTCTCCCTGTATAATATGATAATTCCCTGTTTCGTTTTGTTGTTGAAAGCATGGCATAATAGACATTTGTAAGGGGCAAGTAGTTACAAGCAAGTCACTGGACAAAATTCTTTAGCTGTTGTTTTATGAGTGTGCATCAGAAATCTTGACCTCTTATTTTGGTATCTATCTTTTGGTTCTTTATTCTTTTTCGCCCCCTCTTGAGACAGTTTTCAAAAACCTATTCAGCATTATGAGCTTTACTGGTGACCAATACTGAAAAGTAAAGTATCTATTCAGCCTGGTATCAAAGGAGCTGAGAAACTTAAGTTCTGGTTTTCTGGGATTACAGATAGCGCATAAAAATATGATTCCACAGTAACACACAGAATCACAGAATCAATTTGGTTGGAAAAGATCTCTGAGATCGTTGACTCCAACTTATAGATTACCGAGTCCAACCTATTTTCAGAGGAAATGGGGCAAAAATGTCCCACTTACTGTCTTTTAAACGGGGGAGGGGCCTGATTTCTCAAAATGTTCTTCAAAGCCTGTATGAAACTTTGTGTAGCTTTTCAGACTGCTTTTCTTGTCCCTCTGCTTTCAGAGCGCACTGCACATTCTAACACATTGACTTCTAATAACACTGGATGGACCTTTAATTAGTCCATTCTTAAAATAGATATTTACATAGGTTCATTATTAAAGCTGTTTATCTTGTTCGGTATATATATAGGATGTATTTATTCCTTATACAAGGTGCACTTGGCAGAGTAAAAAAAAATATCCATTCTTATCACAGTATGTTTATCCTCTTATAAATTTTTAAACTCACAGGTGACAAGAAGAGATGACCAAGAGTGATGATTTACAAGAATTGTATCACTTATAGCTTCTTAAATCTTTGCTTTGACAGAAACAGGTTATGTAGCCTTTTTTACAACAATGTGTTGTACTGGTTTAGGGAACGCATTCTGTATGTAATTTTTACTTTTTCACCCAAGACAAGTATAATTCTTCTGGGAATAAATTCAAGAATCTAGAGGCATACTAGCCAGATACTACCATGATTCAATGCTAGTCTGGGTGATTTAACAATTGGGAAGGGAAGGTTACAGGCCAAGGAACAGCTGAGTTGCCATGAGTTGCCATAGCATTCATGCTTGGAGAAAACATAGATTTTAAGTAGAGCTGAGGATGTTTGGCCTATCTTTGTAACCATTATCTATTAATAATAGGATGTTAAACAGTCTTTAGTCTATGAATGGCCATTGATTCAGTCTAGCTCCCCAAATTAGTTATTTTTTAATACCTATTTTCCTTGTAGATTGTAAATGTAAGTGAATATAAAAATGTATATAGTCCAGTTTTTCAATGTCAAACTTTGTGTTTAGAGATCCATTTTAAAGTAAATATTCCTGCTGTCAGATGAAGCAACCAACCAATTTCATATCCACTGAGAGTGTTGGAATCTTTCGTGGCTTTTTGGGTAGATTTCACTGGGTTTTAGCAAATGCATCAAGTTTTTGGATTGGTTTGCATTTGTTTATTTTAATGCAGTCAGCAGTGGTCAGAACTGTTCTTCTACTGGTTTACAGTCAAAACAACTAAACTTCAGTCAACAAGGATTTATAGTAGTCATACTTAATTTCATTTGTTAGAATCCTTTAATGGAAAAAAATGAACCACTTTTATTGATCTGTTTTTAGCCAGAGAAATTCACAAGCAAACATGTTTTATTAATTCATTGTCAGATGTAGAGAGTGTGTGTGTGTGTAAGTGTGTGTGTATATATATGTATGTATTTAAGACAATTGCCTGAATGTGAGTATACACATCATGGTCAAGCATGATGCTCAAAAAAGGAAAGTGTCTTTCATTTATTTTCATTTAAATGAGAAAATCAGTAACTGTAGTATATATCTACATATTGTTCCATATTCTTTACAGCTCCTTTCATGGATATGTTTGCCAGCATTTTATGCATATTTTGCACCATTTTTGTTTAACATTATGAGAAGAGCTAATGCATTGCCTTATGTATTTTATCTCTGTACTCGTTGATAAATGCAGGTAGTGCTTTTCTAATTGTACTCCACCAGTACTCTGGCATTGGTAAATTAGATGTGCAGTACACACCTGACTCAGGATATCTGGATTTTTCATCATTAGGTTTTGAAGTATAAAAAGATATTGAACTCATATTTTTGTATGCTGACAATTGTGTAGGCTTTTTTTATATACTGTATATATCAACCAAGTTTTCCTAAAGAAAATTTATTATTGTGAATGTTTCCCTTTTCCTGCTAGAAGATGTGGGTTTATGTTTTCTTGTTATGTATGTATAAATGAATATACAGCATGCACAGTCATGCAGATGTTAACACCGGTGAGAAATTTCTGATTGTCCAGAGGCTAATTGAGTTTTTTCTTATGTTCTTCTCTAAAAAGAATATCTCCATACTAGAAATATACTTTAGAAATAGCTTCTACTTCAGATTGAAAGTCCGATACTGTGTTCAAAGTAGTTGGGACATTTCTGCAAGTACTTAGATTTGGCCTTTCATGGGAATATCCACGACATCTTCTGTGAGTGTATGTGTGTCCTATCTGCAGTACCATACACCAGATTTAAAAGACTAAGCAGCCTTATTAACTTCTTTACACCCTGTATATAGTGTATGTATTTGGTTATACTTGTGTTACACTTTAAAAATGAACTTAATTTCTGCATTGAGTATTGCACACATTTTTCAAATTAAGAATATATTTTGTAACATCTCATTAAGCACAAGAGACCATTACTGCTTTGAAATATTATGTGTAAGTACAGCCATACACAGAATGTCTCAGTCAGCTTTTGTTTGAAAGCAAACTAGCAGTTCTGTGGGTAGTTGAGTTTATTGGAAGCAACCTTTGGAATTAAAGATCCTTGGAACATGGATTTAAATTACTTTTTCCTTAATTTTATAAAGTGCCTCTGTAGCATACTTAGAATCAATTACTGTATTGATTATGGGTAAAACTAATACTGTGTACTTTTAGATCTATGGTTTATTTTTTTAGTTACATAGTAAAGACTGGAATGGTAACAATGTATTACAAAATGTCAGACAGCAATAAAAACATTCATAATATGGCCACTGCAAACCTCTTTATTTGTAAGCAAGACATAAGTTGGGAGGGAGGGGGTTGGGGGGTCTTTAGCCCTTTCAGTGTGCCTGCCTAGGAATTCCACTGCAGGAGAACAGAAATTAAACTTCTAGAAATAAATATTTATAATAAGAATCTTTTCTGCAAACCCAGGCCCAACCTAGGCTCATTGCCGGTAATTGAAATCTATCTTTATCTCCACTGGAAAACTGAGCTCTGCATGAGCAGTAGCCCCTGGCTTTAGGCACCTGTACTTGGTGATGGCTGGAAGAGACATAGGCATGAAAATCACCTTGTGGCCCCATGGTGCCATCACTGTTCCACGAAGCTCTGAAATAGCCTCCATTTCTGCACTTCTTTGTCTGAAGACTTTCTGCTTACTGCTGTGCACAAGGGTAATCTGACAAGCATAGTGTGGAGTGTTGTACTCCTTGTACTATAAAAACACCTATAAATGACTGAGCCTTTAGAGGGATCTTTTGGGATGCCAGGGGGTTGAAGAGTTGCACTTGCACTTTTTCTTTTGTAGGTCTCAAAGCTGATGAACTATTAGACCTTGCAGAACAGGTGTCTCTATATGAAGTAAGTTCTGATTTCTACAAGGTGGTTGTGATCAACAGATGTTCAGGATTAAAAGGAACAGTGGAGACAGGACCAAAAGCAATTACAATTACTTTGTAAAATCCCTTTTGTTTTCCATCTTATGCAAGCAAGGAGGAGGATGTAAGTATTTCTGGATAAGCAGACTTGAAAGACAGATTTATTTTTTTTCCTTCTATGTATTCCTCTCCCTAATTTTCTGAAGGAAGGCAGCATGGCATTTTAAAGTATTCAGCAGCAGAAGTCACCACAGTATTTCAAATATGGTCTGCTTTTCTACCATTACAAGTGAGGTTTCTTTTTTCAGTGCTCCTCATTTCTGTGGTCTTGCTGCCATGAATACCTCAGAAATAAAGTCCAAAGAATTCTTTTCTTGATCAGTATATACAATGGAAATAAATAGTGCTTTGAAAGAACTGCTGAGAAAGATAATCAATTACACCATGGTAGCACTTGGGTGTCCAGTAATTTTGCATCTTTCATGAGAAAGTGTTGCTATCATCATGATTTGAAAGTCAAAAAGTCTGCAAAGGCACTTGATACACTTACATGTCAAATGAGCACGGTGTGAGTCCATGATTCAAAAAAGGTAATATATCTTTGCCTCCCATTAAAGTATATGTCTGCTAAGCTTTGACAGTAAAGATACTTCCTTTTAAATGCTACTCATAAACTTACTTTTACTATGTATTTGATTGCTTTGGAGGTTTTCTTAATAGCTCATTATGTCATGCAGAAAGAGGATAGATGAAGCTCATACTTGGCTTATACTAATGAAGTGGAATTGCTAACAGTTACTTCATTCTTGCTTGTAGAATCTTAATTCTCTGAATCTACTTTCCCAGGCAGTACTTGATTCCCTACCCCCTCCCTCCCCTCCCCTTCCTTATTTCCATATACGTTTTGCTCTGTGGAGCTGACAGGGTTCTGAGGACACTAAAATGCCCTAATTGCCCAAAACAGCCTCATCCCCGCATCCACTGGCCATGGATTCAAGGCAGCATTTCAGCTCAGGCCTGGGCAGCTCCTGTCAGCAGCCTCATATCCTGGGTGAACCTTGAAGCCTGGGGTGTGGGTAGCTTTGTCCCTAGTCCCATCTTCTGCTGTTTGTGATTGGACTTTCTTGATGGACCCTGAACCTGCTTCAATATTTTGCCGGGATCATCCCTGGACTGTCAGCAGAGCCTTTTTGTTTTCCTGGTCCTTTCAGGGGAAGGCCACTGGACTGTGTTCACCCACAAGTCCCAGCTTGTCCTCCTTCAGCAGTGGACCTGCCCTTGCTGCTTCCCAGGAGGAGTATCCAGTGCTGGTACAGGTTTGTCCATGTGTAACATACTCCTTGCCTTGAAGCAGACCAGTGGATTAGATTAACTGGGAGGCGGGAGGGGAAGGGGAAATGCCCATTTCCAGTCACAAGACAGATGGGAGGCTTCTTCCATTGATTTTAATCTTGGGACTAAGGGTAGCATACAAAAATGTCTATATCCCTAATTTGGCAAAAAGATTTGAAAATGGATCTCCAGAATGTAATCAGGTTTGAAGAGGGGGGAAAAGACACTGGGTAGTGAGGAAGAGTGTAAGATAAGGCAAGTGCTGAGCAGTGTAAACACAGCAATGGAATGTCCTGAAGATTTGGCTTCCGTTTTTCCAAGTATTTAACACAGTTGATGTGTTATAAACAACTGCATCCTTTATAGAAGATTCAGTATAAATTGTTAGAATTTTAACTTGTATCTAGAATTTTTTTTTAAGCTCTAGGTTTTATCTAGTCATTAATTATTTATAGTTCTTTATCAGGGCAGGAGGGATTTTAACATCTGGAATCAGTGTCTTTCCTTGTGAAGTATAACAGCCTCTAAAAGTAGGAGGAAATTGTACTGGATATATTCTGGGAGCATAATCAAATGAAAGCAACACCAATAGGTTTTGATTCTGCTTTCATTTAAATGAATAACCAAATTTTCATTGACTGCAGAGAATGAATCCATAATACCAGCACTATTATGCTAGACCCAGACTAGCTTGAATGGTTGTCAACGTGTTTAGTTCACCTAATTAATGAAACTATTCATGTCTCAAGACAGAAAGCTTGACTGGAAATGAGAAGCAGACCACATGTAATCAATGAGGTTTTGTCATCAACCAGCCATAGAGTAGGTCTAATCAAACCAATACAGGACATGACTGCAAGCAAATGAACATCAGCACTGTATTATCTACAGCCAGTGCATCATCACAAAACTTAATGACAAAGTATCACCCAGATTAAGACGGAAATAATGTCTGATGCTAATCAGCGCTACTTGCTCATATTGTAATACATTTCAAAATATGTTGAGTGGCAGCTGAATTCAAAGTCAAGACAAAGTGAAGCTTGATTGAATGCTTAGCAATATATTAGATGCTGTACCAAAATAGGAAAATACATAAAGCTTTTATACATTAAGAATTTGAGTAGGTGTTTGGAACTTTGACAGCACGCCCTGGAAAATTAGTAGCTTGGGAAACAGGGAAATAATTACGATCATGTGCCAGTTTTAAAGGACATTTGTGGGCCTGATACAGACAGAACAGACAGTAGGCTTTCATTTCGAGACTAATTCCCATGACTTTGACAGAAGGCATTAATATTTGAAACTGTAGCATAGGGCTAAATTACGTTATCTGGGTATTCACCGCACGGCAGTAATGAGGAGAAAGAGGATCTCATTTAGTCTTAGGCCTTATCTTTGAAGAAACACAAATCCCCTACCTAATCATAACTCCTATTTTTATATCTAGTGTGAGAAATAAGCAATATCTCTTTACTGTCTTCAGTAACAAAACAATATATTAAGTGGTATTTTAAAACATTTTCCTCCTTTTTTTATTTAATAAATTCATTTTTTCATATGTCATAGGTTTTTATTTAATAAATTCATTTTGCCAGGTGAGATGCCTTTCAGATGAACAGTGGAAGCTAATATTCCAGTCTCAGTGATCATATGGGCTTATTGTGCCTTCAACACCTCTCTTGAAGGCCCCAGTATGTTTGGAGCTCCCTGCATGAGCACTTTTCCTGGTGGTGAGCAGCCAGGCAAAAAGAGGACACTGAAGATGGAGGTGTGACTGAAGTGCTTTCTGTTGAGGTGGTTGTAAAAATGCACTCCGTGCACATTAGCATTCTAAGTTCTATGATCTAAATGACCTTATAACAAAAAACTCAGTTCAGTGTAGTCAAAGTAGAACATGAGCCTTCCTGATGGTCTTTCATATATCTGACTGCTGGAAGAACAGGAAACAGATATTCTGTACCGGCTAGGATACAAGTGGGACAACTGCTTATATTGTGTTTTAGAATGAGAAGGGCAGAAAAAACAGTGGGAATTCCTAGCTTCTCCCTAGGTCTTCTCAACATTTGTATTTGCCTCAGGCCACATTAGATCAAAAGAATGGGGGCATATCCCTCACGATAATCAGGATTTCAGTAAATTTCAAAGCAGTTCAAAATTTTCTCCAAAGAAGTAGAAAATTTGATATAAAGTGAGGAACTCCTTCTACTGTTCTTCTACTGAGTTCTATTTCCGTGTTTCAAAATGCTAAGAATCCCTGTGAACTTTCCTTGAAACAGACTCAGTGGGGAGGACAAAGAAAAAATCAGCATGGAAAATGGACTCTGCTCATGTTCAAAGGAAAGAAAATCACAAATGCTGAGGGCTTTTCAAATGTGCTGAACCACAACCATTTTCTGTTTCATTCAGAATTGGTCTGAAGCGTGTCACGGAGCAGGGCTGTCAGTGCAGTGCAGAAATACAAAGCTATGCCAGGTTTTTCAAAGTTGTGATACATGAAAGCAGGTCTGCTTTGAATAAGATGGGGTGAAACAGAAGAAATGTGCTTCTCTTTTGCCCTTGTGAAATTTTCTGGTTTCCTCCCATACAGGACTGTTTAACTATGTTTCTGTGGGAAATGAGACTTTTTGTCAGCCTAGATTTTAACAGTCTGCCTGCTGAAGAACTTGGACGAGTTAGACTGCAACCTATTTGCCTATCCGCCCGAGTTGTACCTGGAGCAGAGTTACAGTCACTCAGGATTTTTTTTTCAGTCAGAAGGGAGGCATCTGGAGATTTTAGACAGACTCACAAGCCATTGTGAACAACATTGACATTATGGTATAGATACTGAAATTGTAGTTATTTAAAAGTAAAATCAGAAATTGTGTCATATTTTTTCAGAGGTGACTTGGGGCTGAGTTATCAGAGTATATACATATGTGTACACGTTTATATCCAACGGGTGTTAAGATATGGATCAAAACTCTGGACTTGGATTCTGATGTGCAACCTGTCTTTTCCTCATTTAGGTACTGGTGTCAACAAATGCTAAGTGTCCAGATATATCAGTCACTCTGAGAACAAAGCTAATGCTCCTGTCCATTAGCCCACTCCAATAATTTTACAGTGAACACCTAAGTTTTTCTGGTTTATTGCAAGAAAAGTCTTAAATCCTTTTTATGAGGCACTTGTATTTGGTTACCTAATCATAAACACAAACACTTGTTAAAATTTCTGAAGTCTAATCCAAAATATTTCCATGGTAATTAGGCATCAAAATGCTTTTAAAAATCCCACCAGGCTATCTGCACCGTTTCTAAAGAAGTAGCTTCAAGAATCTCATCTAGATGACTAGAAAATGTAAGATGAATGAGGTAATATTCATGGTGTCATTAACTACCTTCAGTATAGAAGTGAAATACCAATTCTTATAAACAAGCTTGATCTTTCACTTATTGATCTCTCACATTTTTTATGTATGCACATTTTTCATACTCACATGAAATTCCAGTATTTAATAATGTCAAAGCAACAGCCTTTTATTTGTCACTCCATTCACTATGTATTTGTCTAATTTGGCTTGAGTCATTGTTGAGAGACCTTTCCCCTTAGCTGCCAATCCCAGTGTAAGGCAAGTTATATTTAAATGCTTACTGGCAAAATCATCAGTTATTCAAAGATTCTGGTTTCTATTCAGAGCTTCCTCTTCTCTCTCTTTTAAAAATGTCCTTGAATATATGAATATCTCAGCTAAACACCTAATGACAGGCTCTCTGACCAGCTCCCACTCACTGTGAACCTTATTATGTTGCATTTGTACTACCACAGCTTTCCAGACACGTCAACTATCCAAAGATTTTAAAAAATTGTTCATAATCTGGAAGATCAGAACTCAAGTCAGCTATTTGTTGAACCATTAGAGCTAGAACAAATCCCCAATTAGTCTTCCTTGAGGATAATGAAATGCACCGTAATAATCTGAAAGTATTGCCAGACGGTTGTCATATTTATGTTGTTCAGTCCTTTAAGTACCACATCATTCTTAGATCCACCTGGAAATATCACATATACTCTCCTTATCCTACTGCAGGGTTGTAACTAAGTTAGGAAAGTAGTATAGTTCCTTACTATAAAGGAATTAAGAAGCCTTTTTGGACCGGTTTCTAGTCACTGACATGCACTTAAGTATTTACTTAGGGTAAATCCCTAATCCGTGGAATCTGTTCTGCTTCAACATCTGTAAGACGTGAATAATACTATTCCTTTGACCTTTCAGGTTTTCTCTAAATAAAAGCATTCAAATGCAGCTTACAAGCATCTCTAGCCAAGTTTTTTATGCTCTTCATGCCAACCAAGATTTGAATTCATGATATTTACACCAGTAAACTTCTGTAGTCAACTGCCTGCCTGCTTTGGGGCATGCCCAAAACTATGCAAGTCTCTACCATAATCTAGTAATCTATTTAACCTCTTTAAAAACACAAAGTAGACATTCTCCTGCATATTTCATCAGCAGGAACTTTTTCAGAATACAAATGTCAGATCTGAGCTCACACACAACCTTGAGATTGAGGTAGTACAGAGAGGTCATCCTCCAGGGAATCCAGCCCACGTGTGTGTGTTGATTTTACTATGAGTGAAGCCCTATATACAGTTCCATGAAAGTTAAAGAGGAAGATCTGTGTCCTCTGGACTTTCTGGAGAATCAATAGCTTTTCAGAAGCACCAACTGAGAGAGGGGGTGCAGTAATGAATCACTCCGTTTTTTTGGCAGAGGAACTGGTTCTTTTTCTAGGAACAGCCGAGCCCCAATTATTTCACCATGTAACTATAGATTATTCCTATAATAAGGGCTTTCATGGACCAGACCTGCCAAGTCAGGCACTTGTCAATACTCTTCAGGCTGCTAGGTTAGTATTTATTCTGAAGCTATCAAAGGAGAAGCTATGCAATTTACTGAGTCTATAATTCTGCTGGTGATAATTGGCTCTGCTTTGCCCTAAATGTTCTAACAAATGGGTCAGGTGCAAAAATAGAAAATAATGTTCAGCAATATTTCTGTATTCTGTCTACATAGTGAGTAAGAGAAGTGAAGTTTTACATCTGTGTACTAATTATTTAGCACGGTCTCATTCTCTAATCTTACAGAACGTTTTTTTTTTCTCAAGTACCTCCAAATTACCTAACTTGGTAAGGAAGAAGAGAGCAGCTGAGGAGAAGGGGAGGGGAGAGGTAAGTAAGATGAGTAAGGTCTTTAGACAGAGCCCATGCTCAAAACTCAGCTCCAATGGCAAAACCTCTTTTGGCTTCCAGTGCCTCTAAATGAGTCTTAATTTGAGTGAGAAGATGAGAGAAAGCTCTCAATCTGACAAATGAAACTACAAGAATGATCAGAATGGCAGTATAAAACATTTCCAAGTTAAGTTCTTACATTTCATGGGGGTTGGAACCTGAGCAAGTACACAGAGCATTGTATATTCAGGAGAAAAAATATTTTAATAGGGTTTGGATTGCATTCAGGGTGATTTTTTTTCTTCAACAAATTTGTTCAGACAATAGCTTTGTAGTCTTATTATGACTTGGGTTGCATAAATTTTATAAACTGTAATTTTGTAATTCTGCAAACCCAACCAAAACTTAGGTAGAAATTTCAGTATGGTTGGATTACAAATGCAAAACAAAATGATGAAACAAAGAAATGTGAAGAAGAGGATGTTTTGTGTACTAAATAAAACTTTAATTCCAGGGAGTAGGGGGTCTGCTTTGCTTATGTTTCATTTTTGGTTTTTTTTCCCAATAGAATTTGTGCAACATCAAAGAACTTTACCTGCTGAAAAAAAATCCAACAACTTTTTTATTTTCTGTGATAAAGAAGATATTAAGAATCTCCTTATGAGACAAGGACTATTGACTACTGAAAAACTTGAATTACTAAGTATCTGGGATTCAAATTACCAAAATTGTACATAGGACTGGCATTGTTCATTTGAAGTGTGTCCCTGTATTTTTAGTGAAGCACTTAAAATATCAAGGGTCACTGCTTCTAGAAAAAATCATAAAGATACTTTCTCGTTATTGCACAGTATTTTCAAAATTCTCAGACTTGTCTGCTCCTACAGATTCTACTCCCTGAATGAAGTTTCCTGGCTCAAATCTCAAGCTTAAATTAAAATAAACATGTGACTAAAAATCTACTTCTTACCTTTTTTTAATTTCATTGGTTGCAAAAGGAAGTAATACTAATGAAAGCAGCTGAGCTGTCACATCTTGTTATCCCTAGAGGAATTTGAAGGGATCTATATTCAAATAAGTGGTATTAGTTTAAGTTTCTTGCTACCTATCTCAGAAAAAACCTCAAGGCTGGCATCTTAGAAGCTGTGAACAGGTTGAAAAATCATTGTAACTTGTCATTTGAGCAGACTTGCTAAGCATTTGAATAAAGCTGTAAGATGGAAACTGCATCAATCGTTTCAGTTTTTCAGACTCTATTCAGGAGTGACTCCTCGAGCTGAACATTGGCTAAGGAATACCAGAGCTTTGTTCTTTGGAGACAGCTCCACGCATCTGAGTTAGATTGGTGTTACTGCCTCTGGAAAGGAAAGAGCCTCAATAGACTAGGGAGTTTGGTGTCCCAGTGGTTCCAGAGGCATACACACCATCCTTCTATGGATTTGCCTTTTGTGCAGCATAAGTGTTAGCAAAGCTGTTTCTACTTGGCCGCGTTGAAACACTGGAGAAACGGGTAGTTCGTTTAAAGAGTAGGTGTGCTTGGCTCTGACTCATTAATGTCTCAAGTAACTCCAGTTTTATTACACCTTGTTGAAATACTACTCATGGCACTTATCCAGAATGTCAAGATGTTTGTTTTGGATGGAATTTATAACACAGAACTGAATCTGGATTTCAGTATGGTCCATGGCCTCTTACTGGATGCAGAAGTACTTTCATGGCTTTGCATATCTAAATGGAGCACTCAATCAAAAGCTGCTTAAGCCTTGAGTGAAAAGGAGTGAGATTTAGGCCCCTGAATTCTTTTATTTCTGAAAACAGACCGTATCAGCTGAGTTCATGAGTCTCTGCAGGGCTGAGTTTTAAGGAGTCCAGAGTATTTTACCGTGAGCTTTCATATTTAGGCCTATAGCAAAAAAGTTTCTTGAGGAAAGGGTTTTTGTAGCGTGATGGCTGTGAACATAAAACCAAGCTACAATTATGTCTGCCAGGTTTTTCTGGTAAAATGAGTCACTGTCAATATCACATCTTGCATCCGTGTTCTGCTATGCATAAAGTAACAGCATTTTGAATGCTCTTACTCTAAACGCTTTTTTGCCAGACAGAAGGTAGAATTTTCTTTGATACTCTAGTATTTTGTTAGATTTGTCACATTGAGAAGAAGGAGGTTGATATTTTGTATTTAAGAAAAACCCTCATTTTCTGGAAAATATACATAGTAATAAAACAGAAAAATGCTTATGCAGATTTTTATGGGTGATAATCTTTAATGGAGCAACTCCATATACTCCAGAGATCTTACATGACAGCAGCATATGCTCATTATGATCAAATTTTTAGGAGTACTGATAAAGAGAACCTCCATTGATTTCATCAATATCCCTACAGCAGACAGTTCCATCTTAGTGAAAAACTGAACATGAAGATATAAGGCACATTGTCTTACTGAGAGACTTCCAAATTCAATTGGTACAAGAAATAACATAATTAAACAGTTTAAAATATAAAGAAGTGTAACAGAAGAATAAACTCAAATAATAAAGTTTTCTATCAAACAATCACAGAAATGCATCCTCTCCTCCAAAATAAGATTTTTCTAGAACAAGCCTCATTAGGCTGTTATTGAATTGATTTCTGTAAAGAACATTTCTAAAGAGAACAGTGCATTGTGCAAAATATCAGCCCTAACATTTTTTTCTTATATATTGCCAAACTGAGTCCAAAGCCTTTCATGAAGAAAGGTGCCACCTTATACATTTGAGGTCAACAATGGGACAGAGTCAAACTAGGATGAAAGTTGTCTCTGTCGAACTTAAGAATTAAAATACTTTTGTAATGTGTTTTGCTTCACTTGGGATTTTGTTTCTAAATATTTTAGCATTGTCAAACTTTGCCTGACTTCAGATCATAGTTAGGCATTGATGGGAGTCAAGAGAAGTCTACAAACTGTAGAAAGTACAGCAGAGGAAGACAGGGCTGGAGCACATGGCAGACGAGGTGAGGTTGAAGGACTGGCACTTACTGAGCCATATGAGGAAGGAGTTGCAGAAAAAAAGCCAGATTCTTCTGGTAAGTTCAGAGTTGAAGCACCAGATAAAATATGGGAAATGCAGCGTGAGTAGCATTACAGGAAAAAACATGCATCACCTTAACCCCTGGCACATTTTGCTCCAGATAGGCTGTAAAAGCCTGGAGATTTTCAACACTCAGCTGGAAAACCCTAAAGCAATCTGATCTAACTTTGAAGGCAGCATGGCTTTCATGTCCCCTCTGACCTGAATTACTCTGGCTGCTGAATCACTTGCCACTAGATGAAGCCCTCAGCCACGTCTCTGTCGCTTCCAATCACACTGACCCCACACTGGTGGCCAGCTGATAGTACAAGCTGTGGCTTGCAGACTCCACAGGCTTCCTGCAGGTGCTAGATGTAGTGAGGCACAGTCTCAGATATGTCTGCCTCTGAAAACTCTTGCTAGGAGTGTTGCACCAGGAGTATTCAACAAGTGGTACCGCTTGTCTGGATTCAAACTTCGTCTTTGTGATGGGAAGCCTGGCTAGAATGGTGTCAAACTGCCCAGTGGTTGGATACCTGGGTTTCAAACACCAGTTCTTGCAGAAAGTTTACTGTCTACATAGCAGTGGCTCACCCTCTGCAATGGTGGAGGCTCAGGAAAGCCAGATAGACTTCAAATAGTGTGGACTCTGGAGCAGGAGGAGGAGAGGGGCAAGAGCAGGCAGCAGTTACTGCTGCACTTCAGCTGGCAGCTGTGGATACCTCTGGCTGTGCTGAGTGCCTGATGCTTTACAGGTGTCGCATGAACGGCCTCTGTGCAGGTGTGAAGAGATGCAAGGTAAGGGGTGTGCCAAGCTGCACTGCAGCTGCTTGGCAGAGTGGATGAAGTCAGGGTGCTCAACAAAGATCTAATCTTGAACTTGTCCTTCCCATAAGTAGTTGGGCTCTTTGCCTTTTTATGCATCTCAGAGATAATGAAGACACATATTTATGGTTTTTTCCCTGCCAAGAATGTGAATACATGCCACTTATCCAATTATTATTATTGACTTCAAATGTGTGGTGAATGTGTCAGCAATTTCATTTAACTGTCAGATGAAAGGCAAAAAAAAAATTGAATATCATCATTTCTGGATAAAACTATTAGATGACAAATGAAGTAGAAAGGTGAATGCCATTTTGAAACAAATACCACATTTTCAAGCCTTCTCAAATACCCCTGACCCCTACATGGGAGCTGAGAGATTTCATTTTCTGTAGTACATGCACTTAGAAAAAGCATAACAAAGAGCAAAAGTAGGAGGAACAGGGCATTCCAGACTATTAACTATAGTCAAGGACCATCAAATAGTTCCCTACTTGAATGTTGAATATAGCATGGTTTTTTGACTAAGAACTCAGAATGTCTTTACTATAAAAAAGGCTTCAATCCAAGAACATACAAAGAAAAGGGCTGCAATAAATTTTCGAAGTTTTAGGTCTCAATAAGAGATGGAGAACAGAATCCTAAACCAGAGCTTTAAAAGAAGACAAGGTATGCATATAAATAGTATTTGAAAACTTAGTTTTCTTTGCTACCAATAAAAATAATTAACAGGATTCCTCAAGGGAATCCAGAGATGGAAATCTGGCTAAAATACAGCCTCCTTATGAGGACTGGAAGAGTCTGCTTCCTCTCTTTTTGGAAGAGTCTTTGTATTCTATTATTAATTTTTCAATAGGTGACTGAGATAGTGATGATAAAGTATACATGGTTTCATCCAAACAGTGTAGCAACTAGTGACAGCACAATGATTCAATGAAACTTAGAGAGCCAAGAATATGCATTGTTTTCTTAACTGTCTAAATATTCTAAAGAAAAATGTACTTTTTAAAAAAAAAGTTGGTTTAATCTAAGTACACTTTTCTGTTAAATCTTGTTTTCAAGCAGAAATCAAGCAATTTCTTTTTTATTTGCTTGTTTGTCTGGGTTTTTTTGGTTGGTTGGTTGGGTTGTTTTGTTTTGTTTTGGGGGTTTTTGTGGGTTTTTTTGGTGTTGTTTGGTTTGGTTTGATTTGCTTTTGGTTTTTCTTGTGTGTGTGTTTTTGAGGGTTTTTTGGTGCACTCTTTCACACTGCAAATCTTAAGGAATGTATTTCATATGTTTCAAGTGATACAGATATGGCTGATTTTGCCTTTGGACCACAGAATGGCTTAAAGGACGTCTCAAAACCCTTTTTAGTCCTAATTTTCAAAGTTTTTATGACATTCTAGCATGAACCTGAGCTTGCCCTCACCCACAGCCTGATAATGAAATACGGTCAATGTTAATGTTGTATCATTAGGTGGTTTGCACATCTGCTGGCATCAAGAGAAAAGAAAAGCTCATTCTTTACTTTGAATGTTCAAAGTTCTATTTTGGAACTGACTGTATCTGTTCATTAAGAACAAACATAAAGTTACTTCAAAAGCAACCATTACCACAGAAGTGTTATTTTAGACTTGAGCGTAGTCATTTTGTTTTGTTTTAGTTTGTGTTAAAGTTACGCAAAATAGAAGCTAAGCATGAAGATAGATACTTTTATATGCTACATGTAAGAATGGTATTATTGAAATCAATTAAACCATTTGTGTCTGCTCCAAAACGCTATCCCATCTCAAGCACTTTGCTACACAACCATGTGTGCATTGCAGGAGTAAAAATTATTGTCTGCCATGGCTTCTGGGAAGATTCTTGCTGTCTTACCTACCAGGATTTTGCATAAATTGTTTAGTACATAAGGTCTAAATACAGCCAAATGTAGATTAGGGAAAAAAAATGTATGGAAGGTTTTCCTTGTGTGAAAGCTGTAATTGGAAACAAAAGGAACCAGAAGGTTCTTATTCACACTCTGTTGTAAATATTAATAGTTGGCCTGGCCTGTGAAATATGGAGACTTTTCAAATTAACTGTGCTTTGGTGTTATTTTTTCAAGGCACTTATAATCAGACATGGAATCTTGTACTTTTTTTATCTCATCTTCTTCATTCCTCAGGCATCATGAATACAGCCATATATATAGACACATAAGTACATATACACACACACACACGTACATAAATGTATGTGTGTATATGTGTGTGTATGTATATATGCACATATTTAAATATGATCTTTTATTTTGCATTTGCCTTGGCTTTTTTTCTTTTCCATTTGTCGTGTTTGTCTCTGTGGCCTGGCCTCACATTTCCCAAGATGCAGATCACTCAGCTCCTGATGACTCTGTGCTCATGAAACTGTAAATTCTGTAAAGTTTAGCACATATATAAATACTTCCAAGGAACAAGGACTTGGTTGTCTCTAGGTACCTAAATGTAAACATCTGGATATTACTTCTATTTAATTTTGCAGTTTCTATGACTTCTATTACAACAAGGCTAACCTAATTTCCTATGTAATCCTACTGGTCCTGGCTCCCTTATTAGATATTGGAAATACTATGCATTACATGTAATGTGATTGCCACTGAATGGTGGTAGGCAATTTCTATCTCTGTGCCTTTGTATTTTGACTTGTGTGTCTTTATCTAGGAGCTTCTAACCATTCTGAATTATGCAGTGAATCTTTTCCTGACCAAGAAAATTTGTTCCATCTGTCACCACTTTTTAATTACTGAGTTTTCCTTCTCATTTGTATATATGTTTAGGATCATATATTATATGCTGTCGGGTGGTTTTTTTTATAGTATTATTTGTTCTCCAAACACAGAACTTGTTTGGCTTTGCTATATAAGAGACCCACCAAAGCAAAATCTAACTGCCACTAAAAGCATTAGTTCTGTTGAAACACGTTATATATGTACATTTATATGTCTTTTAATAATATGTTTTCCTTTCATAGAGAGCACTTGCCTTAAAAGATTTTAGAGATTTTTAAATTAACTTATATGAACATTAGAGGAAATGACTACATGACCAATGAAGTCGAAGGTATAAGTAGTTACAAATTTTGTCCATGTTATCTCTTGAAATAGTTACCCAAACGAGACACAGAAACTTCTTAGTATATATTGTGCTAGAAGTTTTAATTCCATTTGAAAGAAAAATCTTTTTTAAAAATTTGCCTTACAATTCACCTTTCCAGTTCTGATAATTTATCAATAATCTTCTACCAAATTCCATAAGCTAGTCATTGTTTGGCTGTTAGGTTTACACTGTATTCTCTGTCATACTCCTCAAATTCCTACCTTTATTCACCTCAGATAGCATCTTTGTTCACAGGAATTCTTGATATATGTGTGAGTGTTAATTTTTATTATATGTGCGAGTGGTAATAATACTACTTAGATAAAACTCTTCTGAGGAAGGAAGTTGAATTTGGTCAGGAGCTGGAATCCGCTCTTCACCTCACAAAGACTTTGTGCAGCAATCTAGTACCTTCTAGATGATTTGGCATTAAATTATGGCAGATTAATTCTCAAGCTGCAAATCTTCTGAAGTCCCTTTAAGGATTTTGGGTGAGCATCCAAACCTGGTGCCGCCTGCTCTAAATAGTTTGTATGAGATGATGAGATTACAAAACAATGAGAACTACAGTTCATTTCTGCCATCACGTAAAAAATACAGAGACTATATACAAAAGAAAGCCATAAGGACTTGCTAATTATATTAAATAATTAAATATTAACATATGCATAATACCATCTCAATAGCTAAAAGTTGCAAAATGAAGTACTCATTTGCAGGAGAAAACGATGACAATAGCTGTTCACTGTGAATCTGAAAGTTCATGCTGACTGCCAGATGGAGGAAAGAGAAGAGGGAGACATAGGGCAGAGAATTTTTTTTTTGCACTGACAGTTATACCTGTGAAAGCCAAACACTTTCCTCCCTCCTTGCTAGCTTCTGCCACACTCTGTGGAATGAGCATATAAATGCCCTAATTCATAGACAAGAAGAGTTATTGTTAAAGGTGCTGACTGAAAACTCTTAGATTTTAGGTCTTCTTTAATTTTAATTTAACTTCAAGTAAACTTTAAGGGGTTTTGCATATTTCTATTGCAAATATAAATGCGTGTCTCCATTGCAGAACTGGGTAAAACAAGGCCAATCCAAGCAATCTGTATCTTTGCCAAGTCTACATAGTTGTAGTAGTTTTAGTAGTTGTTTACTCAACATTAACTTATAAAAAGGGATAAAACATTGGGGTGAGTGGAAAGTTCACAACAGTCTTTGTAATGTATTAAGCTGTACCACTCTAAATTTTTGTTTTATAAGGAGAAACACATATAGCAAAGATCTTTACTACCCCTCAACACATTATAACTTATTGCAAGATTTCTACTTCGCACACATGTTAGAAATTCCTAACTGGAAAAGGTAATGCCTTTTTCAAATGGTGGTAGAAAGTAACACTTTTATACAGAAAAGTCAGGCCTGGCAGTCTTATGGCCTAGTCTAACACAGAACAGGAAAATTGTTCTTTCTAAAATCCTGACCCAAGAAATTTGAAATTTCTGAAAAACTGAAAAGCTCTCCTGTATTATCTAGGAGCGAAGTTCAAGTGAACATATACAAAGTGCTGATAGTAAATACAGCACCACAGAAATGTCTTTGTTACAAGTAGCAATTTTTTTTCAGCTGGATCATGCTTTTGAAAGGTTTCAGAAGTGTTTTAACTGTGATTATGCTGTGGCTGTCACTTTGCCAAAGCGTTGGGTAGAATTTTAAGAATCTTTTGGGTGGCACATTAATATCATACTGCAAATTACAATCACAGTTCATTGTACAGAATGTATATGAAACCTATTTGATTCCTAGTCTACCACTAGAGAATTTTGTATCTATGTGTCCCAATTTCTCATTTTTATTTTGTCCAAGTTGACATTACTTTTGTCATTAGGATAGATCAACCACTGCAATTTATATCTTCCCAAACCCCAGTTCCACTCCACTTATTAAAAACATACTAGCTCTTCTTGCAGCACGCATTTTGCACACATTTTATATCTGATTTTATTGTAATCACTCATTTCTTAATGTTCCTTCAGCTCGTAATCTTTTTGCTCTGCTTGGCATGCACCTTGGACTATATCCAAAAGAGTCTCTGATCTTATTTTCCAGTAGCTCATCTGAGAAAGCACAACTGATCTTATCCCTCAGCTCATTGCTACAATTGTATTCCACATAATTTTTTTTAGTCATGCTATAATTTTTATTTCACTTACTCTACACATTTAATTTAAGTTCTGCAGGATTTATGAATTAATTCCTTTACAGGTCACTTTTAAGTCCAAGCAATCTACAAGCATTGCTTCTCCTGCCCTCAGTGATTAGTGCTAATGGCAAATCTGATTTTCTGCCATTGTTGAGCACGAAGACAACAGCCTTATTTTTTCATCTCCAAATCAGTTGGGAGATCTTCTTGTCCATGGGGAACTTCATCCTCCAGTCCAGGCTGGACACTGAAGGCTGCATGTGTCCCCATACTCTTGACTTTCTTTCTGTGTGGGCATAGGGCAAGGCTAATTTCAAGCCTGTAAAAAGAATGGGTGTGTTTTAGGGCCCAAGTAGTTTCTTCATCCCATGTTCTCCTGTCAATTCCTTTTGAAATGATACTCTGATTCCTTCCTTGCACCCCTGCTGAGCATTGCTGCCAGTATGGCTTTCTTTAATGATCTGTGGGGCTCTTAACTCCATTACCACACTCTGCCACTTTATCCTTTGCCTCGTAATCTGAGGGCAGAATTTCATATAAGAACATTATGTCTTAATCCAGTAATTTTGATGTATATAAGCTTCTCTTTCAACAGTCTTGTAATTATATTATGTTCTCATAAAATAAATTACAAGTACAGTCAATTTCCTGATTTAGCTACTACACAGACCAATTGCATTATATTTGTCTTTAAACATATTGTATACATTTGCATTTTTGATACGTTGTTTTTCAAGCTTCTTGAATGTGAACTGAAATTAAATTATACTCTGTTTTTTACTTGTAAGGAAAATGTCTTGTAGTATATCCATTTCCTTCCTTTTCAATGCACTGCTTTCTGTGAACATTTCAAACTACTTTATAAATACTTTAAGATACATTTAAAATGTTTTAAAAATAATTCCGAGGTGGCAGTTTCTCTTCTGCTCTCTTTAGATATTATCCTCACAGGAGGTAGAAGTGATTTCAATGTCTTTCAGAAATGGGAACCAGATAATTTTGAAACATTATGTTGTGGTTTTTTGTTTGGTTGCTTTTTTTTGATATAGTCAAAGAAAATCTGGAGAAGATGTCCATATGCTATCCAGCTTTTGACTGGAATGTACTCGTATAAAAGTTACTTCTTTAACGATAAGCAGAAGTAACTTTACTACAAATGTTTCAGCATAAAGCAGGTAAGAAGGACATAGCAAAGCCTAAAGTGACTAAAACTGAGATTCCTACCCTTGGAACCCATGTTAGTGTATGAATTGAGAATAGTTACGGTAGATACTGGGCTATACAATTTTTTCAGTGGCAGGAATGCTTCATATATACAAAAAAAAAGGGGATAGAAGAGACAGTGGGGTATGTAAGAAGCCTTTACTGACTAGACAGAAAACTCAGTGGAAAGTAGGAAAAGAGAGAGAGATGCTGATTTTACTGTCGGAAAATGCATTGTCAGTGAACATCTGGATTGTTTTGTACGATGTGCTTAGGTTCCAAAAATGAGTAATCTTTGTTTCTTTTTTACCCCCACATTCAGATAGCATTTGAAGAGCATCCTTACTAATAAACAATAAAGAAGTAGATAATGCACATATCTACTCTGATAGAAAATGTACTCATCTATTCTGAGTAACTCTTGATAGCACTCATAAATTCTAAATAGGAAGTGAACAAGTGGAAAAGAAATAGGAAAAACATGAGTAAGATGGGTACTGCATTCCTAAATGGGCTTGTGGATAAATTGTTTAGCAGAATGTTCACCACCACCTCCATCTCTGTATCAGTTCAGATAACTATCTGAACTGATACTCCAAACCTTTTGAAATGCTCCAAATACCATTTTCTAAAGCTCAGTAATAGCAACTTGTGTACATGCTCAAAATATGTTGGTGATACTGACAATACTATTATCTTTCTTACATTTTCTCTAGTTTGAACAGACTGTTCATTCATGCTTTTTTTTTTTTCCCCCCTCAAGTGCAGCATATTGCTACTTAAAAAAAAAGGCTGCATGAACAAATCTGGCAGAAACATAATTTTAGAAATTCCTTTCAAAGCTTGAGGTTTTCTGTTCTTTTTATCCTTTATCTTTAATGTGGACCCAACACTAGATTTAGATGCCTAGTCTCTGTCTTGCAGGTGTGATTCCAAATCTCTTGGAACATTTTCCTCTCTTCTTAGGTGCAAGTAGATAAATGTGTTGTTCACTTTGTCATTTTGACTAAACTGTCATCACAGCATAGCACAGCAAGCTTGACAGGTATCTTTTCCTAATGAACCATCGTACCTGGTCTACAAACCTTTCCACACCCTCCAGCGAATTAATGTGGTAGAATGCATGATTCTAGTACTTCTCTCACTCGCTCTGTTTGTTGTAGTTATGTAGATACACAATTACTTTCCTTAGTGGTTTCCCTATCCATCAGTCTTTATGCTTCTCTCCATGTTTTTTCAGCTTCCATGCCATCATTTAAACATCATCAAAAAGTCATTATGTAAATTCATAATTGTGAGTATCCCTCTTTCTTTTTTAAAAATCCCTCCTCTACACAATTTGCTGAAAAGCCTTGAAAGCCGGAAAAATTGTGACAAATTTTTTATGCTTGTCCTTGATAATGTATTGAAGCCCCTAAACTACAGTTTTGTCAATCATGTACAAATGCTTACCTAATAATTAGAAAATCATTCCTGTTGTAAAGAAAGCCACTATGCTAAATTTCTATAGCACATTATGAAAAACCCACATTAATTCTACATGGCTCAGTTGGCATGAATATTTGAAACAAAACATTCAAGATTGACTTCACAAATCCAGCCAGAATAGAACGGTGGTCCAATTCATGTAAACACTCTAGTAAGGAGATTTAAAGCATATCTGCCAATGGTTACCAAAAAATGAAAATCTCGACTGTATGTAAAAAATTGCAGTATTTCTTCTAAGCATTGAATTAGTATCTCTATATGTGGTCTATGTTTCCATGCTTTATTCTTTTGAAGGAAAGTTGGTACCAACTCACATATTATTTTTTATACCTACAGTCTGGAATTTAAGTTTTCTGATAAGAACATGACTCAAGATAAAATATTTCTGTGAAATAGACAATACATCCCTCTATTTGCATGAAAAAAAGTTTCCAGCAAAATAACTGTCTGCAGATTTTCATAAAAAAGCTTAGGCACATTGGTAATATAGTCTCCAAATGAGCCTTTCAATTTTGCTGCAGATAATCCTTTATTCCAAAATTGTTTAGGACAATGAAGCTTATGAAATTTAAATTGCTTTATCAAGTGCTGGAAAATTAATCCTAGATTAAAAATACATTTTAAAATGTTATTAGGGATGTCATGTTACTAATAACAAGCCAACCTTTTCCCTCTATTTTCAGACAGGAGACAAATTCAATTACATTTTTGCTAATTGTCTGATGTATGTTCTTATTGTAATGCATATTATTTTAAACGTTTCAAGTTCATAATTGCTAGTGGGAGACAGTTGTATTGCTAAGATTTGGTGTATCAGGTGGAAAATACAACTCATTATCAAGGCACCAGCCTAAGAAGACCTGTGCACACACTGCTTTAGGAAAATCAGTTGAAACTTTCAGAAAGCAGTTAGATGCAAAAATGTTAGACACCAATTACTTTCACGGCAGAAATATCAGACTCTCTTTCCAATTAAACAAATCAGCCATGATGAAGTAACCCTGTGTCCAGTATTTTCCATGAGAAACAACCCAAGGGGATGGGTCCCAAGCCAAGAATTTTTCCACTTTAGAAAGAATCAGATGTGTGTGTGATGGTTGAAACACAGCCAAGGGCAAGCATTCAATGGCACATTCAGTCCAATGTCCTTGTCTTCCTCTTCAAGGACTGTAATGGGCCTTGGCATTAATATTTCAAGGACTTCCTCTAATTTCACATCCCTCCAAGTATAAGGAGTAATCACCTAAGGAGATATTATTACTGAATAGTTGCTAAGCTTCCTACTACAGGAAATTAAATGGGATCATTGCTAGCCTCCCTCTTACCAAAAAGCAATACATACCTCTCTGCCTGGATTTTTGTGTGAAGATAAGAATCTTTAGGCTAGTAAATTTTCCATTTTTAAACTCTTGTCCCTGGATATTGTCTTCAAATCCAGCTCTATTAAACCTGGAAAAGAAGATACAGCAGCATTGCCAACTCATATATTTTTTACCACTACTCCTTTTGTGTTGGTTTTTTTTTTTTCTGACTCTTACTTCCTGCAATCAAATGGCTACTGCAGAATCTTTGCCTTCGTTATTAAAAAGAGTTACTAGAGATCACAGCTTTGTGTCAGGAGAGCGGGTGGCAGACGAGGAGAGCTCATAGGCCTCGAAACTGTGAAATTTAAAATATATTTCAAGGTATCTCTTGCTGATTTTGGATTGGAACTGCTTTTTTTTGTTTGTTTGTTTTTAAATGTTGGAAGATGGCATTACTGATATGGTCATTTACCATAACCCTATTCATTCTTAGGTATGTTCTGGTAATAAAAAACAACCTGCAAAACAGCCTCCTGTACGTTTTGGGGATTTCTGATAGGTAAGGAGAATCCTTGACTAGTCTTAACTTGCATTGTTAAGAGCAGAGAAGTCGAAGTTGTGTAGACAAAAGCTAACTCAACCATCTGAAAATCAGTTGTCCTAAACTTCCACTATCTAGATTGGCTTGTGCACTGATTCACTCACTCTTCAGCAGCTTTGGTACTGTTACTTGCCTTCAGTAGCTTCCCAAATGAGGGTCTTACAGGCATCTAAGGCTTGACAGCCCTCCTAGGCTAGTTATCTGTGACTGATCTCCTCCGATGGCCACATCTCCCTGCCGTTGAAAATGTCATCATCTAGCAAAACACTTTGAATATGTTTATCTTTAGCACCTGAAAACCCTAACTTGGATGTATGTTTTTGGCTAAAAAAAAACATGCTGAAATGCTTGGTGGTTCAGAGCCTACATAACTTTACCAGTGCAAGTAATTAGGATACAGTTAGCAGCACAAACATTTATAATAATTATGCAGTCAGTGTACAAACATATTATAGGTTTAAAGACCCTTAAGTAAACTTGCTGTCTGAATGCAAATGTAATGGCTGCAGCATGAAGCAGCACTGCCAGCTGAGTCAGATACAGCACTTGTTCATGGCCCTGCCTGAGACGTCCCTGCAAAGAAGTTCGCGATGCAGTAACCTACGCTAGAACAGTATGATTCTTTATTCCCCTCTAGTGGCTGGTCTGCATAGTATTAGTTACTAGTCGAGGACTAGAAGAACTAGACCAGACTCTTGGGACAGCAGGACATGCCACAAGGTTTTGGTTCACTCCCTGCTGCCATCCACACTACCAGAATGCCAATAGTGCACAGAAAAATGGTTTGTGCTCTGGCAGTGATGCAGAAGGAGAGGAAAGGAACAGTTTTTGAAGGGTTGGAGTTTTACGTTCTTAGTCACTACCAAGTCATTAATTTAATGGTTTTATCCCTCAGAAAGGAAGAAGAATGTAACTGTCACTTAGTGTTGTAAGTCTTTTATTTAATTACTTTAGTCCCTGGCTGTTAGTGAAGCCGAATATGAACCTGGCCAATCCATCTCCAGGAGGGTACTAAGAGTTCTGCTTTGCAGCTGGCTTCTGAATAAAGCCTGTCTGCAGTCTTCCATACTGCACATAAGCAGTAAATTCTCGGAGCATATTTGTCATTGAAATGTATTCAATATATACAGCCAACTCTATTACCAATGTTCTCATAAGCACTGCTACTTTTACTTATGTACTATGTTAATGTGTAGGCAAACAGAAAGAAAACAACTATAAAAGTGCTAAAAATGGATATAAGCTGCACTAAAGTCTTGAAAGAGTAACGATTTCTATTAATGGTTGGATTGGTAATATGATATGAGCTAAATTTTTCCAGTTTAGATGGAATGTTTTTTCCTGAATAGGATGAGAGTATTTCTGAACAAATCACTGGAAGCGGGAAAGTGAATATGATGCATGAAAACAAATTACAGAATACATCTGAGAATAAGGAGTCAAAGAGGTAGACACTCATCCTTCTTAAGCACAGTGGGGGTTTATGAATCTTGGATTTTCCAGTGATTTGTTCTTGTCCTTATTGAGAGCCTGAAGATAATGCAAGCTTTTAAGTTCCCAAGGGCTCCTGCCCTGCAGAGAATATGAAATCTTTTACCACAGAGGCTAAGTGTTTGTGGTCAAGATCACAATGTATAAAGGACAAAGCATCCAAAACACAGGTTGAGTTCTCAATGAGAATGAAGATGCAAAGAAATCCTTGCTCTTTAAAACAAGTTTGGGTCTAGTCCAGATTTTGAAGTTGCATGGCTCTTATCTCGGTGCGAATAGAAAACCATACAAAGGATATTTGAGGTTGCTTAAGCTCAAGCTTATGGATATATTATCCTTTACTGAGTACATTTTAAAAAAACCCCACCAAATAAAATTAAGTCTACCAAATCAGCCCTCCAGTGATGTTATTCTCAGTTCTGTCAGTTAACTTGATATGGGATAAAAGGTAAATTGGATATTTCAGTATAATACAGTAAGATGCTTCAATTTCTTTTGAGAACATGTCATCTGAGCAGATCCATTTTTAGGGGAATACTAAATAAAAAGCAAGATGACAGCTTTCTAGGTCAGGAACTGCTAGACCTTCATTATTTTAAACAGCTTGGGGCACTGCAATATTTAGTCAGTGTGTGTGTGCATGTGTGCTTTTTAAGAAAATTTTACAACAGGGGTTTGTAATGTTCCAAGGCTATGCTTTGGCAATAAAAAATAATGCCTCATTTATAAAGTGCAGGAACTCAGGGATTTTTATTCTCTTGGATGTAACTTCAGTTGCATTTTTTTTTAAAGTACAAGCACACTTTAAGAACTGCATTTAGTCAGCTGTTGACTAATGGCTCTTAGCTCTTCATGAAGCAGATAATGACTTTGCATAGAATATCAAACCCAATAGAAACAATCACAGTAATGGAAGAAGAATTCTTTGTTATAGAGTTATTACATGAAAGGAAACACTGACAAAACTGAAAGCTTTGTAAGGAAAACATCACCAGGTTTTAATGAAAACTACCTCTTTCAATGTGCCTGCTAGTTTTTCTTTTCTCTGTAATTGTTTTTGAAAGGTTTGTTAAGGAATTTCTGATGATTTTTGATAGCTGGAACACAAAGCACTTAACGGGAGCTAGAAAGCCATTTAAAGGTCTGTAATAAATTAATATATTGCCACTATATTTCTCTTAGATCGTAATGTCTCTTTTGTACTCAAGATGCCATCTCAAAAAATAAACTTCCTACAGAACATATGGATCAAATTTTAGCCAGAAGGGAAAAGATTGTTGACTTGGCACTTGGTATTTGTGACCCACGGAGTACCTTTACAGCCAGCCAAGTCATCAGTTTCCTTTTCTGCTAGGCAGTGGCAGCTCTGACTCCTGAAGAACACTTTTGCATGTGAAGCCTGGGTAACCTAACTCTGGCAATGATGAATGGGTACTGCAACTGACTGTAACTTCAAAAATTCAGTGCTCAGCATTAGAACTGCAGCTAACATTCCTGAAAAATGGATGACAGGACTGAAATAATGTAGAATACTATGGAATTATTTAATGGGTCCCTACTCCAGCGAAGTCCTCGAACTAAGTCAAACCAGAAACAACCCATCAAAACATGCACACTGCTCTCTTGAAGAAAAGAGGGAAGGGTGAGAAACCCACCAACATACGACTGTAAGAAGCACAGAGCTCAGCTATCATGGGCATGGATACAGGATAAGAACTGAACTGAGTGTGGTCACGAGCATCTTAAAATTAGCCCTGTTCTTTTGACTCTTTCTCCTTGGTTTTGGGAACCTTATTGTTTTGTGAGGTGAGTATATTTTTAAATTGGGATACTTTTCGTTTTTTGATGCCCGTGGGCAAATTCCTTCAGTCATTTCTGTTCTTGCAGTTCATTGCTGAGTGTTATGTAGATGCCCATGCTGTCTACTACTCTTGAAAGAAAAGTATCCATGCAATGAAACCAGGACCATAGCAAAGCACAATACAGAGACCATATTTTATTACTTAGGTTGTTAAGTAATTTAGTGTTCAGTTGCTCATACAAAAAGGTTGCTGAAAGTAATAAAAATTCGGGCACGTCTAAACCGTTAACTTTAATCCAAGAGATTTTTTCCTTTAGTATTAAGATGAAAGTTAACTTTAACAGACTGTATTAATACTGGCTTAAAAACTTAGAATATATTAATTAAATTTAAGAAAATGCTTTTCTCCTAGCAACTAAGAGGACAGTAGGGACATATCCAGCTTTCTGTGCTTATTTACAAATCACATGTATTTGTTGATTGCTATCTTGGTGTGGCTCGTTTTAGATCTAGCAACAGTTTTTGTGCTTTCTTGGGAAAAAAAGAGAAAAGAGTGCTATCAGTGAAGTTCCTTTTCCTATTATACCATGCCACTCAGCCTATGCCGTCTGCAGGAGACACCTGAACTCCCATATTTTAGCACTCAGAAGGATTTACTGTCAGGGAACTGCTGAAGACCTTCAACTAGGAAACTGTAGCATAAAGGTCTTGGTAAGGACCTGTCTGTGTTCATGTCTCCCTAAAGTGCCTAATGCATAGCAAAGATAACCTGTCACTTAAGTCTCATGGGAGCTGTGGGGGTTACAAGACATGTCTGTTTAGAAAGCTAATTCTGCACTTGGCCTTGGAAACTTTCCCAGCCACAGCAGGACTGCTACTGTGTCTCCCAAGCCAACTGGAAAATCTAGATTATATGTCTGGGTGAGAATTAAGACAGGGAAAAATGGTCTAGGGAAAAAGGAAGCAAAAATGACAACAGATACCAAAAAGAACCATATTGGTAAATATTCAAAAGTCATCTGGACATAGTGCTGGGCAACGAGCTCCAAGTGAGTCTGCTGTAGCAGGGGGCTTGCACCAGTCCCTTCCAACCTCAACCATCCTGTGATTCAGTGGGAGGAACAGAAAAAATAAACAAACAAAACCACAAAAATCCTCAAAACTCTGAGATTTTAACAGTGACATCTTAGGATCTAGCTAATTGCACAATATGCAACTATAGACACTTATGCTATCTTTAAAACCTCCTTTAATAAGTTCTCTTTAGTATTCGTATTGCTGATAGTCTTGTTTCTTTTCTTCAGTCCTCTTCCTGGTTTACCCAGAGCAGTGACAGTTTGCAGGTCCTAATGTAGTCAGGTCCCAGTAGGTCGGGAAGTGCTGCTAACTTTGAGAAGTCAGGCTGTGTAGGGCTGTAGAAACGTATGTTCTCGTTTTTGCATCATGGGAGGGGGCAGCATTTTACAAAGTGGGAGACTTTTATTTATTGGAGCAGTCTGGGTTCTGGTGAGATTTACGAAATTTTACAAACATCCTCATCTGATAGGAATCATTAGAGCAACTGTAGAGAACCTGCATCACGGGCAATTACCCTTATGATTGTATGATCCTCATTAGGCTGATTAAACTAGCTTAGCACCATATTATTTAAGTGGCACAAGGCAGTGCTTTGCTGAAGAAGATATGTTAAAATGCCGAGCTGATATGAATTTTAGAAGAGTACCAACACGCTAAGAATCCAAATAAAAAAAATGTGCCATTTTTAAGTGACTACTATGGAAACAAACGCTGCCTCAACGAGACTGGGATGAGCACATTCCAGCAAAACCATTAAAGAATTCTAGAGGCTATTGCTTACACTACAGGGTGCACTGCAAGCTCTTTACAATACACTTACACCTGACCTCCTTCTAGGTAGAAGCTTGAGGTTTAGGTCAGTAAGGAGGACTTTGAAGTCAAACAACAGTGAATGGCTATGGGAGCGGAACTCAGGATCTTTTGACTCCTGACAAAATTCATCCTTTTCTTTAGCGGTTTCTGAATCAGGAGACGCTTGTACTCTTGCATTTGCAGAACACTGCTTGATTGGGAACAGGCAGCCTGATTCAGCAGATGTGCTGAATGTTCCCAATAGTCTTCAAAGCTGTTTTGTGTCTTTAAAAAAATCCTTATTAAAAAAAAATATTTTTTTTTTAACCAAACAGGTTAATGTTAGTACAGCAGAATCAGTTATTGCAGAAGTGTCAAACCCCAAGAAGCATGTTTTTGTTTGTTCTTCTCTACAGAGAGAAAGAAAAAAAAAGCTGGTTATGATCCTGCTTCCAGAAATGGTGAGATACTAATTACTTGAAGACAGAATAAATACCGATTCTTTGATGTACCCATTAACTCACTACTCTCTGAAGCCAGCTGAATATTTGTCATTTGCTCCATCGTATTTTGGCCGAGCACCCCTGGCTGCTTGCTGGAACTCAACACAACCTGCGACCAGGATGCACCTGCATAGCTACTCCAATTATTCCATTGTCGCTAATTGGGAATTTCATTGGCATCATAAGACACGTAGCATTTTAAGATTTAAAGATAATTTAAACAGAAATTAAGGAAAAGCGCTGGCTCTACTCCTTACACCCCATTTCCCTGCTGGCAGCGCGACTCGTTTCACTCCTCCGCGACCTTCCCCCAGCTGAAGTTTTCTCGTACCGCTCAGGTGCCTCACGCCGGGCGGCCCGCGGCGCTCACCCCCGCCCGGGG
>VZTA01022736.1:0-27402 GCA_013398855.1 Mohoua ochrocephala | reverse complement strand
GTCCCCTCGTGTCCCTCCTCCACGCCCCTCCGAGTGCCGGAGCTCCGCACAGCCCTCCCTTCCCGGCTATCCCGAGGATGTGCCCCGCTTCTTCGCCCCGCCGTGGACGCGCCGCCCTCTGCTTCGCACGATCCCGCGCGGGCCGTCAAACAGGTGCCCCTCCGCCCTCCCGCCCGCGGCCCGAGTCCCCGGGGCCGCCCNGAGGCGGCGCTTCCAAACCCGCCCGTCTCCAGGGCGGCAGCGCTGAGCAGCGGGCGCCGGGCGCCGCACGGCTCGCGGGCGAGCCCCGAGGCGCTGCCCCTCCGTGACCTGCCAGCGGGGAGGGACAGGTGGATGCCTCCCACCGGGAAGCACACCCTCTGCACCGGCGACTCGGAAAGAAGTCTGTCCCGCTAAAAGTCCGTGTCGATGGTGTTTTCTGAAATTTTTATCTGCAGTCACACACCGTGTTTTTGCCATAGGTTTTCGGTTTTCTTACAACGATGCACTTGCAGGGATTTGTAGATGCACAGATGTGCATATTTTACTATTTCAGTACATAAGCTGTGAATACTTAGAATTTGAAAGGGTACTAGAGCAATCGTGATTATTACCATTTTATCATCCTGTTTCTCATGCAGTTTTAAACATCTAAATGCACATATATTATGCACTGCACTCTGGCAGTATTATCACAAGGCACAAGTCTTCCTTTTTCAGTATTTGACTTGTTCTCAATCAAGCTTACTATGTATGAAATCTCTTTAATTCTGTGGTGGTGGATGCCTCATCTTCAGCGTATCCTTTGGGTAGCATTTGTCAACCCCCGTAAGAAAGGGTCAAATTCTGTTTGTAAATTGTTCGCTAGTGGTATGTTTTTGTATTTTTTTTTGGTGTGCTTAGGCTGTTGACTGTGCTGGTTCAGTGCTAGAGGTGTTAAATATTTTTATTTTGCAATAAATAAAGCTCCATTTGATGGAACAGTAACTGGGTACTAGGAAACAGCAGGTGATTTTTCTAGTTAAGGAATTCATAAAAATGGAAACATTTGTGTGGTTCAATTCCTGAATAAAATTCTATTCAGTCAGCAGTGTTGCTAGGTCTATGTACGTAACTGACTCTTGTTTATTTCAAAGGGAATTCAGTGCTTTGGGGTTGTTCAAGAGTTAGGCCCTTGACAGCTCTCATTTTTTTCTAAATTTCCTTAACCCATTGGTTTACACATTAAAATTCAAGCAAACTACTTGACATCACTGTTCTGAGTCACTGTGTTTTAACCTAGTTTCTCTGTAGTATAAGGTGCTTGTCTCTATTGTTTGGATTCTTGTAGGATGTTTTAGTTATCGTTAGTGGAGAGAAAGATTAGGAAGTTGTATTTGTTTCAGCATTTTCATATATCACTACATATTTCACTAATCCTTGTAATGTAGGAATTTTGTTGTGATAGAAAGAATCAGTGAAAGACTCTTTGCATAACTGTGCAGGCTGTCTACAGGTTCTTAGTGCACTCCTATATACCAGGAAGACTTTTTGGTGTGAAATCCACTTATATCGAAATACTAGCAACTGGTTTTAAGATCTAGGGGTATAGCATTCTTGCAGCTGTTTACAGTTATTTTAATCCATTACACTGGGAGGAAGAAGATCACAGTTCTTCTCTCCTCTACTTCCTGATTAGCCATTTAAAATCTACTTACATATTTAATTTTTGATGTACTTTTTGTTCTCAACAGTTTATTGAAGATCTGCAACCTGTGTTTGATCTCCTTGTCCTTAGAAAAAGGAAGACATGTATTTGAAGTTGCTGGGAATTGATCAAAGACTATGCATAGGATGAATCTTGTACTCTGGGCTAGTGTTCCTGTAATATGTGCTTTGTGGTGTTTCAAGAATACCATGTGTTCACAGTCAGATATAGTCACTAACATGTCAGTTTTTCATGTGTCTAAAAGTTCTGACACGTTGCAAAAGGACAGCTGTGCTTAGTCTTTCATCCAGGAACAGCTAGCATTTTCTTATACCACCTCTGGTTTGGATGCTAATTAATCATCGCTTGTCATGGATGACAGCCATCTTTTTTTCAGTGAGTCCTAATTTTCTAATACCAACTGAGAACAGAATGGACTTGGATTCAGTTTTCTCCAGTGTTATTTGCTGAGCAGGTTGTGACTGTAATTGCTCAATAGATGCTTCAAGTTAACATTTTAAAGAGTGCATAAAATAATACTGTGTAGCTGAGGGCAGTCACAGGAAAGAAGAACATGGAGAGAGGACCTGCAAGCTTTCTGAGATGAAGTCAGGGATGGTGATGCATAAACAGATTGGATTTCATACTTGCATAATGAATAATCAGTGATCAGGAGGACTTCACACCATAGGTTTTAGACAATTACACAGGCGCAGAATGCTGATGGATGTAACAATTGGCAGTGTACTGAAGGTGAAGTACAATTCCCCTGCATTACAGTTAAGAGCAGTATTTCCTCTTGCTGGCTGGTCGTTGTGTTCCAGTTGCTTGCAGTTATCCTGGTCGTGTCCTTTTCTCCATTCTGTCCTGTGTTTGTGGCCTTCTGTTACAGCGGTTAGGGATTTTTGTACTTTGTTATCCAGCAGTATCTACTTAAGAACACCTTTGCTGAAGTTTTGTGTGGTTTGACACTTGAATTATCTTCCTAATTTGTGTGAAAGAGGAGTGTTTAAGATAAGTGCTGACACATGAGATGTGGGAAGACCTTAGGCTCTCCCTTGGTTAGAAAGTTGTTTCCTTCTCTGTAAAGAAGCATGAGGAGTAACCTCCTGGAGAAAGAATTAATGAGCTTAAGCTGACTCAGCAGGCATTGGTCTTCTACCTACTACCAGTATCTGTTAACACGTAGTAGGAAGCCCTATCCACTCAGCTATGAATGGTTACTCAGCACAGATTCGCTTGATTCCAAACATTTTTACAAGGTAAATTCTTATTTATGGGTTAGAGGTGGGAAGGAAGGTGGGCGGGAGTTACTGTGTACATCTGAGACTGTGTCGATTTTGAGATTTGAGACAGGTTGCAAAACAGCTTTGATACTGCAGCCTCATTTTCCCTTTTGAATGTAGGTCCCCAAGTCATGGCTTTTCAAAACCCTTACTTTTTTGCCATTTCATCTTTCAGGTGCCCAAGATTTTTGCAGATAAGGTCCCTGTGAACCTCTAAGTCAGCTTCTGAATGCCTCAGGGCATGCAGGTGGTGTTAGTGCTGACAGTAAGGTCTTAAGTTAACTCCTTATATTCTGTCAGGTTTCATGAGCATCCTTATCCTGTTCTGTGTAGGTTTGGTGTGTTGTGGGTTTCTTTTGCTTTTGAAAGCTTAGACATCTCTCTGTAAGAGACTGTTGGCATGTGAGAATACTGTGGTTAGACAACGAGTTTAGATTTGAGGAATGCCCTTTAGAAATGCCTCTTTTCTGGGATTTTCGTGGTAACACGTACCATGGCACCACCTGATTTTTTTTAGAATTTTTTTTTTTCACATTAACTTGGAATATAACAAGAATTCTAAATATGAATTATTTCTGTGATGAAGCTTCACTGTTGGGTTTTTTTTCCATCTTTCTAAAATGTGAACAGGAGGTATGTGCCTAAAATTGGCTGGGACAGAGTATTCAGAATCAGCACCCACTCATTTCTGTCTGAGTGAAGTATTGACCCACTTTGCATTTCAAGCATCCAATCCAACAAGTTCTTTTTGTGTGCTAATAATCTCAATGAATAATCCTGCTGCCTGTATCCATACATCTATTCTTGTGTACGACTGTATCTCTTTAGCATCCAGTTGTGTTCTCATTTGGACAACCTGACAGTTAGTTTCTGTGAATTTGAAAGCTGGATCAGCACTCTTAAGAACAGATTGCAATAAATCTTCAAGAGCTCTGAGATAAATTTAGTGTTTTGGAATTTTTTTATTTCTAGAACTGCAGCTAAAAGCATCCAGCAGGTACATTGTTGTTATGCAAACCCAAGAACTGTAATTTCTTTGAGTTATAAAAAGCCAAAATAACTCTTCTCAAAATAAACATGCCAAACCCCTGGTTACCTAAGATTTTTTTTCTCCAAGTAATGTGGGGTTAGAACTGTAATTTATATTTCAAACAACATAAAGGCTTCATAATACCACCCTTAGCGCTTTTTTTTTTGTTTAGTAGAAATAATTATTGAAGCAAATACAATGGGAAACTTTTCTTTTAAATCTATGATGGTTTTTCTTTCCCTAAATGAAATAGCATTATTGGTGTATATTATGCAGTGGTGTCCATTATTTAAATAAAATAACTATGCTTTTCACTTAAACCTTAGCCTATTTGGTGATGAACTCTATCTACAGTGCATCTTATGACTGACTTAGTCAAAGTTAGGGAATGAATTTTGGAGTTTGGACTGTCTTCTGAAGCAATGTTTACCCTTGGTTCTTAAATACACAAAGGTAGACACTGTCAACTTGAATGTCTAATTAACCAATTTACCATTTCTTGCAGTATAAAATTATGTTTTAAGCTGCAACATCTGCAATTTGAATGATAGAGATGCCCTCAAAGAATTGTTTTCTTTTGAGGTTGCTCAGATAATATTTTATTTTATTTTGTTATTATACTTAATGGGTTAGATTGTGTTGCTAGCATGAAAGGGTCTGCATTATGGATTACACAAATGTAGTTAGTGAAACATTTAGTTTCAAGCTAGATGGAGCCTTTGAAAAGCTGGGTTTTTCCATACTTAGACATCAGAAGGATCATTTTAGGCACTAACTGATTACCCCGTGACATTGTTTCAGCCTGGCAGTTCCTGTTGCAGTGGAGCCAGCATTAGCTGTTTTTCAAAGGATGTGTGGAAACCAGGAGTGATCTGGAAATGCTGCAGTCTTACACAGTAGGGGGTAGAGAATCATATTTGAGTTCTAATTTTTATTTTTGTTGTTACAGTAGGGTGTTATTGTAGCCTTAACGTACACTGAAGTAAAAGACCTCTTTAAGGGGAATGGAAGTCAGAGGGGAAAATGGTGTGGAGATGTCCTTTGCTTTTTGGAGAATTCATCATATATTCTCATAGTTCCCTTAGATAACGTTATCTTTAAGGGAAAACAATTGAAAGACCCTAAATAAAACCACAGACACACCCCTTTTCACACCCAATTAACAAACAGTTCATTGAGCAATGGCTTTATCCTTATTACTTGGCTTTTCTGGTGACCAACAAGATGCAACTGTCAGAAATTTCCCTGTGTTTGAGGCACTCATGATTCTACTCTCCTGTGTAATCTGAGATTAGGAAAAAAAATGTTCCTGAATGAGGAAAATCGCATTGTCTTGCTACGTGACTAGTTAATCTCTCAGCATTTGAAAGGAGTTGCATTTTTCTGATGTTTACGCCTCTGGAATTTGTCTGAAGTTAGTCGAAGACTTTAAAAGCATATTGGAAAAAGACAGTGAAAGAGATCATAGATACAGGTATGCACTTGTGTGGTCACGAACATAGATAATAATCACAGAAACCTTGTTTCCATAATGGCAAAAACATTACTTGCTTGAAATGGAAATGTGGGCTCTCTTAATTGCTTTTTAAAAAAAATTCCTTGGCAAGAGACACAGAAATAAATACAAATCCAAGTAGTAGTTAAATTGGAAGAATTGCAACTAAAATATGGAATGAGAAGGTGAAAGTATCATAATATCATCCTTTTGTTACATTAACTTTTAAGGTTTCTAAACTCTCAAAATGGCAATTACTTTGCTTCTTGAGAGGCGGAGCAGAAGGCATAACTATCTTGCATCAAAGAATACCTGAGAAAATGAGAAGTAGTTCTCAATTGAGTTGCTCTCACCATCACCAGCAAAGCTTGGCTGCTCAATGGTAAGGCATAAAGCTAACAGGTATGATATTGAATTTTTGTCTGGCAACCCCTCTAATAATCAATCAGTCTGGATCAAAATAAACCTATTACTACTGGTCTTATTTCTTTGTCTTTTATCACATTATTAAGTATCTTCAAAGTTTCAGATTGTATTAACAGTGTTAATTATACCTGAAGTAATTTCTTCAATTGCTTTGTTTCTTTTGCTTAATCCAGTCTTTTGGTACAACAGATCAATGTTAAGTGGCAAATATAAAGTAAAATACTTTGATGGTTTTAACTCAGCCTATAATTTTTTCAAACATGTTCTTTGCCGTTACTGATCTATGCTTTTCCAAGTGGGCTAGATACTATCCATACTCCAGAGTCAGCACAGTTTCAGCCTTCTGTTTGTTTAGGAGTGTCTGGAGGGAAGGGAGCAGCTAGTACCTTAACCAGCATTTCTGCTATACGTGATATGCTGTTTTACCATTCTGGAGCAAGTGGGTTTCATAGTTAGCTTCTTCACTGTGGCATTGACTAGAAAGAAACACCTAGATAGACACCTGTTATTAGTGTTCTTTCTTTTAAAAGTGTTACTCAGTAAATGGAAGCTAGAAACATAATATTTAAATTGAGTTAGAAACATAGTATTCAAGAGCATTTTAAAATCATGTTCTTCTACAATTTGCCTCTAATTTTGAATATCTAATCAATATTCTTTTTTTCCCAATGTATTTTATTCTTTCCATTTGTCTTGTTGATGCAAATGAAGTTGTGAGGACTAATAATTTCTCATTTGCAATTGTCCAGTGATTATTTGGGATTTTTTTGTACCGTGATTTTTGATATCTTTTAAAATATCTTGTGATATTTTATTTTTCTGGGAAAGCATATGTGCTTTTGTATGAGTGAGGGGGGATGGAGATACTTTTTAATCTCTGGACTACAAGAGGTGGCTTGAAACATTTTTATGTTTACCAACTTTTGGAACAAAAAGTGTTACCCAAACACTTTAATGTCTGTAATAACTCAAATAAAAACGAGGTGTTATTTCCTGTATTGGTTATTATCCCCCTAGCAGAGATGCACACTTACTCTCCTAAGAAATGTCATACTAGCTGTGAAGTATGATAGAAGGATAGGTTCTATGTTAAGAGTCTTCCCTGCCAGAAACCATAAGACGTGGTTAAAAACCAGTGAAAGCAAGAACATTTTCAAATACAATTGTTAGGAAACCCTTGGCCTCCTGACTAAGGCAGTGGGCTGTTTCACACATTACTAAAAGCGATGAAAAGTAGCACACAGCTGATAGGAGAAACAAGGATTACAGAGTTTAATCCTAGGACGCAGGTAAAGAGCATGATCACTTGGAATGCACCCCTATGCCTTTGCCGAGACAACCCAACATCCAAATCTGCTCTTAGTGTAGAGGGTAATATCCTTTTAAAAAGCTTGCAACAGACATGTTTTTGATGGCCTTAACTTTTGTGTCAGGTCCCATATGCTGTGCTGCATCAATTCTCCTTTGACTACTCAGTTTCACCGAATACTTATTTTTAATAAGTATTTTAAAAAAATATTTTACTTATTTTTATTCCATCTATAAAAAGATGTTCAAGCACAGTCATGTGGCTGTAGTTATGATACCACTCTGGTTTTGCTTTTCTGTTGATTTGGGCAGTTTTCTTCCCTTATTCACATAAAATCAAGTATTATATTTGCCTTAAACATGGAGTTTCCAGTGAAACATGTCAGATTCTGGCATATATATATAGCATATATAGCACTATGAGGAGACGTGTTACAATTAGGAGAAATGCCCTTACAAAATAAAGAATGCATATTCATTACCCTTGATAAGTAGAAGGCTATATTACTTTAATCACCTCTTATAAAATTTCTGTTCATACAGAGAGTGAAAACTGTTAATTGTGTATTTACGTGAAACATCCTTTCTCCTTCCTCATTTTCCAGCTCCCTACAATATTCAATAAATGAAATCACTCTATTCATAAACCGTGTTTCTCTATAGTGTCTGGTACAATATACTTACTGTACAATAGCTCTTTTGTTGGCTTTTGGAGGAGCTGCTTTCTGGGGCAGGAATCATGAGTGTTTGGGTCTTTCAACTGTGTTGGATCCTTTTTAATTGAATCTTTCCTCCTCTCATAGTTTGTTTTACTCCAGACACTCTGATGGTTTAGTATTCGGGACTATGGGCTGTGAGGCTGATTTAATAGCCAGTTGCTGCAGGTCCTGTTCATCTTCATTTCTGGCTGCTCATTCCTGCTGTCCTTGTTCCAGGAGTGGTGGTTGTGTCATGTTACAGTTACCCATTTTGGGAATATGAAATAAAAGAAAATGAAGTCTACAAAGAAGTGAAAATTGTTCAGTAGGCTGAGCTCAGTGGGTCGCCATGTAGTCTGGTGAGGAATGTGGCATTGACTCGGGAGAGAAAATGTAGCTGGCCTGAGGGTGAAGGGAGGGAGGGAAGGACAACTGCTTTTCTCCAGTAGCAAGCTACTGGGTGGGCATAAGAGATCTGCAAGGCTTGTGTGCTTTCGTTAGCTTCCTATGGATCTTGTCTTTTAAAGGTGCAGTTCCCCCTGGGCTGGGAGAATGTCATGGAGCCCAGTTGATTCTGTGAAGGAGCAGAAGAGGGAATTGAATAATTAGGGAGGATGGCTGAATGAATTAGGAAGAAACAGACCATATGAACACACTGAGCCTGAAAGTGAGAAAGGATAGGAAATGGGAGGGGGTGGGATGACAAAGATTAATGCTACATTGCTAGCATGTTCTTTTCCTTTTCTATTTTTTTTTTTTTAATAACCTTAATCCCTACAGTCAAATGGTTACCTGGAATCTGTACTTTCTTTTTTAAAGAAAGGTTCTAGTGCTGGTGGTTGCTAAGAGTATAACCAAAGAAGGAGAAAGATAGGGCAAATACAAGAAAATATAACTTATTAGGTAAAGAATATATATGTTTTGCTGTGTCTGACCCACACTTCTAGTACTTGATCTTGGATATATTACTTAGGCATGGATTTGCCAGAGAGTTAAAGGTGTCCTTAGCACCACTATTAAGACTGGCTGCTGTGCCATGAACTCCTTCATTAAGAAGGAGTTACACTCCAATTTGACAGGCATTGGGCCTCTGCTGACACTTGTATGAGTGGAGAGGTAAGCAGATGATTGTGAAATACTCCTCTGGTCAGGTATCTATATCAAAGAAAGGAATTCTGAATGATTATAAGTTCCATGTTTCTTTTGGTGCACTAGTGCAGAAAAGCTGCTCTGTATTGTTGATAGCAGAATTCATCCTAGAAGCCTAAATAAGTGGAAGCGGTCTCTTCTGGAGACATGAGAGATGGCTGATAGAACTGAAAAGGAAGGGTAGTTTCAGCTGTAGGTGACCTTTGAAGAGAACCTGTGGAAGCAATTTTGCATAGGGCAGTTAGGAAGAGAAGAGGTTTGTGATGCAGATTCTGCGATATTTTTGTAGAGATGGAATCGGGGGGCTTTGTGTCATAAAGGATATTGTTCCTTTTGAAGGAGAAGAAAAGAGAGATGGGATAATTTCCATGACTGGGTGTAGTGGGATTTCTCGGACTGAAACGTGTGAGTGTTCATGTGCATGCTCTATGAAATGCATACAGACACTCCAAAACATTAGGACAGGCCCGAGACTCCCGTGTGTGCTGGACAGAGAACCCATATAAATGCAGCAGGTGTTGCGTGTCCCTGTTCAGACACATTGTATTAATTGCACATGTCCATTGCAGTTGGGTATGACACTCTCAGTGCACCCAAAGTGACCTGGGTGTTCACCCTCCTAGGCATTCTGAAGAGTCTTGTCCTTCCTACGTAATGAGGACAAAAAAGAGGTGTCCAGGGAAACGCCAGCCAAGAAGAAAACCAAGGTTTGCAGATGCAGAAATTCTTCTGGTGTGCCATATGAACCACCACCCATAACTGTGCTGAGGACATACTTTTGCATGGTGTAGAAACCCCAGTTAAAAAATTTAAAAAGGTGTTTCAGAGCTACTCCTAAGTATGTCATGATTCAGAATAATGCCATTAGATAGTAATGCCTGTAGTCTAATAAAAAGTGTAAGACAGTGAAGCTATTTGGAGACAAAGGCTGGATGAAGACTTAGCAATAAGGAACAATGAAGAGATAAACACAAAAAGAAGACTAAATTACTAGAGTAACAGATTTAATCTTGATTTCTTATTACCCAGAGGAAGAATAGCTGAAAAAAACAGACAGCGGGGGAGAAAAAAAACCTCAAGAGAATTAATTTTGTTCTTTGTTTCCCTGTGATGATGGAAAAAAGATTAGAAGAATAAAGTTGGCCAAAATGAAGATCCACCTAACATTTACTTAAACACTGAAAAAAAGTTGACTAGTAAGGAGAGGAAATAAAATATATAGTAGTTAGGATGCTAAAGTGATAGTCAGTTATCTGGCTACAGTTCCTACTTCTGCTGATGCTCTCCTGCTGCATTATCACGTATTATTTTGTGCTTGTGTTTCCCCTTTCTTTGTCTTGTTTGCCTGCATAGAGCTGGCAAACCCCTCTGGCTCCTACGGTCTTCACATGGTTTAGGAGTTTTCACAGCAAAGCCCTGAGCTCGTTATGGGCCTTTTACTCTCTCTTCTTTCTTTGTGCTGCCTCAGTGCCTGGTAGTGCTATTAATCCCATTAATTGGTGCCACACAATCAAGAAAAAATTGATTTCTCCCTCCTTCTCCGCTGCTTAGTGTGGCAATTCAGAGCACTGACAAGTCTCAAGGCTGCAGTGCAGTCCATGTGAGCATGCTGTATTCCCACAGGGAGCCCTGCTGCAATTGGTGAGACCCTGATTTACAAGAGGAAGGCCTTCACTCATAACCAGGCAGATTTAGTCTAATATTAAATAAGTAGCAATCAAATCATCAGGAAGCTTTAATTGGGCAATTGCTGTCAGGGTTGGGAAGTTACTTTGCAGTCTCAGAAACAAACAAAAACATACACCAGTGACTCACAGACATTGTTTTCTAAATAAAAAAAGCATTAGAAAATCAGATTAATAATGCTTTGGATGTTATTAAAAATAGCTCTACAGCCCCTAAACCCTATCATCTTGTAAAATTACCCTGATTTCAGCTTCTAGAAATAAAGTGGTTTTTAGTTGCCTAAGCCATTACAGTCTTGATGGTAGAAGTGTGTGATGAGAAATGATGGGCCTAACTCCAGTTCTAGGTATAATTCAATTATCTGTCCTTATGAATTACTGTTGCTACCCATAGAAAGTCTTCAATTGTTAGTACAGCAGTACCTCTTTAAATATCCACTTAAGGCTCATGCTTTCTTGTAGAATCTTGTAGAATCTTGTTCTTCTTTCTCGTAGACCTTGAGTCCTTTGTTTGAAAATCTGAGCCAGAGGACAGCTCCTGGATGTTGCAGGCCGTGTCCCTGGTAGGCTAGTGAGGACGTGGTGACTAAATCCATAGTGACAGTTTATTTGGAGGAGATCGTCAAAGTGCAAATGACACTTCCAAGAAACATACCAATTCTGTGTATGTGTTAAAGTTACCTTGTTTGGGCTCAAAAGTGATTTTAGTAAGTTGATCCATATGATATAATTATTAGTACTCGTGTATTTTGGTGTCTTTATAATATTTTTTTCCTTCTACTTTTTCTTTCAGAAAAAATGTTTTCATTACCTTGTATTTTCGGTACACAGAGACTGATAATAATTTTTTTTTCTTATTTCATAATTATGCTTTGCATTATATAAAAATGGCTTTAATATTGCCATCATATGTGTAGCTTAGCTAATCTATAATTTACAGAGTGGAAAGCGTATCCTGCTTATGTAAGCTAGTATTTATTTAGCTGTCCCCATTATCTCAGACCTACTTTATTTGTGGGCATGATATAAGTGTCAGCCTTAAGCCTGTGCAGCCAATGCTCTTGGCCTCAGAGGTCAAATAGTGGTGTCCAACATCCTCTCATTTCAGAGCCTTTTTTTGCAGCTCAGTATTGACACAGTTCTCCATTCTCAACTGCTCTTTAGAGCTACTGTGAGTTCTTGCACATTACTTCCTTAGGTGAGGATTTTTTAAGGACTTGGGCATGCAAGTCAGTTGTAATGAAACAAATAATGGCATTAGACCATCTCTTCTGTTAAACATGTGCCTGGATGTAATCCATTATATATCTACTGTATGCGGTCCACAAAGTTTGGTGTTTTTCCTCATACAGTTCAACAGACTCTCTGTTCACTTCTGCTCATCAGTTGTCTTTTGCTGAAGAATTGTTTTCTGGGCCTGATTATAGAACATCCATCCTCTAAGGAGGAAGTGTCTTGTCTGAAGGAAGCTTTCCAGTGCCTCTTTCTGTGCAGAAGTTGTATGGGGTTGTGTTCATCTTCACGGTGCTTTGCAATATGCTGGCTGTGGAAAGCAGGGAAGTAGAGTGAGAGGCTTTTGTCTCTTTTGAATGTGATCAGATCTCTCTCTTTGATTTGTGCCATCTAAATGCACTCGTGCACTGGTTAAGGCAATTTTTTTTTTTCTCTGTGACTCTAGTAGCCAAACCTAGGTGGAAAAAAAGAGCATTCAAGTAACAGTTCCACACAAGATGTTGTAGTTGTGTCTAGGCACAGGGAATTGATTTTTGGTTGTGGAAATAAGTTAATGCAGGACTGTCCTGATACAAGTGTTCAGACTGAATTTTTAAAATTACATACTGCAGGATTAAAATAAAATATAGTATTTCTTAAATGAACAAAGCTAAATATTATTTAGGTATCTGTGCTGTTCTGAATATGACTACTGAATTATGCTTGACATTTTATCTCTTTCCATGCCTTCTGGGGAATATGGTTGTGTCTTTTTTTCAGGGTACATTTCAAGACGTTCAAACAGAATGTGAAATATTATCCTTCCTATATGTAGTTAAATCAATTGTCTGCTGCAAATCTCTATTATCTTCATATTGTATTTTCATCTGCTGGCTGTAGCAAGGAAAAGGTACCCTATTGTGACAGGAATTGTCCAGGCATATTGCAAAAGAGACCTGCCTGATGAGTTTTGAGTCTTATTCCAAGGCAGCACACAGCCAGTAAATGAGGTGAACAGGTAAATGTGCGGAGATGATCTTGGACCGTGCATTTTCAGCGGGGTTATCTTGGTGCCTGCTTTGCAAGCATAGGTTTTCCGTCATAGGAGCAGCCAGCTGGGCAGTGTGGTGTTCATCTTCAGTAGCTGCTGTCATCTCCTGGGCTCAGACCTCATCCTTGCCAGCTGTGTGTGGTTTGAAACCCCCACCCTGAAGGGCCTGCTTTCTGGGAGAATCCCAGACAGCAGCCTGGGAGTGCTTCTGCAAGTCACAGCCATTTTTAGATGGAGACAGACAGTGACCATAACTTCTCAGGGCTGAGGCAGAGCAACGAACCTGGTAGTGCCAGTGGGAAGCAGTTTGGGAACCCCGGAAAGTGGCTGGAGACATGTAGAACATGGGTACCTCTGCACTCAGTGGTAACATTTCCTTTCCCTTGTACTTTTGCCACTGTGTCTCTCCCACCTGGTTCTTCACTGTTCATATTGCGTTCTAAACCTGAATGCTTCAAGCCTGCTACGCTGTTTAGATCAAAATGGACACCTGCATGTCTTTTTCCCTATGTGTTTCTAATCTTCAATTGTATTGGTTTTTTTTGTCTGACTATGATGGGATCATCATTCTCAGGAGTTTCTTTGCCTTAAGTAGCAGAAATATCTATTTTAATTTGACTTGAAATAAAGAGATAATCCATGAAGGCAGAGAAAGCTAGAAATCTGTCAGAACTTTGCAAAAAATGTTGAGAGGAAAAAAAAAATAAAGCATTTTCTTTGTCATCTTGTTTGGTGATGAGGAAAATCATAGAAGTAATTTTGGCTTAACTGGTGAATGATAACAATCCATATGGAAGCTATCAGAGGTGTTTGCTTCCAACTGAACTGGAATTATTAAAGTGTCTTCCCAGTTGGGGCTGAAGATAGATTCGGGTACACTGATATCTATTAGAAATAAAATAGTTGCCGGTATAGTGTGGTAGCATTTAATAGATGATAGTACACAAAAGGAGGAAGATCTCTAGAGTATAAAAACAAGCTAGTCAATATTTCTTTTTTATTAGTTAACATAGTTATTTAGATATTTACTAGAATATTATTAATTCATGCATTTATAATCAAATTTTCTTATATCTGTGGACTGACGGCTTCTGCATGGCAAAAGATTCCTGTATTCTTGCATTTAAAGAGACCAATTCTTTCATTCAAATTTCGTTGTGGGTTTTGCTTTTTTTCTCAAATGGCAAAGTTCAAGTGTACGTCTAATTAAGCAAAAGCTGCATCTATACTTAAATGGACACAGGCTAAAATAACTGTTAATATAAAAGTGTTACTTGTAATAGTAAAAAGCTTTTATAGTTTCCAATTGCAATTAGAGAAGCACTGAGAATAAGCAGTGTTGAACCAAACTGAACATGACTAAGTGTTCTCAAAAGCATTTGAGAGCTTGCAGAGAGTCTGCAGTGGTGGTTATTCTGACAAGGTACTGCACATCTTGTGTTACCTGTAATAGACAAATCAGTGGGACCTTTCCTGTGGGGGGAAAATAGGATACAAGTAGCTTTAGGTCAATCAAGCAACAGCCTACACATGAAATAACCTCTTTGTCTTCTTAAAATGCTACATAAAAAGCACTTGTTAGTATTATTTAAGGAGTTCCAGGCACAATTGCAGTATATCAATTCTGCAAATATAGAAAACCTCTTTGCATTTTACTGTGGTGAAAGTTAATTTTCAGATTTTTCTATGGCAATAAATTCTGACCTTTCCAGTTCAGAAATCTCTGTTGTATTGTTGCATATTAAACATTTAGATCTATTTAAAAAGCTGATTACAACATTGGTATGAAGTCTTATGAGACCAAGTCAATCTCTCACAGGTAAATAACAGGAAATTAAGATGTGTATCTGAATAGATATTAATCTATTTGAAGTGTATGAATAAAACTTGTCATTAGACTGCATATTGCCCACAGTTGTTTAGTTGCTGCACTAAAGAAACACTTCCAAATGACAGGATTTAAGTAAATTCTAACAATCAGGGAGCATATGTTACCTTCTTTGACATTTGTTTAGTGATCATTACTGGAGCAAACTTAGGGTTAATTTATGTAGGCAGCTAAAGTCAAGGTAATTAAATTCGTGTTAGAACTTCCCCACCCTGGACTCAGGTAACTCCCATTCTTCATTTTGTGTCACTGTAATTGCTGGTTATTATTTGAAGTTCCATGTGAATAGTTTAAAAATTCTTGGTCAAGATTAAAAAAATACGAAAGCAGTTTTTATAACAATTTCAATGCATAGAACTTACACAGAATATTTAAGAACTTTGGCTATACACACTTGGTAGTAGAATTTCTTAAAACATCATCTCACATTTATCTTTCTGTATAACTTGAGTAAATCTAATGGTGTAGTAATGCAAAGTTAGTGGGGGAGTGTTTTGGGAGGAGAAAGAAAAGCACCTGGAAAGTGTGGTGGTTGCTGCACACATTTTTAAAATGTATGTTCTCCAAGTTTTCCATGGGATACAATTGAAAGGATTTCCATCAATCTTCAAAACATTCATTTACCCTTTTTTTTTCCTTTGGTAGGCTTCCAGAAAGAAGGAAGGATGTGTTTGTAATTCTGCAGTCACAGAGCAGTCATCTAATTCATCCAGGCATTTTAAGCATGCCCATGGCTTTGTAATTATTTACTTCTCAGGCATAAAGGATATCTAAGCCTAAGTGCCTCACTGAGTCAACTCCTTAATATACCAGTTCTTTTTTTCATATATGGCCTTCTCCTGATCACCACTCATAAACTCTTAATAACCATTTCTGTAGTGGTACTGTACCGGGACTGGATTTTCTTCACAGCAAGCCTGTATGCTGGTGTATTTCAGATTTGTGACTGAAACAGTGTTGGTATGTCAGTCTTTTAGCTGTTGCTGAGCAGTGATTGCATAGGCTCAAGGCTTTCTCTGTTCTTCTCTCTGCCCACCAGCAAGCCGGCCTGGGGTGGGAACAGCTGGGAGGGGACACGACTGGAACAGCTGACCCAACCTGGGCAAAGAGATATTTCTTACCATATAATGTCATGCTCGGCAATTGAACCTGGGGAGTACATTTTCTGAAGTAACTGTTGCTTGGGGGCTGGCAAGGCAGTGGGAGGTGGTGAGTGATTGCCTTGGTATCACTTGTTCTTTGATCTTGTGTTTGGTTTTTTTTTTCCTCTTTACTGTGGTTATTAAGCTGTCTTTATCTTGACCCATGAAATTTTTTTGGTTTTGCTCTTTTCATTTTCTTCCCCATCCCACTGGGGGTGGGAATGCATAAGTGGCTGGTGTGTGCTTAGCTGCTGGTTGGGGTCAGCCTACCAGAGGTAGCCACAAAAATACCTGCTACTTTAGTTCCTAGCATTACCCTTCCTCAAAAAAAAAATCATGTCAGACAGGTTGAAGCTAAGTCACTGAAGCTTAAACTGGAAATGAGATTTTTTTTAACAGTTGCAATAATGAATCATTGCACATGGTGGAACAAGTGATTTCAACTTAGACCTTGAAATTGAAATAAGATTACTTCAGCTGATCAGAGAAAGATCAGCTGCAGCCTATTGAGTTAGCTTTTAGGTAAGGCAGGGATGTGCAGTCAGTGTTGTTTTATGGCTGTAATTTAAGTCCAGGTTGTAATAGTCTTTCCTAGTCTTTATCTACAAGTATTCCTTTTGATGTAAATCCTACAGACCTTTCAGAAAACCAGCAGTTTTCATTTTCTTTGGCTGAACTATGAAGTGCATGCCTTGAGGGCAGAATTTCCAGGGGTTGATAGAGTGGATGGAAACTGGGGAAGGCTTCTGAATTACGCTTCAGGGAAACCTTACAGTGTTTCTGCAATAGCATGAGCTACCCTCTTTTGATAAATACTTGGTGAGTTCAGATAATGATATGGTAGGCATAATTCCACAAGTGTGAGATTGTTATGCAGAGATACAGGATTGCAGAAAGAAGTATAAGTTATCATAGGAAATCTTTGTGATTTGAAAACTAAACTATGAGAGAAAATGTGATAACTCTTGCCATGATTGGCATATCTGAGAGCATGTCTTTAACCTTTTCTTCTTCTACTGAGAATTAGTTAATGTCTTAGAGTAATCTGGTAGCAGTGGCTTCTCTTTTGACAGCATTTTTGGAATGCTTGAATGGGAGAAATGAAATATTTCAATAAAGCCACGGATTGAAAGATTGACGCTATTTTGTGAACTCAGGAGTGGTAAAATAGATTTGGGACAATGATATTTGAAATACTAAGATTAGGAGAGGAAAAAACCTCAAAGGATAAATAATTTAAAAAATGCAGCAAGAGGTTGAGATAGATACTGTGTCTTCTAATGTGTGTGGTGGAGTTTGCTAAAGTATCATGAACTTACTCAGTGAAAGTTTGGAATTGTCCACCAGACCCCATCCGTTGCTAAGTAAGATCAATGATGTATATTTTATCAAGTATTACATGCATGAGTTGGAATTATTTCAGATAGGGCTAGTTTATCCAAGTCAGGAAACTGATAATAGGATTTGCAAAGGGTTTATAGTGGATTGAGTCTTCTGTTTCCATTCCGCTCTCCAGAGTCTCCCTAAAATGGTTACTAACATAGTCCCCAAAACTGGCCTTCTCTTATTGAATTGGTACAGATATTTAGTAGATGAACACTTAAGAAAGACAGCTATTCAATGATGTTTGTTTTCAGACTTCCTGCTGTTATTCTCGTTCTATGAAGTATCACCTGTACTGCTCCTCCCACACCTCAGCTTTCCCCAGCAGCACCACCCTTAGGGGAATTTTGTTTGCACCAAAGCGTCAGAGCTACCATATCAGCTTTGAACTTCTGTTTAACTTCTATGTCGAAAGTAATTTCTCTGTGAGTTGTGTTCCCATGCTGTGTACTACATTCTCATGATATTAAATTCAGCTGCACAGCTGTCCGAAGTGGCATCAGTGAGGTTCTGAAAAAAAAAGTAAGTGTGGGTTGAAAATTTTTTAGTCAATTCCACGTAAAAGTCTGAATATTTTCACGAGCAAGCTGAATAGGACTACTATTTGTTCTCAGCTGTTATTCTACAATGGTTAGTTTGAAGCAAATAGTATGGTACAGGCATGTGAGTTGTATTTATGTGGAAATTTGGTTCGGGTTGAGTAATTTATTTTATAGGGAGATGTGGTGATCATTTCATGAACACTTAAAATATGTTGAAATCCATTTTGTTCATAGTTTATAGTGTGATTGTACTACTTTTAATTAAAAATTGCTCAAGAATATTTAAAGCCTGGCTATTTTCCAAAAGAAGGATGCTGGTATTTTTCATTTATTTCCATAGAAAATAATCTTTTTTGGTAGAAGCAGTGATATTTACCTTTCTACTCTCATTTAAGAATTGCTGACTCTGAATTTAGGCAGTAAGAATAATGTTAAAATAACTTTAAAAAATTTATTTATTTTTGTTTCCTTGCTTTGTTACTGCAGTAATCAGAAAGGAATTCTAACAAAAAAGTGTCAGTCATTAAAAACTCTCTTAAACCTACTTTCCTTCCACAAGTTTTCCCTCAATTTGGTATCTTCTTTGTTCACTTACAGCCTGTATGAAGGGGTTAGCAAGTCTAAATTTAGATGTCTGTCTTAAGTGTCCAAGCTTCATTGTAGTCAATGCGTATACCTCCAATAAGTCAGCGGAGCCAGGAGAGCAATTCTTCTTAATCTAAGTGGACATACTCTGGCTGGTCAGCTGGGAGACCTCTAGCCCCTCATGCCTTCTTTATTGACAAAGTCACCACTGACATCGCTGTGATGACTTGCTGTATTTAATTGTATTTAAACTTCTAATTTAAACCATGAAAAAAGGAGTATAACACAGCCAGAATCTGTGCACGCTGTGCCATAGTCTGTAAAAGTCTGTACAGTTAAAACGTGATTATTGTGTAGTCACCATTATTGTCACCATTACCAATTACAGGGCAAGATAGAATGTCTCTTAATTAACTTAATAACCTGATAGGTACATTTAGACAGGGCTAATTAGGACTTTCTTGTAATTGGGCCTATGATTAATAGACTGTGAAGACTGTTTCATTTGTATTAAATGCATGGAAAGTTACAAGGAAATTAAAATTTGAGCCTTCATTGAATAACTAATAGAGGACCTCAGGACAGCACAGTAGTGAAAGATATAAAGAGTTCTTTATAAATTATTGTCTATAAATTCTGTATATTCCTTATAAATAATTCATATATTAAATTACTACTTTAGAACTGGTGTTTTTTTCAAGATCTTTTGCAGCCTCATTAACACGTGCATGAATCTCTCTTGGAAATATCCACAAATCAACCTTTACAAGTTACTTTTTTAAAACAGTCTATGTAACATAGTTCAATAAAACTAGTGAATGAAGGAGCATATGAAAATGCCTTTACAGAAGAAAGAAGAACTGGTTTGCACAGTGCAAGGTAAAATTCTTGAAGCAGTTAACTGAAAGAGCTTATATCACCTTGCTGTTCTTTCTCATTCTGCCTTCAGACAATGCAGAGCCTAGTTTGGGGCAATAGAATTGGGAAGCAGCAGAAACTGATGTATTCACCTGAGTGCTCTAGTCCAGAGTAACCATGGAAGTTTCCTTTGGCCCCTTTTCTGTGCTCCAGTGTGTCTTGAGGGTGCACAGGGAATTCATAATCACTGACTTCTGAACAGCTTCTTCACTTGGTACACAGCTGGGGGGAAGAGACTGTGTGGAGTCCACTGACAGAAAAGACAAAAGGATGCAGAGTGAGAGGAAGACGTAGTAGTGGAAAGAAGATGGGAGGAGAGAGATTACGGGTAGTGAACAGTTCATTTGGCAGCATGGAGACCCAATCTGCCATGGCTTTTTATTTGTTGTTGTAAGGCATATTGTGCACAGAACAACAGACTTTCCTTACTTGAATTGTAGAAAAATTAGAAATTTGAGCTAAAATGTGAAAAGTATAATTAATATTTTTAAGAGACTTGTTTTTAAGTGTCTTGCATTTCTGTTTTCATGAAGAGTTGAAACTTATCTGATGATTTGTTCGTGAAAAAATGAATCTCAGTTTCAATGATCTTGTGCCATTTTTGTTCTGCTGTTAATGCAGAGGCGTCTTCAGTGAGACTAGTTGGTCTTTTCCCTTTTCTTTTTCTTGTGAAACCTTGCCTACTTAACACATTGTGAGTCACATCAGACTGCTGCCAACCAAAAAGGAATTTTATTTTTGTACCTTGTAAACTTTGGTTTTTCTTATTTAATGCATTCACTTTTGTCATCCTTTTTTTAAACATTTCAAACGTGTGAAAGTTTATTTAGAGTGCCATGTAGTATGTTATTCCTGCTGTCTATTAAGATGTCACCTGAGCAACAGATGAGATCATCAAATAAACTTTCGATGATTTAATCAGAAGTTTAAGGTAGTTTTGCTAGAGAATGGTGCTAGAATGAGAATACCCTTTAGTTGACATTCCTAATCTGTAATATCTTCACCTTCAGAGAAATAGATGTTTTTACTTAAAAAATTAGGTGAGTGCTCACTAGATACAGTTAATGTTGATGTGAAGCTTTTTGCTTTTTTTTTGTTGGGTGGCTTGGGTTTGGCTTTATTTTTGTTTTTCTTGCCCCTCCAACCCTTCCACCTCATGGCTTAGCCGAGCAACTGAATGCAGGCAGCTAACATATTTCTGTGTAATGGCCAGTTTGTTGGGGATGACAAAAGTCTCAAGGGAAATGTGAGCTTGAAGAGCACAGGTTGAGAGCTGAGCAGATGGAGTTGGGTCCCTTGATGAACTGGGTGGCAGAAAGTGGTAGAAGGGCAAAGGCAGTGAGGGTCATGGAGTTGTGATCCCATTTCTGGGATGTCTGACAGTGTGTGAGGCAGAAGGATATGGAAGAGAGATGACACCTCCAGTGTGTGAATATGAATTTACACAGAGTATATGTCTGAAGCTGTTGTTATTGGAGTGCAGGTGTTCTTTGCACATTGTCCAGAGTTCAGAAACTCCATGGAAAATGGTATATTGGAGACCGCTTCAAAACCTTGCTTGAAGCAGCTTGAGAAGCAGATTCCTCAGTTTCTTTCCCCCTCTTTTGCAGTGGAATATTTGTAGTAAAGAGCTTTGTCTTCCTTAAATGGCAGATTTTGTAACCAGAGTTGCCTTTGTGTCCATTTGAAGTTGCATTTACTTTTAATGACATTTCTGAGAGTGCTTGAGGCGAATTAGTTCGAGGCTTATTACACAAATAAGGTTTATTTCTGATCTTCACACTCTTCATTTTCTGAGGATTTCAGCAATGTTATATATTTTTTTCTTCTTTTTACTTTAGGTGTACAGGATTGGTACAACACATTTGTTATTCCAGATAAAAGCAGCCTCTATCTACAGTTCTTTAAAATTTTCTAACTGCTGTCACAGAATAGGACTGATCATTCTCTGGAATAATCAGATCTTTATGTCACTCTGGTTTTAAAATCAATATAACAGTAGGTACAAAAAGTGATCCTTTTTAATGGGATCTAATTTCACATCACCTTGATCTTTAATCTCAGAAGAGGTTAAGAATCCTGTAATCAGTTTTATTTTATTAGAAGTGTTTCTGTTACTTAAAGACCTTTTCTTCCTGTTACAAGCAAGTCAGTGATGGCAACAATCAAGTAGCATTTGTATTACACTGATATGTAGGCATTTAAAAATTTTTCATTTTCCTGTATTATCTTTTTTAATACTATGTTAATTTTGCAATGTATTATTAATCTAAGACAAAAATAATTTTCAAACTATGATTCTGAGAAATTATTTAAATTACAAGTCAGCTGTTACAGATTGGCACTTTTCCTTTGGTAATAGAATCCTCTGCAGTGGAATTACTACAGCTATTGTGGTCCATTACAAGCACTAGATTACATCTTTCCATTGTCACTAATTCTGCATTTTGGCAGGGAAAAGAAGAAAGGTTTGCTGTTAGTGTTGCCAAGCAACTAAAATATGAATTACTGCAATTTCTGAATTTTTCTTGTATGATGTGTATTGGAGGGTTTCTCCTACCTTGGTGAGAGGCAGTCTAGATGAAGTTACACTCCATAGCTTCAACAATTCTAAGATTAGTAAGTAGATTAATTTCTCCCTATGGAGTTCCAGTTCAAAACCAAAGACAACCCGGGGTTTTTCGTTTCACTGTGGATAAGTATCAAAAATCACATCACAGCAGATTGTGTCTTCACAAGACATGAGATTGGGTGTATTTTCTCCTTTGTGTGGACAAAGGTAACCTGCTGTGCCTTAGCATCCTGTGTGCAGTTGTTCATGTTTACTGCTATTTGGTATACTTCCTCTGAAGTATCTTTTCCCAACACACTTAACTGATGGTAATGCTAAGTAACTACTGGCACTTGAAAAATATTTTATTAAATGCAAGTGTTTGGAAAAGATGAAGGGGAGGTAGACTTAAGTGTGTGTAAGTTATGTTAATATTTTTGCTTGGAGATGGCTGAAGAGAGAATATATGCTCTGAATAACTTAGCTTAGTTGTTTTGGGGTTTTTTTGGTTTGGTTTTTTTGCTTGTTTGTTTTTGTTTTGTTCTCATTTTGTTGTACATTCCTGTAATTTTTTACTTCTGTGGAGCTTTTTCATTTTGCAGCAGCAGCCACAGATTTCCTGTAGAACTACATGGGTTTCAGGGTCACCTCACCTGCCCTGAGCCATTCATTTCCTCTCAGAGCACATGGGCAGAGTAGAGCCACAGCTTCTCTCTGGATTCCTAATATGTTTTATGCCTAGGGAGCCAGGAAGAACCCCAGCAGCAATAATGGAGAGTGGGTTTTTTTCTGCAGCCCTGCACAGCCAAGTTGTAGAACAGCAGTTGGATAGTATCAGTGCATGGCACTGATTCTTTTCTGTTGACATTGGCTTTGTATCCGTGTCTCCAGCAGTGTAACAAAATATTTGCTTATTTCTATACTGTAGTATTTTTGAGGGCTTGCTTTAAAAACTGTCTACCTGTTTGATCAGACCTTGGAGTTCCCAGATATGAATGCATATTCTAACCAGACAATTGTTCCATGTCTGGATGAGATGAAAAATTCACAGACTTTCCTGATACACCAGTTTCCAATGAGAAGAAACTTGGACGTATCGATCAAGCGAGAGCTACCTGCTGCTCTGAAGAGGTGCTGGTTCTGAACAGTTAAATGGACAGTATTCTTATTGTTTGGGGTAAATGCAAACAGGTAGCAGGGATTAGGTTTTTTAAGCTCTGTTCTAGTGGATAAGAGACTGTATAGGCTGAGAACACTTCAGATATGAGCATTTCATAGGGCAAAGCTAGCAGTAGTTTGAGGATGTTCCAGCTGTTATCTTCAAATTTGGAAACAGACCTTTCCTTTATAAATGCTCATTTAGTTTTGGTAAATACAAGGTTAGTTTAGGTGCAATATCTCACTAATTTTTTGTTTTGGTTTAATTTTCTGAAGGAGTTGATGACCAAGCTGATAACAGAGACACCTGACCAGCCAATCCCATTTCTAATTGATCATCTTCAGTCCAAGCAAGGGAACCGCAGTCAGCTTCAGAGAACATTGTCTGGCTCTGCTGCCCTGTGGGCAGAGAGTGAAACGTCAGGTATGTTCTGTGTGCTGCAAAGGGCTGGTCTGCAGTATAATCTTCCCACACTTACGTCCATGATTTCCTGGATGCACGTGTACCTACTGAACAGGTACTGCTCTATGGTTTTGAACATGCAGAATAAATCCTGTTTGTCCAGCAGATACTGAATTTAATACAGACTGCTGTCTGTCAGCTCAGCCTATGTATGTATCATGTGAGTATGGGTCAGAGTTACAGAATGGAAGCACTCCCAGTCTCAATGAGAGAGGTTCCCTTGCTGTCCTCTTTCTTTGTTTTCCTTTTCCCTCCCATGGTGTGTTTGTGCCGGAGATAAACCTCTATTGAGGTATTCTCTTTAATAATACACACTTTTATATACCTATCATCCCAACCCTTAATGAGGAGATGCCATGCTACTTTGTGAACTCCGGTGTGAATAATTTATGATTGTAAGTTTTCAGAAGCATTAAAATAATATTCTGAAATAGTATCTGCTCTGATTGTGAAGTAGAAGTCTTGGTTTTCATATTCTGGTACAAGCTACTATTACAATATTAGTTTTGTGTTTAAAAATTGACTAATGATCTGTTTCAGACTATAGTAGAGCTTAAATAGTTGCTGATAGTCAAAATATTAATTTACTGACAAATCAACCATTTATATCAAATACTCAATTTTAACACAGGCAGTAAAACATGTACATAACATGGACATTAAAGACTTTCTCATAACAAAAAATAGACTCTTTTTTAATGAAAAACCTATTAATTTATAAGTTTTGATAGTTGAGAAGTGGAATAAATATATTAAATATAAAAGAAGTCAGAAATAGGAGGAAAAAAAGAGCTGTCTTTAATTTGGATTGATATACCTTGGAGTTTTTTTGATTAATTATTAAGTCTTTGAAAAATGACCCTACAAATGTTATAATTAATTTGATTCTTTTAACAGAAAATAAAGGAACAAGAAGAGATTTTAGAAGTTATGATAAGCCTTGGCAGGTAAATGCAAAAAAGCCTAAAAAGTCAAAGAGCGACCTTGCTGTGTCCAACATTTCTCCACCATCACCGGAGTCCAAGTCATGTAAGAAAGCTTCACTACATTAATAATTTGTGCATACTTTCCAACCTATAGCATGTTTTTCTTTTGAATTAGGTTTAAAATGGAAAGCAAACTGTGAGCAGATGAAATGCCTATATATATATGTTAGAAGAGTTTGATTCTTGCCTCAATCTCACTTGAATTATGAATATTTTATGATGCCCTATGCTGTCATCTGTAGATAGAAAAGAATTCTGGATAGATGGATTAAAAAATTGACTAATATCTGGGTGTCATGCACTGTTTTATGTTCGGATACTGATCATGGTTTGATGTTTTAGTTTGCATTGCCATTTTGCACATATAAAATTTGTTCTGTTGATATTGATCCTAATAGATTTTTCTCTGTGGGTCAGGCAATGCAAAACTCTGAATTATGAGCAGATACTGTTCCAGGTATGGGAGTAGTGTCAGCAGAACAGGTATACTGTTCTGAGAGTTGCTGAAGGAGTCTAAATGTACACTGAAAGAAAAGGCAGAATAGAAACAGAGCGGCTGAAGAGAATATTGTCAACTACCTGTAAAAAATTAGTGAAAATGGAGACAACAAACCTTAATGAAATATAATGCTTCCTGTGTACTGGCTATTGAAGAAATGTAATTTTTAAGATTGATTCTTAATGTTGGCTTTCTTTACAAATAAATATATCTACAATATGTATACGTATATAAATATAGTTATGTACACACAGATTGGTTTGTACAAGATTTTTCTCCAAAATATATTGAAAAAAGATATTTTCTTCTGTTGACTCTTGTAGCTTTTTGAAATTTTTATAATAGCCAAGTCTTTATAATAACTCTGAGTGTGATTAGGTGTACCAGATGAGAACAGAGATACAGTATGCTGCAGTAGAAGGTTTGTTGTCTTTCCTCTAAAAGTGAGATGGGAAAGTCTAGACTTCAAAGGAGTCAAAGGAAAGTTGCCCAGTGACCTCACTAAGTCAGAGTACCACACAGCAACGGGTAAAGTAAATCATGATAAATTTATGCAATAGAAAAACTATGCTTTGGGGTGATTAACGGTCTTGTAGGGTTATGAAACATTCTTTACTGACAATAAATAACTGCAAAAAGTAAAAATAGCTGTTACAGGTAACTGTGTCCCATTGTACAGGATTTTCTCAGGATTATTTTTTTCTAGAAATGGAGCATTTGTCTCTGTTTCTTCTTCATGAATCACAACTCCCTGCTTCAAAAAAACTCAAATTTGAACATCAGTTCCACTGCACATCTCAATGGGCACATGAATTTTTAAGTCTGTTCAAAAGAAGCACATGGATTTTAATTTATTTTCAATAATAAATAGAGACACTCAAATAAATGCTCCTAGTCACTCATAACCTGTGTCTAATCTAACAGATTTGTTGGATAACAGCAATTTATGGAGAACCACTGTTAAAAACAGTGGCCAAAGGTATTGTGAGCTGTTCCTGTCATCATGCTGTGTTCCTTTCTTCTGCCCTGTGCTTGCTTTTCAGACTCTGTGGTATGCATCAAATAACTTTCATGCCATCTCTTAAAGATCTAGAGTTCTCTGTCTTTATCCCAGATAGGGGGGTGACGTCACATCACTCCCCTCATTCGTGTGCCTACTACAAGTTTCGTGCTTGTTGGTCCTTAGCTTGCCCCATTAGAGGGACAAAGAGGAGGCTGGGCATTCTAAACTACCAGGTCTTATGTCAAACAAGGAAATATTTTATACATCCGTAATAAGACTGGGGTCAAGGATCTGTCCTTGTGGACTGAAGGACACTTTATAACACTCTTCAGTTGGTAAGACTACTCTCAAGCTACCCAAGTCCCCAAGTCTAGAAGCAGCATGTGAGTGTGTAGCTTTGCCTACAAAGGAGGTAGAATTAGGGTATGCTTAATGCAATTGGACATTCATAAATACATGGCACTACATGGGATTGATTCTAAGCGTGCTGAAAGAGGAGACTAATATCATTGCAAGGCCATTCTGTCATCATTGAAAGGTCATAATGATTGTGGGATGTTCCTGATGATTAGAAAAATGCAAATATCTCATTGATTTTGAGGAAGGGCAGTCTGATCAGCCTAACCTCATCCTCTGCAAAGACTACTGAGCAAACTTTCCTGGAAGGTGTTCCTAGTCACAATGAGGAAAATGTGATTTGGAACACCAAGCATGGATTTATGAGATCAACACAGTTGCCCTCTTAGGTAAAATAACTGGCCTTGTAACTAAAGAAACAACAATGGAGGTTTTGTACCATGACTTTAGCAAAGCCTTTGTCAGCTTCCCGTAGTATCCTTATAACTCAGTTGATAAGATAAGGACTGAATAAGTGGACAAGAAGATGTATGGAAAGTTAACTCAGCTGGTGGATTCAAGGGATTGTGACTAGAAATGCAAAGTCCAGTTGGAAAGTCTATCTTTCATGGCATGCTCGAGGGACTGGTACTGAGATCAATGCTGTTTAAAAGAATTTCCTAATGCCCTGGATGATGAGATTGAATTTCTCTTAGGTTTGTAGGTGAGACCAAATTGTGGGAAGTGGTTGGTATTCTGAGTAGCAGGACTGCTATTCAGAGGGGTAGGACTGAGGAATGGGCTGAGAGGAATCTCTTGGAAGTTCAAAACAGGCGAATTCAAAATCCTGCATCTTGGTTGGAATAACCCTGAGCAATACTGTAAACTGGGATATGTGTGTCTAGAAAGTAGCTTTGCAGAAAGACGTGGGACACTGATGGA
>VZTA01022735.1:221282-271147 GCA_013398855.1 Mohoua ochrocephala | reverse complement strand
CCGAGGGAGCCGCGCAGCTCGGTAACAAATGGTCACGTTTTTATTGAAACAGTTTAAGACACGAAGTACAAATGGATACAGAGTTAAAAACAGCTCCCGGGGGAGCCTCACAGTGCAAAAAAAAAAAAAAAAAAAAAAAAAAAAANACATAAAACCAAAACCAAAAACAACCAACAAACGGAATTTTAAATTTTTTCCCAAATAATAATTAAAAAAAAAAAGGACAAAGTATTATTTTACCTAAAGCCAAAAGTATAAAAACACGCATTTATAAATAAAGCAGGAAGGGGGTTTTTTTGTTTGTTTTGTGTTTTAGAGGCGGGAAGGAGAAGGGCAGTGAGGGGGGACAGGGGGGAGGAGGGGCCTGCCTGGAGCGAGGGCGCAGGAAGGACACGCGGGGCGGACATGGCTTGTTCGGACAGCGGCTGCCCCGCGCGAGTGCCCCGCGGGGACACGAGCACGGCCCCGGCGCCCCGTGTCACCCACACGCACGGTCTGAAACATGGGGCACGCCGGACTTACCCAGAGAAGGAAGCGCCTGCTCTCTCGGGGGGCTGCTAGACCTGTCTACCATTTCAATGAGGTTTTTTGTCATTTAGTGTCCTGGATGGTACAAATCCAGCGGGGTGGGGGGAAGACACCGTATACATGCATGAATTTACCAAGGGTGTTTAAATACCTGCATTTCATTTTTTTTTTCTTATATATAATTATATACACATTCGTTCTTTTTAAAAAATTAAGTTGGTATGTTTCTACTCCCGGAAAGAAACGTCCCAATTCCTCTGAGTCGTGATGAAGTCTGCAAAATGGGGAGGTTGGGGAGGGGGGCTGCTGTAAGGCCATGCCCCAGTCATCACCTGGGAGGTCGCATGGAAAGGAGAGGACAACCTGAGAGAGGAGGTGGAAGAAATGCAGACTCCCATACACACAGCTCCTGGGTGCTGCTGAGGGATGGGGAGGAGGTGTTACCTGCCTGCAGCAGGAAATAAAACAGAGTTTGCTGCCCTCTCAGGTTGCAGCCCTTCCTACTGTCCCAGTTCAAGAGAGCCCTAGAACAAACTGAGGGGTTCCACAGGCAAAGCAGTACTACTTACAAGATGGAAAAGAAACCTAAAACTTCTCATTTTGACCAGGAATGTTGGGTTGAAGGGGGGAAAAAATATATGTAAAGAGGACAGGGAGGTCCAAATTATTTTTTTAGGCTTTATGTTAAACAAATAACTTATCTTAATTACAGGTATCTTGCTGTGCCTATGCTAACACCCACACAAACCAGTAAGAGGGATCACAAACCATTAAGAGGGATAGACTCAAATTTATTACCTCCTCCGACAAGCCTCCTCACTTCCCAGGCAGTTACCATTCATTATTTCTCTACCTGGCCCAATGGACAGCCTGCGGTGAAACATGTTCACAAGGTGCAAATGCAATGCATTTATGCTCTCTTTGTTCTGTAAACTAGGGGTTTTAGGAATATTTCCTACTGCCAGCAATAGGAAGTTAGCAGGGAAGAATTAGTTGGATCAGTCTTAAATCATAAAGAGCAATGCTATCTCCTCATCCCTCTCAGCAACGAACTCGTGGCACCAGCATCTCCTTTACTGGGCTTCTACTACTCAATTCAAAACATCAAAGCCTTGAACAAGCAGCTCATGACTTTGCCATTTAAGAAAAAAATAGTTGCTTAGAGAACAGCAAGAAGCAAGAGGCTCAATAGAACATATTTTAAAACAAACTCCTTCCAATTCATTCTTCAATTACAGATCACCATCTCCAAGTCCTATATCTACTTTCCCGAAGCCTTTTGGTACTGTATCCTTCACAGTTATTGGCCAAATGGTGTTCTTCAGACCAAGACCATCTCTACTTCTACTCTGTTTTCCTAAGTCTCCTACATATACTACTCTAAATTTATTTTAAACTACACAACCATTCTCCAACTGATCTACTTGCCCAACACTTTTCTCGTCATCATTCTGGTAAGATTTTACCTCTGGTTTCCTGTGTACAGCCATGACCCAAGTAAAATCCATTCCAAGAAACAAAAGCCACTCTGATCAGCTTAAAAATCAGACTTGCTTCACACAACTTATTTCCAAGGAGCTTTGTTTCATATCTCTATGCCAGCTTTGCTGGTTGTTGCCTTTTACCTCCATGGTAATTTCATTCTCACCACTGGCTCTTCCGTATCATCTCTGACCTTTTTGTCACTATCTCAAAGTTTAAATTATAAAATGGTACAAAATTGCACAAGGAAGTAATATAAAGAACCCTCAAACCGTTATCAACAGTACCGAAATATACCTGGGTTCAAGGGACTGCTATTTTTCCTGAGTGTCTTGTGGCCCCAGTACAGCAAGAAATTTCCTGTATACTAGGACATATGTTCACAGTCTGAAAGTGGAGGAACTGGTCACCTCAAAAGCAAGCTTGACCCACGCTAACTCCCGTCACAGATCCAACATGACTGTCATCACACACTCCACTTGTGGCATCTCCAGCTCCCCTTTTCACTCAGAGAAACTGCCAGAAATCTCCTCTCTGGTTTCCAACTTGCCTTCCTTTGCAAAACTCGTCTGTGCAAGAGAAGCTGCCCATGGGACCAAGCACACCAGCTGATTCAGCACAATACAGTGCAGAGACAGCACTAGAAAATAACCCCTTTAAAGTTTCAGTACAAGCCCACAGAAGGAAAGGTTAGCAAGGACACCTGAAACGTGATTAGGCAGATTTCAATTACAGGCAGAAGCAGCTGGAAAGCTCTCAAAGTGTTCGCCATACTGCCATGTCCTGAAGCACTCGGCAGTGATCAGGCAGCAAACCTGTTAGGGGAGAGACAGAACTGCAGATTATTCAGCCCTAGAGTTACTCAGGAGAAACAGGCTGTCCTATGCCAGTCTGGCCAGACCAGTAGAAAGAAGGCTGCACTGCAGATCTGCAGTCACAGAAAGACAGAGAAGTCAACAGACCACATTTCCAAGTGCCACGGGGTTTCAGAGTGACAGCAGCCAGGACAGTAAAATGAAAGAAAACTGCTCCCACCCTGTAACCTGTGTAACCAAATGATGCAGTCTGGCTGCTTCTGACTGACTTCCACAGGTGCTAGCAGTCTCTCGCCCATCAAAGGCTTGTTGCTTGCATTAGCTTTATGAACTAGGATTAAACTGCTCTGCCTTAAAAGAAATGCAAGACAGACTGGAGATGGAAGAAATAAAACATTTTGTGTATTTGCCCCTGTTGTTGAAAGGAGTGGGAGTAAGGGGGAAGGTGCTGAAGAATTTCATTGGTTTAAAATTTTCTTCTTAGCTTATATCATTGACCTCAAAAACATCACTGGACAATTTTAAGCCACAACAGACACAACTTAGCACGGGTTTTAGAGAAGCTCCACAGGGCAAGAAGAATATTGCACAAAAAAATGCAAGAAGAGAAAATTTTCTGTTTCTCAGACCAGAAATTCATGAAAAGCAAAGAGGCTGGAGGCAGGGGAAATGGTGGTAATCACACCCCAAAATATCTCATTTGAAGTTCTTAGGAAATAATTTTCTGAGGGGATTTGAAACAGCTTCACAAAAGGTAAGAGAATCCCAGCTTTCTTGGGATGTAAATATCCTGTTTTCCTGTAAAGGCAAGGAGAAAACATCTTCCTATCACAGTGAAATGAACAAATTGCACAGATGACCCATGGCATCAAAGACCTCTCAAATTCAGAGTTACACTGCAGGAGATGGAAACCAGCTTTTTCATGTCACTTCTCCACAAATAAATCATGACAACATCAAAGTCAATATCCAATTCCTAATCATGAAAGGTGGTTGAAACAAACTTTTGTATTGTATCTAATTTCAATTTTTAAAATGTCTGCAGAAAACCTGGTCTGAAGTATCAATGTAACATCAAATTCCAGATTAAAAATACCACAAATGAATTCATAAAGTAATCTCCAAAGCGTGGCCCAAGGCATACAGAGCCTTTCCCTGGAGGTGAATGCAGATAAAATACAGTGTGGGGACCGTCTTGACACGAGAGGAAAGCAGATAGGGTTGTCATAACAACAGCAGGATTACTGCAGGGAACAAAACTAAGGCAGGAAAAGCAAGAACAGCAAGACAAGATCTAAGCAGAGAACAGTTCATTAATTGCACAGACACTCCAGCCTGTCTCCCTGTTGGGGGTTTATAATACAGAGATTGTTTCTCGCTGGGATATGGCAAAGGGATTGACAGTTTTTTTAAAGGACAAAGATAACAGCCACAAACGTGGCATAGAGCAACAGTCAAGAGAAATAAATTAATAAATAAACCCATAAAAAGTCTGATTCTTGATTCTCATGAAGTCTCGGAGAGGAAGCGATTGGCTTCACCTGGACTCCTTTGCTTTTAGTCAGCAGTTCAGAATTTCTCGGATAAGCTGGATTTTCTTTGTCTTTTTAGGTGTCAAACATCCTGACCTCCTGGCTATGAAGAAATTTCAAGGCAATTTCTCCAAACTCCTCTTTCAAGACTTTGTTTAGAGACAGGAAGTTGAAGACCATTGGGAAAAAAATACTAAAACTGTGGCCAGCACATTGCTAAGAATTGGAACAAGTCAGTTGTTGGAGCCTGAGGAAATCAATTTATAAAGGTATCCCCACCAGCCCTAGACCAGCTGATGGTAGCATTGGTCTGAAGCTCTCTCTGTGGTCCTCTTCTTGCGATTACTTCTGTGTATTCACAAACACCTGAAAGCCACCCCTCTCAGAGTTTTTTGTCCATGCGTCGCTCCACAGCTTGCAGCAATAGCTCCGAGTACTGTTCCAGCAAAGCTAGTGTCTGCTCATCTCCCAAACTCTTGGGACTTGGTAGATTGGCACCACATCCCTCATTCAGTGGGCTAGTGTTATCTTGTGGCTTTGCCAGTGCCTCCTTATCTTTTGGAAGCTCTTCTGCATCCTTCAGGGAGTCCAATTCTTTCTTCATTGAGGAGAATGTTTCTGTCAGGAGGCCTGCTATTTTATCTTTGTCAGTGGAAGATTCTGTATCCTTTAATACCTGAAAACAAAGGGAGGGGAAAAAAAGAATGGATTGAGGTTTAGGTAGAGCACCAAGTAAGCAATTTTAGCCCTTTAGGGAAGTGACACCATAAAGATTTGCAGACCAATCAAGTCTACTTTTCTCCAACATTTGAGACTGCCTATTTAGACATACAGCAGGACATGCATCCAATACTCCTAGCCTCACAAAATCCAGAGGCATTACTCCAATAGGACAGAGATGGGAAGCACATCTTTGGGTAGTGGTCCCCTTATAGTGGGTTTAAGGAGGTACTATGTCTCCCAGCTGCAGCACAGGGCCACGGTCTCCTGTCCCTCCTGTCTGCCAAACGCAGCTGGTCCCAGGAACAGAGCAAGGTCAGAGAGCTAATGCAAGTGCTGCAGCCAGGGCTGCAGAGGACCACGTGGCAGATGCTCACCATCAAAGTCTCACACTCATTACAGGAGACTTGAGGGATCAGTGCTAAGCAAGGAAACATAGAGCTGTTACATTGCTCTGCATATAACTGGTCTGGTGGTGAGAGGGACGGGCAAACGGCTGCATGTTCCTCTCACAGCTGGATTCCCATGGTATCCCACATTTGCTAATCCTTTTCCCAGGCATCAAAGACAAAGAACAGATGGGGATAATAAAACTCAAAGCTCCTATAATATTTCATATCCCTGAAACACTGTATTACCATTAATTAATTCCCTAATACCCCTTTGAAAAAGAGCATAGTGTTATCTTCAGCTTACAGATAGGCTAAACAGAATGAAAACTTAATTGATTTGCTCAGAGTACCATAGCAAACCATTGGAAAATCCAAAAGCTGGAAATCAGGAGCTCCTGCATCCCTGGTTCAAGTCAAAGGTGCAGTCAAGTGGACAGCCAGGCAGCGTGTGTCACCGAACACACAGTCAAGAGAACACCTTGGGGCAGCAAGCACTTCCATTCTGTGTAAGAGGTCTGTGGGCTGTACCAGAGCCCGTGTGGGAGGTCACTCACCCTGCGGTAAAGGTGAAGGGCTCTGCGCATGCTGTCCTGGAGCTCGGATACCACGTGCTCACACTGCTCTATGCTGATGCCCGATTCTGGATGGGAGGAAAACATAAAAGCACAAGTTAAGGCACAGACACTCCACTATCTGCAACCTCATGTTTTGTAAGAAAACAGGTTTTTCAATGCATATCTGAAAGACCACGTGCACACAACTTCTCATTCAATTTTTAGGGTTGGTTTGAGCAAATCATTGAGATTGCACATTTTTGTTAAAGTCACAGAGAGTCACAGACTACCCATGTGATTTCCAATTACAATTAAAGCCATGTTTGTATGAGGGCTTCCAGTGGCAAGAGGGACTGATCCAAGGAGCCTCTAATTTAGCTTCCACCTAGTGAGAAACCTACAAGCTCCCCCTCATGCATCCTTCTGCACAGTGTACAGCTAAAGCACGAAGGATGACGGATTATACTGAATTATTGCAGTGTTCTCTAGTGAGGACTGAGATCCAGAGGAGTGGTGAGAAGCAAATTCAATCACAACAGAATTGCATTGCTGAGCAACCCATGGCATGCACTGCTGATACACCATAATTCAAAACCGAAAAATGAAAACAAGCGACTGAGGGACAGCATCTTCTGCCTGTCCCCACCAGATATTATCTCCAAAACATGAGTTGAAGGCCTGAAATCTTTTATACAATAAACACTTCCATGAGTTAGACATAAACCACGAACAAAGACACAGACACACAAACACAATCTTCAGTTTGCCAAGGCCTGGACAAAGGCCACTCAACTTTCTTTAGTTACCCAAGCCCAAAACTTTGTCACATTAGCACTGTAATTTCTGCAATTCTAAGAACACCATCATTGAACAGACTGGAGAAGGCCTGAGCTAATTTTATGAATACGTCTAGATGGCATATAAACAAATACAGGTTGAAAAACATCTATTTACACATAAACAAAAACATCTACAAAGAACAAAGGGGCATGAACAAATCCTTCCATCTGCATTCATCTGCATGTGGAGTCTGAGCACAGTGGGCTTCAGTGCAATCTAAGATTCTTGCCTTCCACCCCCCTCCTTCCCTCTTTATGTTTAAAACCCAGCTGCTTCTTCTCATGATCGTTTCTGGATTTCTCTTCTGATCATTGTTTTTATGCTGGTCTCCAGCTCTGGGAGGTGCCAGTCAGAAGAAAGGTCACAAAACCTAATAGAAATGCTTAAGTCACAGGCATTTTCTGCCTCTCGTGTGTGCGGGGCAGAGCTCTTCAGAAACTAGCAGAGAATGTTAAACACAGCAACAGCATTAAGCACATCTACAGCATTTTAACTGTAGATGTCAACATGCTTTAACAAGAACAATTAAGTCTCTTTATTTGCAGCTGTTATATGAGCAGGAAATGGAAGGACAGAAAACTTAAGCGGAAACTCAAAGTAACAGCGCAAGTCAGAAGCAGAACAAGTCTCTATCAACCCTACAGTTTTAATCTAAACTGCCACACTGTGTTTCCCAGAAGCCACAGTAAGTTGTTCCCAGCGATAACCAACTTGGATCTAAACAGCTTTTCCAGCATCTACCACAAAAAATTTGGGAAATGTGGTCTGCAAGAAGCTTAAGGCTGACAGCTGCCTACTGAGAAAAAAAAAAAAACATTGGGGATCCACAGTGCTATATCATTCTAACTCACTAAAGGATGCTGTTAAATATTCTGTCAGGGTGTGCTACGTCTTGGGAACCGTTTAAAAAAAAAAATCAATACTGAAAAAAACTTGCTCCTTCTCTGTGCTGTGTTAATTCTGCAAACTGACCAAAAAACATTTGCTATGTAGCCTGATTCCTAAATCTAGAAGAGAAAACTCAGCCTAAAGAGTACAGACAACTACAGTTTTGCTGTAGAATGTGATTCCACAGCTTCAGGCTGCATCTGGTGCTGGAAGAAACCTCACCCATGTAGGGGGAGGGTCTGAAAGTTTCAGATGCACTCACTGTTCTTCAGAGCAGCTGCAGTATGGTAGCTGCAGGTCTCATACAAAACATCACATTTCCTGTTTTACATAACAGTGCTTCAATCTTAAGGTGATTGATCCCTCTAGAAATGCAAAAAGAAAAATAACAGTGCATCAAAACTAGATTATCCTTCTGCAATGCTCTGGTGCAGAAATATTGCACTTAACTATTCCAATGAATGGTGCAGCAGCCTGGCACCACAGAAGGTAATTGATCACAGGGTTACAGAGCTATCTCTTCCCAGATATGAGTAAGAACAACATAACAAAAGGGGTAAAACACTGTATAGCCCCTGAAGGTACAAGGTATCAGTGCAGTGGTTAACATCCAGCTTTCTAATGCACAACTCAGGAAGGTGTATTTCCTCTCAGGTTGTGACACAAAAGAAAAACCTCAGCAGATGATGTGGGACTAAACAGTGTCTTCTCTGCCACTGGAGATTTTCCTGCCTTGGAGGGCAGGATTTTTGCTTCAATTTGAACTTATCTGCTAGTTTTCATTTGATTGAAGTACCTTAAACTGAGGCCTGGAACACATCTTAGAGCTGTTTTCAGCAGATGAAAGTTTTTCATCTTGTACCTTTTTCTCCAAACTAGAGATAATTCAAAAATTAACCCACATCTTTTATGTTCAAACCCTGCACATGCACTGCATACTCAGTTTGCAGACATGTCCTCAAAGCAGAGTGATAACAGCACAAAGACCTGCTTGTTCTCACAGGCAACTACAGCAAGGAGCTCACCTCCATCAAGCCTTATCTCAGGGGAGAAAATTGTATGCAAACCCTTCTCGACCCTGCACACTTGCATATTAACAAAGGAAAGTTTGAGCTGCCTGGCGTAACTTCACTGTCAGCATTACCTGTGCTTGCTTGGTTCTGTCAGCACATGTCGGCCTGCACCTTCATTTGCTGGCCAAACATGCTCTGAGAGGAGTGGGGGGGATGTGACCTACACAGTCACGGGTGTGTAGGGGATTCCCAGCATGTCAGCTTTTAGCATTGACCACAAAGAGGTTTGAGCCCCTAAAGGTAATTGTACAGCTAAATCACTAAAAACACAACAGTGCTGAGGTCTACAAAACATTCAGCTAAGAAGGACTGTCAGACATAAGACCCAGAGGAAATGGAAACTAAAGACTGAGAAAAAGATGTTAGATTGAAGAAGTGTCTCACCATTGAGGGGATGGTTTATGGAACGAGACAGGTGCAGACAGGACGAGACAGGCCAGAAGCTGGACGTAAAGAAATGTGATGGGATCGTGAGGCGGTTCACAAAGACAGGAGACAGAAGGGGGAAGATAAGAGATGGGTATCCATGCACACCTGAGACCTGTGCCGAGGCAGTTATAGATGTAGGAGACCTCGGCCTGATGGGGTCTAGTGGGCAAAGTCCAGGTTGGCTGTCTAGCACACAGGCGATGCCGGTGATCCGCTCCCTGCCCCTGGGCAGTGTGCTCTCAGGAGACCTTAGGTGCTGGCCCTCTGACACCTCCCTCAGTTTTAGACTAGTGACCCCTGGCTCATCCTGGCAATCTGTCCTTGAGACTGGAAAATCCACTGGGCTCTCCTTAGCAAGTCCTGTTGGGATCTCTCTACCAGGAACCAGAGACCCAGCAGTTTGATTCTCCCTCTTGGAGGCTCGGACCTCGGGAAAAGAGGGTTTCTTTTTAGAGGCCCCAGCAGGTGACTGCGGAGACTGTGGCTCAAGCAGGGTTTTTGTTTTGGTAGTGGGTGAGAAGGAGGCCAGTGTGGGTCTATCAGGCAATGGCTTGGGAATGTCAAGAATCAGATGTGCTCGGTTTGATGATGCCAACTTGCTGTGGAAGGACTTGGGAGATGAGCAGTTTACAACTGGCTGGAGTCCAGGTTTCACTGGAACATTTTCTTTCACTGGTAGCTTAATCTTCTCGGCATCTGGTGTTGAACTAAATTGTGTCTTCTCTGTCACTGGAGGACTAGTCCTCCCATCAGCCAACATTTCAGTGGAGCAACCAAGGTACAGATTTTCTCCTACAGATATGCTCCTTGACATCTTAGCCCGGAAGCTGGTTGTGGGGTTCATGTAGGACTTTGGTTTTGCAGCCCTGACATCTCTGGCCAGCAGAGCACCAGATCCATCCATCTTCAACATACTGGCTGATAACACCCTGCAATTGTTAGGTCTGGGATCCTTCTCAACCACCAAAAGAGTCTGAGGACGCTGCTTGGCAGAGGATATCACTCCAGGACCCTTATCTGTGAAAATTAAACAGACAAACATACCAAAAATAGGCAAGAGCCTGCAGTGAATTCCTAAATCGGAATTTAATGTGGCTCAGCTCAGCCCCTGTGAGATGTGTACAAACATAACCAGTAGTTCAGGTTAGTATCACCAAGCCTCAAGAGCTTTTTTTTTTCCCCATCCCTCATCCTGCTCACACACTGCTGCTTTCCTCATGAGAGAGATTTGTTCTTTAAGTGTATGGTCAGAAGACCTCAGACCACTGTGACTCTTATGAGAGAGGCCAGAGGAAGCAGGCAAAAACTTATATATGCCGTTGTGGTGATCAGGTGGGGGTCTTTTTTGTTTTTTAAACCAACTTATTAACGGTTAGTGAGTTGATTGTTTCAAAAATAGAGTTATTTCATACGGAGGGCATGGATACAGTAAGCTCTCTGTTACTGTCTCTTCCTTCCCTCTTTCTCTCCTCCCCACCCTGGGGAGCTTCAGTCTTAGCTTGGAGCAACCACCCACACCAAGAGAGAATTTCTTTGCAAATACTTCCTTTCACCCTTGCCAGTGCTCCTCCCACAGCTGCCAAACAAATATCAGAGACTGATAATTAAACGACCAGCATCTGCATTACTAATTAAAAATATTAAATAATATTTCTAATAAATACGATTACAAATATTTTCCCTTGACAGGCTAGGATTTAGAAGACATGTAAAGCCTGTAGCTCAGAATGCAGAAAGACAAGCTTAATTTAAATCCTCCACCCAAATGTCCCCATTTCATTCTCAGGTGCATACCATCATTCCAACCTGTGTCCTTACCCTCGTGCACGAGGTCATGCACTGACTGTGCCTTTCTCATGACTGCATTCACAGGGCCTTCTGGAAAGGAGGCAATAACCCGTCCAGGAGCCATCCCAACTCTGCTGGCCTCCAAAGCTGATCTGCGTTTTTTCTGCACATAAATAGCTCGATTTGAATTTACACTCTCCAGGAGCTGGCTGTTCTCCAATGCATCACCAGGATGGCTGCTGTCACTTTTCAACAGGTTTGGTGTAAACTGACTGGTCTGGGTTGGTGGCTCGATGGGCTTCGAATCCAGTGTCAGATTTGACGAAGAGAGTGACAGTCGTCTAAAGAACACAATAAAGAAATCCCAGTTAAAAAAAGTAAGTGTGTTCCCCTGGATAGACAGGAACATGCATTAAGTTTCTCTAGAACAAAGAACCCCTCCCTGTCTGGACTTTTTTGAGTCAAAAATGCCCTAAGCTGTTACCACTTAATTCTACTCAACCTTGCAAGCTCTGGTCTTCAGGCATTGACTATAGGCTGCACGATCACAGATTGGGTTGCTGTTTCCAGGGAGGACACTTTAAAAAGTGAAGACAAAAGAGAAGGAAAAATTCCAGGCATAGGAAAGACTGGGCAAAGTCAGGTCAGGTCTTTTCTCTTACTTTACTAAAATTTACATCTTTTCAATTCTAAGATAACCCTAAGAGGAAGTAAATATGCTTTCCTAACATTATGAAAGCATAGGAAAGCTGTATCTTCAAGAGGAATGCCGAATTTCCTCTTCCTCTCCACTTCGGACAAACACAGTGGGCTTACTTCAGAAAGAAGGCAACTTTCAATCTGGCATGTTTAAACAGCTGAACAGATTAAAAGCCCAGAGGTTTTCATAATCAAAAAACTACTTCCCTTGTTACATCTCCAAAGCACCAGTGACTTCCTTCACTCATCACTGCAACTCTCCAGAAGCTTACACATTAGCTAACCACTGGCTTTCTTCCCAAAAATACGGTCTCAACATGAGACGGACTAAGAGGCGCTCCTGACAGCAGCAGCAGCAGCTGAATACAGTAATAACAAACAAATTTCCCTAACATGCTGAATCTGGATGCAGCTGGTGAACCTTAGAGGATGTATTTGAATCTGCTTAGTCCTACATAATGAAATTCATTTGAGCTGAGATTTTAGGTTGTCATTTTAGAGGAATACAGGAGTAAATCCTTTGTTTAAAGGATTTATGAACCCAAATCAACAAAAGAATTGACCTCTTTTTTTTTTATTTGTTTTGTTGGGATTTTCTTTTTTTAAATAACAAGGAAAACAGCTTGCAGAGGTCTTTTGGGGTGCTTTAGGGTTGAGAGGTTTTTGGAAGAATAATATCCCTGTGGGGCTTTGTGTGAGACACCAGAACACCCTGTGAAGACATGGGATCAAGAAACAAAGCTGAGTAAGAAAAGACTGTAAAACAAAGGAAAAGTTGACAAATCTACTTTCATTGTCCAAGCTGAATGAAATGCAAAAGAATAAACAGAGCATAAACAGCGAAGAGTAAATTAGGTTATTAGTGATTCCTCCAACTTAATCAACCAAGACATTAATCATGAAACAATTAAGCACATTGTTGAAAGAGGAAAAAGAACAAAACAATAGTGTTACGTTAAGAAGAAATAGAACAGTTAAAGTGACCCAGGATAGTCTGTCCAAATCACAAGAGTCTGCAACCAGCCTGCCAGGTGCTGCGCTAACACTTTACTGTGCCTAGGCACATCAAGGCCAGAAGTTTCCTCAACTATTTTCACCCAGGACCTAGCACGAGACCTAATCGTATTAGTATAAATAGACAGACAGAAATACTCAAAACAAGCAGAGCCATACCTGAGAGCCGGGGACTGGGAAAGAAAGCGAGAGGAAATGCTGAGGTTTTCGGTTCTTTCCAGATTCCTACATGAGCCACCTAAAAATTTTGGTTAAAGGAGAAAGAAAAATGAGCAGTTTATTTACAGAACATTCTCACACATACATTTTCTTATCATAGAGACTATCAAGTGTTCCCTCCTATCCAAGGGGATTTTTTAAAGCTAAAGCCACAGAGAATGAAATAATTATATTTCCTTTGCCTTTAGTGCTCCTCTTAGATTACTCTGCCTTAAGCTGCTACTCTCCCTAAGGGTACGCCTCCTCCTTTTTTGCTTCCCTTTGTGTCCTGTCCTGCCTGTAGGACTGTGAGGCACTGGCATCAAGCAGAAAACAAACCAATCAAAGAGGAAAAAAAAAATAAAAGGAAAAAAACCCCAAACAACTCACATAGATATTGCTGCCTGCAACCATTGTAAATTCTAAAAAGATATGCTTTGTTCTGGAGTTGGTCGATAAAGACAAACCAGCTCCTTTGCCACTCTGATGTCTCCTCTTATTCTCTCTCTCCACCCAGCATTTCAGCCTTTTCTTTTGTGACACCGGCTATGCCTTGATGCACCACTAGAGGCCACTGCGTGTCACCTACGGGGGGGCGAACGCGCAGTCAATACCTTCCTTTACAACGGGAAAAACCAGTCCGGGAAAAAGGTAACAGCTCTTCAGGATTCCAAACTGACACAGAGCCCAGTCTCACCCGCACAAACTTACACACAGACTGATGAAGTTAACAGGTGTCACTCTTAGGCCTCTTACACTGTTTTCCGTTTTTGCCCCCCTGCCCATATACACTCATCCACGAAAGCCTAGCAGAACCTGTAGCCTGGTTTGGTTTATACAGGGGAAAAATCAGGACTGACCTTACAAAGTCTCCCCACTGAACATAGAGAAGTACCTTTTCCATCAGTGTTGCTCAGGGACCCAAAATGCTCCTTGAGGAACTTTTCCTGATCAGGCATCTGAGGAATTTCTCCCTCCGGCATGCTAGTACCCACATCCTCCTCTCCTTCTTCTCCCTCCAGGTCAGAGACACCATCTACACTTAGAGGCTCAGTGCCTTCAGAATCTGGGAAAAGGCAAAAAAACCCCAGCGCTGTAAAAACTTAATCAGAGTAACATTAGCCAAGTTTAAAAGAACAAAAAAATCAACCAAGATGCTAAATTGAACCTAGAATGTCAAAGTCAGTCAGCATAACATGCAATAATTCTCTAATCTACCATATCCCACAGACAGCATAGGCTATGGCATAATCAGTACTAAACCTGCTTCCTTGGCTAGTAAGGCAAGAGAAAGCCAAAGGTGCACAAGGAAAGAAGTGCACCAATTCCTGCTTCTACCGTGGCTTCACTGAGGTGTCTATTCAAATGCTCCTGAATCTGTACAGCAGTGCCAGTGTGATTAGTAGGAGTGGGACCTCGGGCCAGCTCACAAAGAGCTCACATATAAATACATTTATAATGTCTTTGCATCTTACCTTCGTTGGGATGGTCTGGGCTGGACAGACGACTGCTGCTGTAATCTACAGAGCAGGCACTGTCTGGACTGTGTTTGTCCGGGCATCCATTACTGTGGTAACCTCTGCAGAGCTTCCCATGGGGCAGTGCTTTTACCTGGAACTCACTACGAGAGAGACAGGAAGATACAGCACTGGAAGAGATATTTGTTTACACGTAAAGAAGCACATTTTAACTTTAATAAGGCCTTACCTGTTAGTAACACCTTTTATTACAAATGTAAGGCTTTAAAGAGAAAAAGAAGTTGATTTCTCTCATCATAATACAGTATATTTTTTGCATTTCATTAAGCTTGGACAGTGAAGTCCCAAGGGGACTGTCTGATTTTCTGGGCGTTGTCAGTTCCCATGATTACCAGGCACCAGCACCACGCTGCTCTGGCTTGATTTCCAGCACAGGTGAGGAACAAATGTAGAGGTTTACATGATAAAAAAGGGACTTAAAACCAGGCCTATTCCTGCAGGAGAGAAACTCTAGTTTGCCATAGATTTAAGCCCTAATACACTTGTTTTCCCATGTTCAAGACCTGCTTCTTTGGGCAAATTCTGTGACGCAAAATATACAAGATTCTGGCTTTGAGAAAGACTAATTTAGTGAAGAACATCATACAAAAATACAATCTTCTATGACAGGGTTACTGATTTCTGTTGTGATTTCATGAATCTTATTTTGTCAAATGTCACCAGCACTGTTGTTTTGTCTGACGCCTAAGGACTTCAGTTTTCCACTGTTTGAAATACTTTGGTTTCAAATGCACTCCAAGGCAAGGTAGGATGCAGAAGTCAATCAACAGAATTGAATGGCAACTACCCCTGGCAGCTCCCAAACTCTGTAAACATTGCCACGTGACCACTCTGTATCCAACATCGCCAGAGGGCCTCCCTTTCTTACATGACGGAGCAGCACATGGGTCTACTCTGTCCAAATGTTACTATCACAAAATTAAAAATGAAAAATAAAGATAAACTAGGTGAAACCTAGCAGCCTCAACTGCAAAATCTTGGCATGCACTCTTGCATAAAAGTCTGTCTAAAGCTATCAGCCCCACTCTCTATAACATAAAAGGAGAAGACAAAGGAAATTAAACAGCTACTAGCATCAGATTAAGAGGGAAAGGAAAGAATAAAATTCAGGGAAGGAAAAAAAAAAGGAGCACAGAAAAATTAAATTATGTCAAATTAAAACAGAAGAAACAGCAGAGGAATAAAAAAGGTTTCCACTGTCTCCAGTGTCCTTCTCAATTCCTTCTGTATCATGCAAGTCATTCTATTTCCCATAAGAGAGTAATCACACACTACATTTGCTAAATTCTTGCCCAGTTTTCATAAATAAGTGTCCTGTCATTTCTCCTGGGTAGGCATTTCACTGCCACATATGTGTCACTGTCAGTGAGTTTTCCAGCTTCCAAGTTTTCCCTTGCTATTTTCTACCCAGATAAGGGAGAAAGCAAAAAGGCTGCTCCCAAGTTGTTTATTCAACAAAAAAAACCTTGAAGGAGACTGCTAATGTGCAGTTTCCTCAGAGAAAAATTATTCTAATGGTGCCTTCTTAGTTTCATATTCCTCTAGCATCCATCTGACATAAAACTCTCAACTAAACATGTCTGACATCAATCAGGCAGTAAGTCAACTCATCAAAGTTACCACACAAGCTGCAAGAAAACCAGAACAGAAACATCTGAGCCATGCACAGCAGAGAGCTTATTTTTAACCTGCTAGAGTCTGTGGGATGGATTTCATCTTGCTCAGGGTAGATTACACATTCCTCACTCTCAGAAGGCTCCAGTTCCTGAGAGAAAATCCCCTCTTCACAAGACACAAGCCGAATCACTTGGGGTCGCACACAAGACCCGTTATCTTGGGGAGGTACTGAGCTGCCAACCTGGTTTAATCAAAAACAGAGAAAACTAGATATAACCAGTGTTTTAACTTACATCAGCAAGTGCAGTGCAGGGTTAGAAAGTATGCATTACAGCACAGAATATGATCAGCAATCTGAGACCAGAAAACACAGCAATCCTATGTCTTTTCTGTTCCTTATTTACTAAACTTGTCAGACTACTGCTGCACTTTCCTGTTTTGTTTCCTGTTTGCAATTCTCTAAAATTCTTTGGTAAAGTACTCTTTGACCACACATCAGGAGCGTAAGCCATGTGGCAGCAGGTTCTTCCATTACCTTCTATGGACTGATCAGACAATTCACAAAACTGGGCCACAGCTGAAAAACTGAATTACTGTACACAACAATCTCAATCCTCTTCTCAGTCACACAGTTATAGGAGAAAGAAAACCTCTAATGAAGCTAGGCACTGGGACAGACTGCTACTGGAAAACAGGCACGAGCTTTCTGAGGATGAGCACACATTACTTGCTGTGACCCATCGATACAAAGATTAAAGAGAATTTACTAATCTAGCACAGCCCACAACTAAGGGAATCATGTGAGCCACATTTCAGTGGCTACTGGAGTCAAGAAATTGCATCCCAGCAGAGTGAGCTAACAGTTAACCAGGTTTTTACACATCTGTAATTCCAAGCTCAACTTCTCAACTTGTTTATGACATAAATATTCAAAGAGCTAAAAGAAAACATGAGGTCGTCCTGTCATTGAAGGGAAACCTTGATCCCATATGGTCTCTGCTATAAGACAGCAGAATCTCACATTGCAGGAGTACTAACTACAGAAGAGTTATCTAATAAAGTTCCTCAGAGGTCATTTAGAAAACTTTTAACAATAAAAAGAATGGCATCAGGTAGTAACAAATATAGGTAATAACAAATAGATGCAGGACAGATGCACTCAGAGTGGGTTCACCTCCTCAGAGCAGTACTGCCCTTACTTTGTTGATGTGCACAGGAAGGTCAGCGTGCTCTTCTCGGTCGTCCCCGTTGCTGTTTTGAGACAGCGAGTCTCGACTTGGAGAACGGGAAACAGAGAAGGACTCCAGCTGGCGCAGGTCAAGCATGGATTTCACAGTCATCTCTATGTTGCTGGTTGGCTGGGACCAGCGACCACGTTGGCGGGGCATCTTGCTCATTGGTGCCTCTGAGCGCTGGATTGCCGCTATCTCTTTGGCCTGAAGGAAATTAAAAGACAGACTATCTTAGGGACTGAGCTTAGCTGATGGAAAAACAGGAGAAAAAACCCAAGACCCACAGAAAAACGCAACTATGTCCATCTCAATAAAAACCTCAAAACTGTCTGAGAGACGGCTTGAAATTGCACCATTAATCATAAAGCATCAAGTCAAAAGGATACTTTTGTTGCTGCTTCTTGCACAATTGAACAGTTAAATGTCTTGCTCAGATCCAAGTATATGAATAGCTTCGGCACCACGTGAGATTCAGATCAAAAAGGAAAAGACAAAAGCATAACATCTGATGGAAAGATACTGATGTAAAAATCCCAAGTGCAACTCTAGATTCTAAACACCCTAGTCTCTTAAACTAGGCTCTATTTTGCCATCTCCAAATCATTCTTCAGAAAAACTTCTCAATGGTTTCCCACCACAGCTGCACCTTTCCCACACGTGCAAATGAAGTTTTTAATCTCTCTGGGAATTTCTTCTTCAGTTTCCCTATAACAAGAAATACAGTCTGAAGGTTTAGTAACTCACCCTCCTCATTTCCCACTGGGAAAGGCTTCTTGAGAGGGTAAGGTCTGGATCTGAAAAGGCAAAGAGATATGCACCTAGTTGACATCCCAGCCAGCAGTCCAGCTTTTGAACAAGCTCTTACTTCATCTTTCCACAAAGGCAGTATTCCTATACCTTTTGAACCACTGTCAACACATGCTTTCCCACGGACTACCCAAATCATTGTATCAAAATTTTAATGGAGACATACAGTTTTATGTAAGATTTTCGTTAAATCAGCAGACCACTGCAGAACACTTGCCACAGTGTAGTGCCCTCCCAAAGGCTTGGGAAAAAAGTCTGCTCCAATACACTGTAACATCTGTGGTAAAAATACATCAAATTAATAATGGCAATCTCTACTGTAAGCTTTATCAGACATTTCTACAATCCTCTCTTTTGAGGAGATCTCTTTATCTCCTTTCACTTCTGCAGACTTTTAATAGCTTGTAGACTCCAGCCCATGAAACTAATTCAAAATTTTTTTAGCCCGTTGGAACTAGCAAGAAACTTGCCAATTTAACAACTGTATTTTTAGACAGAGAACTCTGAAACGTACCCCTGTTCAGATGCAGGAATGGGCAGCTCCACATTACCCATTGGTATCTATCCATCTGCTTCTGTTTTGCTCTCTCTCTTTCCACATGTACCTTGTTATCCCTAAGCCAGTGTCTCTCATCTTCTCCTCCCTTCACATCCATGCCATTTTCCTCCATCTCTGCCCATGCCCCTCTGCCATTTATACCTGAGTCTCTCTCAGCGTTGCAGTTGGACTGAATATGGAAAGACTGCAGCCCTCGTAACTCATCTTCATCATTCCCTTCATCTTCACCATCCTTGTCGCTGTCTGATGAGAGCGCAGGCACAGAGGACAGGGCAGAGATGGACTCACGCCTGGAAGACAGGAATTAGGAGGAGTATTATGGTTTAAGCAAGAACTGCCCACCATTTCAATCCTTACGCCAGTTCTCCACCTTATCTCCATCCATACTCAGGAGGCTGCCTCAACTCTCTCAAACAGCCCTTGCTCTGGCACAACCCACCTCTGAGAAACCGGGCAAGCTAAACCCTGCACAAAGACGTGCAGGCCCTGCCACAGCAACGTTCTCGTACGCGTGGAAGGTTGACGGAAATCAAAAGCAAACAAGTCTGAGAAAGTCAAGTGGAATGAAACTGGGCCTTCCATTTCAGACTCTGATAAGGTCAAGATGGTAGATTATATTTGAAAGGCAAATATTTTTCCCACCCTTAAGCATTTATTCTCTGGAACTGATTTACACATCAAAAATGTCAGAGATAGTCTCTGAAAGTAATTAGGTTTACGGCAAATTATCCCATAAGAGAGGTTCATTTCAAGGATTGCTCTAGGCAGAACCTGAAGGCGCAGCCCACACACCATAAGAGCACCATGCTGACTATTTTAGCTTTCAAGCACAAGGATCACGTAAAACGTATCTTGGGCAGATCTTTGATTAAAGTAGATCAAGACAAGTTTTACCACCCAGACCTCAGAGGCACTCCCAACACAGAATCGCCCACTACCAATCAAGGACACTCAACAACACCAAATTTTACCCTCCCTCTTTCTTCTCTTCCCTTTCCTCCACTCGCTCCTTCAGTCCACAGAACCAAATGAACAAATGAACCTTTGGACAGTAATTGAAGAAAGAAAAATCCCCAACAAATACATTTGAGTAACCCCCACTCCATGGCCTTGAGCTAGAGTGCCAAACTCATCATTAGTGACATTTATAGGATATCACTGGTGGGTGTTGAGTGCCAAGCATTATTCATGAAATAAAAATAGCTCATCCACCAAATACAGAGCAGTCTGGCGAGGGACCAACTTCTCCAGCAGCTGACAGATAGCAGGCAGTATTGAAACATGGTAAGAAGCAGCTAAGGTATTTTAATCTTTTCTCTTCCTGTGTAGTGGCAGAACATTAATTTCCATTTCATTAGGAGTAATAACTACCCAACCATTCCAGATGAGCTTTGAAGGGTTCTGACAAAAAAAAAAAAAAGTAAAAGTGACTGTAGCCTGCAGAGTTCTCAAGTGAAAAAATTTCATTTTGGTCATCCACATCTACTTTTGACATTTGAGTTTGTCAGTCTCTTCATCTTTTCTACTGTCTCTCGTATGCCCATCTTGTCACTCTCAGGTTCTTGTGTCTAAGCAGGGGAATCCCAGCAAAGCCCAAGCACCACAGTATGTTTGAGGTTATGCCATGTTTCATCCTATGACATATATTAATTACATTTATTCGTTGTAGGCAGTATTAACTTTGTATCAGTAACTTTGATAGCATCCATCTGCTTGTACTCATCATGGTTGTTTGAGGAGTTTATTGAGACAGAAGGGTTGGATTATTAGACCTGTAAACATCTAGCTGGTTGAACACCTCACAACGATGAGGTGATATGGCAAGGCGAGATTACGTGTTTGCCAAGCTCCTATGTGTACTGTCATTGGTGTAAATGGAGAAGGGAGGATTGCTATCCATGTGTTTTATGTTACAAATAGAAAGATGGCCCCTGTCCATCAGATGGTGACCGAAAAAATTAGTGAGGGGGGGAAAAGGTATGTTCTAGTATCCTTAAAGTAGCAGAGTAAGAGAATGCAAAACATATTTTGGAATTCAGATGGGTGTTTTTTCATACCTCACAGGAAGTGATAAACAAGTTATGAAGTAACCTATTTGATACAAACATAAGGTTATCTTGCATTATCCCAGCAAAAATTCACGCTCCTCTTCCACATCCTTCTTTTTACAACTCAGGTATGCTTTTCAAACTCAGTTCTGTAACTTGAAGGGAGATAGATGAATGAATGATATTTTCAAAATGAGCCTAGGCCCACTGACTTGAAACTGAGATCCTCCTAAAATGAAAACTAGGTTCACAAGATCTTCAGTGTTTTAACTGTTGTTCTTGCCCAAGTCAACCCTTCAATTCAGACTGCACTATCTCTCTCCTTTCTTTCCCTGCCTTCCCCCTTGTACTTTGGATTTTCTAAGTCCCCTGCTGCACACATCTCCTCAATACTCTTCCTCAGTTCTTTTTCATGCTTATATGGGAGCCAGTGTAATGTACAGTGAGTTTTCAAGCACAGAAGTTGTTTCCAAATAAGCACCACATGAGAGCATTTTGAAAATTAAGGAGTAAGACTTCTGAGGTTTGCTGAATTCCTGCTGAGAGCCAAACCCCAAAGCATCATTATACCAGAATGCATGTTTCAGAGCAGCTATTCCAGAATAGCATGTACAGACATGTCCAATTCTCATGATACATGTGACTCAGAGCAAGTGTTTTAATTGTACTTGTTCACCTTCTTTGCTGAGGAACTATCCCATTCTATCCCATCATAGAATCATAGAATCGTTAAGGTTGGAAAAGACCTCCAAGATCAAGTCCAACATTTGACTGAATATCATCATGCCCACTAAACCATATGATGAAGTGATACGTCTACTCATTTTCTTAACACTTCCAGGGGTGGTGACTCAGCGATTTTCCCTTGGGACCCTCTTCCAATGCTTAACGACTCCTTCAGTGATGAAATTTTTCCTAATGTCCAATATGAATTTCCCTTAGCAGAGCTTGAGGACATTTTCCCTTGTTCTATTGTTAGTTTCCTGGGAGAAGAGGCAAACTCCCAGGCTCACTGCAACCTGGATCTTGTTCTATATGGGGCAGCAGTGTCAGTTGCTCTTCAGCTCCCAGTTTTTGAAGGGTCAGACAGCACATGGTGAATGGCAGGGAAGGACCTTAAATTAGAAAGTCTTCAGGATGTGGTGTAGACTTAAAAGTGCCCCACGTCATTATGGAGTTCTAGTATTAAGACATCTGATAATAGGTACTCTGTATTCTTTTGTGTGACCTGAATCCAACCCTGTTTTGTTTTCTCAAAACAAAACAAAGCAGACAAGAATGGCAACTATCCATTTAAAGAGGTATGTTGTCAGCATTCCCACTCTGATCTTGTGCTACTTAAACCCTCAGCTTTAGGGACATATTTACGAAACTGTAACATCCTGTGTGGTAGGTATGACTGGCAGATTAAGTCCTCCTGCTTCCCCCTCAAATGTTGAATTGTTTTAAAAGGAGTTATTCTGTTTTTCTCCACAGAAGGATCACAGTGCACTGACATCAGAGTTTACCTAGTGTTATAATTGCAGTAGTTCATCACAGACTGAAGGACCATTTCTGATAAGGCATCAAAGGCCTGCCCCATTCTAAGCCCTGGAAACAACACAGCTTTCCTGGACTGGATGAGACCCACTGAGAATTTGATAAGGAGCTCTTCTTTCCAAATATATCTGACAGCACACAGTACTTCTTCAGCATACATATACAACTTTTAGACAACTTAATTTGGATAACATTTTTATCTCCTGCTATTTATACTAGAGAGTCAAGGGAAGCTACAGATATAGTGATTTTTAAAATTAATATGAAAAAATATAAATGCCCAAATAAAAAATTACTTTAAGCCCTGAAAACATTCCACAGTAAAATCAGTTTAAAACTTGAGAAAAGCTTTTCTAAACTATAAATGCATACTTGGATCAAAACCAAAACCCTGCTAAATGGCCTTTATGTGATCCCTTCACTGAAAATATAAAAGCCTTAAAACCAAAATGTACCAGCAATATCAGCTGAGTACAAGTTCTATTATCCTGAACTATCAAAGCTCCTCATGTTCAGAAAAAAGCACACATCCGCAATTACCACAACCAGAAGCAGAACTCAAAGGCTCACAGGCACACTATGGAGAACTGTGGGTCATATAGGTCAGAGCAGTTCCAAGATAATACAATATCCCATAAAGGTGAGTCAGAGAAATCATTCAGAGGAGAAACTTTACTCTCTCAATATTTTTGGACTGAAAATGCTGGGACTCTTCAGTTCAGAGAACAGGCTGGATGAGGAGAGGTTATGAAAAAGGTTTACAAAACCATGGGCACTACTGATAGCTGGCAGCAGAACAAAAGATCACCAAAGCTCACAATATTCAGAAGCAGAGGACTTTCAGCAAAACTAGTAGGAATGTGTTTTAACAGAGAGCAGTGAACTCCAGGACCTTGTTACCAAAGGAGGCTGCAGAGGCAGACAATATTAAGAAGTTCAAAAGGAATTTATACAAACTCAGTGGACAAAGGTCCATGACCAGATAGCAAAGGGAACAGGTAAAGATGTACCTCCTAATGCCCCTGATGTAACAAAGGAGCATCAGGCAAACGAACCACAAAGGTTCATACGGCAAGGCTCACAGAGTGTCTCACTAAATAGCATCTTCCACTGCCACGGTCACAGGCAGAATACTGGGCTTCGTGGGCCACTGGTCTGACCCAAAAAGGCACCTTCTGTGTGTTTGCACTGCTGATGTTACTCGCCTGGGTCAATTCCTGCCCTGACAGTTGCAACTGGACAGACAGCATTGTCCTGAACTGGAAATCTTCATCCCCCACTGCCTCCTCAGATTTTTACCCCAGTATTATTTTGATTATTCATCCTGTAATACACTCATACCATGGAACTAGCAGAAAGTGTTACTTCCCCCACCAAATTCTAGCAATACTGTTCTAAAGAAGATCTAGCAGAACAAATGACTTATCACCAGGCAGGGAGCTTTCTCATGCTACTGTCAGTCTTTTGAGACAACAATTTTACACCACAAGTTGCAACTCAACTCTCTACTGCAACCTACACAGACAGGCTTTGGAAACAATCACAACAGGTACAGGGCACCTAGAAAACAAATCTCTCTCAAGTTCATTAGCTTTCCTTCTCCCACCTCAATAATGCTGGTCCAATAGGCTCTTCTTCCATTGTCAGTACCAATCCAAAACGCTCTGGAGTTATGTCTTTGCTGATCTCCAGTGACCACAGCGGACGATCAAAACTGAAAACAAGCTTTCAAAGCTGACAAGCAGATTCCAGGCTTGCAAAGAGGCTACCAAACAAGTTTAATAAAGTTCTGGGCTTGGCGTGGCACTAGCACCGCCCTTTAGCAAGCGTCTGTGATGGAAACAAGTATCACCTCACGTGGAACAGGACTGGGATTATCTGTCACAGGCTGAGCCTTGGTAGGGTAAGGCTGCAGCTGCTGGAATAATGGAGAGACTGCTATAAAAAGCACATTGCTTGACAGATCCAGAACTTTATGTAGAAAAAAGGCTTCCTGAGTTTTCCCAGCATCGTTACCAAAAGCACTTACTAGACAAGACTCATTTCCAGAATGAGCAGATCGAGACTTTCCAAAACAAAACTATGCTGACAGACTTGTTACAACATTGCTTGCTCCCAAAGGGAGTGGGACAGTCCTCATGATACTCAACAACCAGTGTGGTAAATCCTCCAATGCTGTGGTACTTTTATATCCAGAACTCCATTTGAAGTCATTTGGGACACAGGAACAACAACAAAAAAAACCAAACTGTGTTTATCCTTTTTTCCCCCCACCTGATCTCATATCAGCTTGGTCAGGACTCTCCCCTGCATTGCTTACAGTCCAACTAGTCTCAGTTACTTACAAACTACAGAGAAACCAAACACATTACACTAATAATCAAAAATACCCTGTCACTCCTGTTTAAAAACAGAAGCACTAGTTTTTAAAGAAAGGTCACCAGATAAATTTAGATCTATTTAGCTTGTAGGCTGCAGTAATTTGTTTTTAGATACGTTGTTTACCAAGCAAAAAATAATATTATTTAGCTAGCAAGAACTTTTCTCCTTTAAATTATTTTTGTATTTATTATTCATATTATAATTATTTTAGCTGGTTTTTTTCAAAGCCTCCAGAAAATAGTTAACAAAGAAACAGCAAAACTGTAAGGAGTCTTTCAGAATTATGATCAACATAGACAACTCATACAGCTCACAGGTGTACTTCAGTACTGACACTGCAGAAAACAACCTTTAAATTGCATTCAGCTTAGATCTAGAGAACTTTATTCATGAAAGATCACAGCTTCCCTGGTAGGATTCTGTGTACCGTCCTCAGTACTCCGAGGTGAACTGCTTATTAAAGTTTCTGACCACATCATTAAACTAAACTAAGACACAAGAGGCATTGCATACATATTGCAATCAGCGAAGCACACTAAGACTGTCTGGAAGATCCCAGTCTGGTTTCTATATCCAAAGAAGATGTACAATATGGGGGGTACAAAACCCATGGCAAATTCAACAGAGGAATAAGAGAACTTTTGGAAGACACTATCAGCGAAGACAGCAAAAACCTTACAGTTGAATCCCAGTGCCACGCTTTCGCACTCCACCCTACAAAGCCAGCCACCTCTTCTCAGTCTGCTCTGCTCACCTCATGAGTCCAGCTGCCTTGTGAGGAGGAGACTTCTCCGCCTGCTTCCCTCTCTGTTTCATGTCAGACAGTCGCTGCCGCATGTTGATGGTCATCTCTGAGCTCAGGCGCCAGATGAAGATGCAGCTGAAAGAGGGAAAGGTGAGGCTGACACTAAGTCTCAGTTCAGTTTATTGATACCAATTCCCACTGCAGAGACAAACGAGAGCCCTTCTGTCTGTGGCAGAGAGACATGCAGAAACAGCTTCAAAAAAACTCAATCCCATCACAAGCCTCATGACAAAAGGGTTAAAACTGCCTGTCAAAGGCTCCCTGTGAGTGAGAGCAACTGCAGAGGTATTTACACAGACTCATCTCTGATCCCATACCTTTATTTGACTTTCTGAGCAGCTGCTGAAGGAAATGCTGTAACAAGTCCCTCCGTGGTCAGCAGAATGAGTGGAGCCTACAGATGTCCCTTGCATCCTCTAACAGTGGTTAAGCTGAAGTCTCTGACTGCCACTACCCCCAAAGGCAAGGCCTTCCTAATGCCCACCATCCCATGGAGTCTCTGTGCTGTAATAACAGCTAAGCTCGTGTGGCAGTACTTTTTGCAGTTAGGGTGCTCCTAATATTTTACTTGGGACTCCATACAGGACACTTGCACAGAACTTACACAGCCATTAGCTTAGCACATCAGAACACAGTGCTAAAAACACCAAGGCCATGAGCTCAATCCCTGTAGGGGCCATTCACTTAAGAGCTGGATTTGATGATCCTTGTGGGCCCCTTCCAATTCAGAATGTTCTGTGAAATATTCTGTGAAATTTAACTGAATTTGGTCAATGGATTCAAAAGCATTTGAGAGAAGGAAACCAACAGTGTGGTCTCATTCCATGAATTTCTTCAGAAATTCAGCTTAAAAATATATATTCCTCATCACATTAAAGAATATCGTATCTAATCTTCAGCTACTAGAAAGTAAAATGACCAGCATTGTCTTTGAAATTTGACCTCAGTGCTAACTAATTCTTTTCATCTCAGTCATCTTTCCTGTCTAGCTGGGTATACCTACACTGATGTAGAAACAGAGATGGTGTTTTGCTATCCCTTATAAAATCCTGCACCCTGCTTTGGAATCCCAAGAGGATTTAATTCCGTTTTTCAAGACCCATCAGTGCCAGTATACTCATGGGTACTCCAATACACAAAAGATTTTTCAATGGCTGACTTTTCCCTCTTTCTTGATAGCACGTAAACATTAATTTGCTTTGCCGTTTTGAACAATGACCATGAACTTTGGTCTCCCTGACCTGAGGCAGATGTCCAAAGTGCCAGGATCCTGAATACCTGAATCTTCTTCATTTTTTCTCTCTCGTGAGGAAACAATTTAAAAGGTTTTAATTTCCATATCACATGAAAAAAGCCCATGAACCCCTCTTGGCAGTCTGTGGAGATTTTAGAGCAAAACTAAAAATTCCCTTCTTGTCCCCAGTGCCATGCTCAGGAGCACCACTCCCAGCTACTGAAATCACATACAGACACTTCCCATTGCCTGTGATCACACTGTCATCCTCCCACTGGAGCTTTTCAACCAGGAGAAAGGGCTGAGGCACTGTGTCTGGGAACTATGGCAACCCAGGGCAGCCAGCTGTTTCCCCTCAAGGAGCAGCTCTCTCCAAGTAACAGCAACCATAATCTGCTGCTGAAAAAGTACTGAAACGGAGGAAACAAAATTCTGAAAGCAAATGTGGCTTGTTCGTTTATCCCACCCCCGCAGTTATCAAACCTAGAGACAAGCAGCAAACAACCTGAGCCTGTGAACACATCAACATTCAACACAAACTCTACAGATGCAAGCGCCCACCTACCCCTTTTGCTGGGGTTGGGGAGGGGATTTTGTTTTGTTTTTTCTTACCTTGCATTACTTTTCTCACATGAATCTCACAGTCCTTGTGCCCTCTCTCATCTGTTTTTCTTTCTATTCTCAGCTCTGTTCTTTGCACATGCTGCTGTGTGTGAACAGACTGTTTTCCCTGCTCTCCTTTCAAAAAGAAGCCTTCCCATCTCCTTAGAGCAGAGTTCTTCATTAATCCTTTCCTCACTTCTCATCCACCTCCTGTATACCCTTAGTGAAGAAAATGACCCTTTTGCTCATAGAAATGTCAACAAAAGAATGTTGCACTAAATCACAAGGATCACTGGGGATTTCAAACCTTCCATGTTTCTGGAATTTGTCAGAAGTTCACAACAAAATTACTCTCTCTCCTGCAACTTTTTTTCCTAATCTATTTAAACACACGAAAGGTAAAGAAAAAGGAAAACTAAATTATTTATGTATTACTGAAAGACAGAAACAACCAACTGATGAGATTTAAGGTGATATATTGTATGTTCTGTAACAACTCACCCTCTAAAACCCTCTTTCCAATTCAATTGTGTTTTATTAATTAAAAAAAAAAAGAGAGAGAGAGAATCTGGGTTGCTCTGAACTTGCAGTAGCACTTCAGGAACCATCTTTCTCAAAGGAAAAATTTTATTCAGTTCAGCTGATTTAAGCATTCACTGATTCCAGAAATAGTGGCTCCTCTCACCTGTAAAATCATCATACTAGGTTTATATTCTCCTTCTTCCCTTGGGCTCAGTCTGGTGATTACTTAAGCTTTTAGTGAACGGATTTAGCTCACTAAATGTGCAGAAAACTCATCTCAGGGGAGTACTGATGTAGTCACCTGAATCAGCTGAATGAGGGGTCAGCTGCACCACTGCTGACTCAGGGGAACAGAAAGAGGACCATGTGGACAGGACCAAAAAGTGGGGACAGGCCTGTCCCTTTTGCGGCTAAACAGGCTCTTTCACCTGGTGAAACCTCACCAACAGGAATATGGCAAGAAAAAGTTTTGGCACTACTAGCAAAAATAGCACAAGATGCCTTATATTACAGACCTGAAGGCTGGTCAGGAAACATCTGTGTCCCCTTTCCAGCAGAGAATAGTATTTACACTCAGAAAAGGAAAATACTTCACATGGGTATTTCATAACATAAGCTCTGTGCGCTTTGCCAACAGCACCCATTTAGGATTCAGAAAGCTCTGAGATTTATTTGGAATTCAGAAAACATCCCTAAAAAAAAAAAAATCTACCTTTCTTAAGGACATGCTAAATCCAGTATGAGATGGCACGAGCCAGTATCACAAACAAGCAAAACCTCTTACCTGTCACCAGAAACAGAGATCAGATGTTTGCAGTCATTACTGAATTTCATCCCGGTTACAATCTCTGTGTGAAGTAAAGCACAAAAAAACCAATCTTCCCTGAATTATTGAAATGGACAAAAGAGATCATATCTGTACTCAGTAATTCACACTTCACAGATCAATATGCCCTAATTACCATAACCATTTAACCAAGAATCTAGGCTTGATGTGGAAAGAGTACCCCATGGCAAAATATTCATGAAGACTGAATTCTCTTTTTGCCTATATTAGAATAGCTCCTGCATGGTAGGAGCTGAGGGTATAGCATAATGAAACTGAATACACTGAAAAAAACACAGACTAGCTTATAGGCTATTAGAAAAACTGTGTAAATAAATACATGGCTTGATGTGCGTGTGTGCAAAATGCAAAAACTGAACTTGCAATAAGCTATTACAATTTCATCCAACTACAACCTACCCAAAAATACCAATTAGGCAAACTTTGGTGGGGAGGAGTCTTCAGAAAGCTTTGACTAGTATCAGACCCTACTATATAGTCAGCAGCAGAAAAAAAGCATTTCCAGAAGTTTACGAGCCTTACCTGAGTGTCCGTACATGGTTGCAACACACTCGCCGGAATAGAAATCAAAGATGGAGAGGTTCTTGTCAGAACAACTGGTTGCGATGTAAAGACCAGAAGGGTCTGTCTGCACCTGGTTTAGGAGACCAGAGGAATGCAAAGATCTCGTGAGAAACTACTTTCAAACTACATGAAAATAGTCCAGAATACCCAAGACAGTCAGAATAAAATGCAAGTAGCCCCCATGGGATTCCAGTTGAGCACCAGCCTATCCAGCATCCCAGGACAAATCTCCTGCCTAATCCTGACTAGACTTTTAAGACTATCTCCAGCCTAATCAGAGACTGAAGGCACTTAAATTAAATGCCTTCATGACTGTGAAGGCATTGCCACCAGTGGACAGACTTCTACCTCTCTCCTACTTTCTTTTAACCATTGGGGTCTTACTTTCTTCTATGTTAAGATCAAAACAAAACAACAAGAACCCTCCCACCCCAAAACACACACACCATAAAAACAGAAAAAAAATCAGAGCTGACAGAGTTAAGTGAAATATTACGGGATTCAAGTCTTCAGGAGAGAAAGCAAAAAAGAACTCAACACTGCCAAGAAACTGTCTTTGATAATGATGCTGTCACAACTCCAAAATTTGCAACTCCCATTTTTCAGCTATTTTGTTCGTTGTTTGTTTTTTCATATGCACCTATTTGTTGCTTTATCTTGGATCAAATACAAAATCCCCTGAAAATGTCTCACCAGGTCTAAAGCGGCACTCCACAGCAAATACAGTTACTGTCACTACATGTCCTGCTCTGTCTTCTATAGAATTTTAAGGAACTGAGAGGGAAAACTATGTTTTTCAAGGGAAACATGGTATTTAAATAATGGTAATTCTTCTGGTCCATTATGTTTACTTTGTTGATGTTTGCTTCCAGTGTCACTGTTTGGGTTCTACTCATTAAACTGTAATGTGCATTATGATCGCAGAATAACATGCCAAGAAAGTTTAAATTCCAGAGACAACCATAACAACCATAATCCCTTGGTTACATAATTGTCTTAAAAGTGAGCAAAGCAACAGTAAAAGTAATTGAGAAACACAAGGGAAAAAAAAAAACAAACAAAAAAAAAAACACAAAACACCAAAAAGGATATTAAAAACAAAAAATCCAGCTCTCAGAATATTTTATGGTTTCTTGTCTGAGAAAGACCTAATCAAGCACCTAATCCTATCAGCAATTTAAAGTGTAGCATCAATTTTTCATTTTCTTTACTCTGGCTTATAAAAAATTTGTAGGAATTATAATAGGCAAAGAGAAAGAACTTTTCTTTCTCTGTAAAACAGAAGAGCTGACACTGAACAAAATTGTCTGTTTTCCCCTCCCTTTTTGCCCAGTTATTTACACCCATCAATAATTTCAACTAGAAGGGAACTACAGCTATCATCTATTCCTGCCTGACCAATTCAGAGTTGACCAAATTAAAGCTTGTTATTAAGTGCATTGATCAAATGCATCTTCAACACTGTGGGGCTTGGGGCATCGACCACCTCTCCAGGACTCCTGTTCCAGTGTTTGACCAAACTCTCAGTAAATAAATGTTTCCCAATGTCCAGGCTAAACCTCCCCAGTGCAGATTTGAATCATTCCTATATATCCTGTCACTGGATCCCAGGGAGAAGAGCTCAACACTTCCCTCTCTGTGTCCCCTCCTCAGGAAGCTGTAGAGAGCAACGTGGTCACCCTTCGGCCTCTTCCTCTCCAAACTAGATAAGCCCAATGTCCTCAGCTGCTCCCCACAGGACATTCTTTCCAGTCCCTAATAATAATACTACTGACCTGTGCAGCAGTAGGAAAATTATCAGTGAAAAATAAAAATACAACAAAGAAGCTTGTTTGGCAACTTAACTTGAGAGATACTTTGATTTTGTCAGCTGGTTTTCCCCCTTTATAGACAAGAATGCAGTCCTTCCACTCAACTGTGAATCTTGAACACACCAGATTTACCAGGGTAAGCCCTGGATAGTGGCAGAAGCAGGTGTGCTACCCTGGCCCAAGGCCTGGATGCACTCACCAGGTAGAAAACATCAACAGACTCTCTCTAAGCAGTACCAGGCTTGTCCAAAACTCCAAGACCCAGGCTTTTCAGGGCAGATGCTATTTAATTTTATCAACTCAAAGAGTTTCCCTTGTATTTGCCCCCTGAAATCCACTTCATAAACACTGATCAACAGGCATTTCCACTTTAAAACTCCTAACGAAACCAGAAAGCCAGAATGAGGTCTCTGGAGTAGAAAGTAAAGGATTAAATTAAATGGATTAAACCATCTCCTGACAGATATTGGTGCAGTTCTACTTGTTTTTACAGTATGGCCCAATGACTCACTTCAGAAACAGGACAGAGAGAAAAATCATACATCAACTTCAGCATTCATTGGCTCTTTTCCTGTTTTAGCCTGATGAAACCCAAATACATTACCAGCCCTTAAGGGTGGAAGTAGGAGGAAGAAGCAGCAGGGTAAAGGACAGAGTATGGAGCAAGCAAAAAAAAAAAAAGAAATTACTGTATTCAGATTTGTATTTCATTTTCCTGCCCCTGAGCTGCATTCAGAAAAGCTGAAAAAAATTGAAAAAGGAAGGAAAAGAAAACAGCTTACTTTGATAAGGGTGCCATCTTCACCTTGGGATCCCTTGTAAAGCTTCTTCTGCTTCCCACTGCTTATGTTGAAAACCCTGAGGGGATGACATAAGACAATATGGCTCATTTTGCCCAGGTACTGCTCTGGGGCTCTTGTCACCAGGATCCTTTTCTCTCCCTGTTCCTCATTCCAACATAAAATACAGGAAACAGGGCCAAGCTACAGGAAGTGGAGAAATGATCTCCACGAAGTATTATCACCAATCAGTTAAATGGTTCAAGAAACAACCTCAAAAGTAATGCAGAGGCAGGTTATCTGAATTAAAATTGATGCTTTATTCTCAAGCCAATAATCAATCAGTCCTCACTGCTGTAAAAATACCTGGGCTCCTTCATACTAGAGCAAAGAGAGCAAGACACTTTATTTATGTTACAATACAAAACCAAATTACATCCAGTAGTGTTATTTAGCTATGACCAAAACTCGTAACGTCTCATACAGCTATAATAGGAGGAGACACACAACTACAGAGAGACTCCTTTGCTTTCAAGCAGACAGATTGGAGAAATGGATAAAAAAGGAGCAGAGAGTGGACTCCACTTGTTCAATGACAGTCACATGTAATTCAGTTTTAGGTTCCCACAGCCCCAGGTATTCCACAGGACCTCACAGCTTTCCACTAAGTACCTTCAAAACCAAAAATTACCACAGTGCAGAAGTTCTTGCCCCACAGCTCAATGATGTGCCAAGGAAGGCACACTTGCTCTCCCAGTAGAAAGCCTTTGCTCTGCAGAGCAACCCAGTGAGAAGCCAAGAGTCCCATGGGCATTGCACACAGTCACAGCTTTTTATCAGTGAGAGGAAAGGCAGAGTTCAACCTCACAGTGCCTCAGATCTGTCTGAAAACGCTGTATCAAAGAACTTAGAGGAATCATGATGGAGATGGGGCTGCCTTGTTTATGACTGCAAAAATATTTTCAAGATGAGAAGGAAATTAACCTGATGTTACGATCCTGGCATCCGATAGCTGCGTATTTCCAGCTGGGGTCCACATCCATGTCATAAAGTGTGGTCTTCCGAACAATGTGATGTGTTCGGGTAAACTGGACCCCTTCTCCTGTCTAAACACACGGGTAAAAACTGTGTCAAAATCAAGTAGTTAATCCATTATTAAAAACAAGTAAATACAGATGAGTCTTCTCACATAGCCAGCACAAAACAATTCTTCCCAGGGAGATGGGACTGGAAGCACATGGAACTCTTCCCTCCAGCACATACTCTTTCACCAGCCCTCACAACAGCTCTGGCAGTGAAAGAAAAGCAGCTTTCCTAACAGTGTTCTATTTCACATCTTGCTGTGAGAGGTCAGGCTGGGAGTAGCTGCATGCTTCACAGAACTAGTTCTCTGAATGTAATCTCTTCTCTATCGAGTCAGTGGGAGGCACTGAGGCTGAAATAGCAACAAGCTCATACAGAAACTCTGATATCATTCTTTGAAGTAACTCCTTTGTGGAGAGATTATAAATTAGAAGTGCACAAAAAGCTGCGATAAGGTTACCTTCTGCGCAGTGCGGAAATAGATGCTCTTGTCTGCCCCACAGCTTATCATTCTCACTTTCCCATCGTTGGCTGGAGAGAAAAGGCAGCAGACAAAAGATAAACACATACACAAGGTGGAGGAAATGTTACAATTTATACCACTGCTCATTTATTCCAGTCCTGATTAGCTAAGACTGACTCCTCCCCAAGCAGCAAAACAGAAGCCCCTTCTCAGGGACAACATTTGTCTTTCATGCTCAGAGTGCATGAGGCCTTAACACAGAGGCTTTGCAGAACAGATTAGGATGTAATTCTGTCTTCTCCCTCACCAATATGCTCATATCTCTGTGTGCCACGTGGCACACATGGCACATTCACACTCAGTAGAAGCAATAGGCACTTTTCAGACCTTAGAGTTGGTCACGTGTTTCTTGCTGCCCTATCTTACTGCAGGGTCAGGCTTCCCTTCTTCCCTTAGGACTCTTCTGTAACCAATCCAGCTCCTTCAGCAAAGCAACACCTGATAAAACTCTAAGTAATGACAATGCATCCAAGATCACACAGGCCCTTGAACTGCACCCACTTAGAGCATGCCAGCACTTGGCTCATAGACCAGCACAAAGGCCTTAGCTGCCAGGCCTTGAGCCCACTTCCCTCATCTCTCAGGAGTTCAGCTGGCTGCATTCAAGGCCAGCTCACTGATAAGACAGATCTGTCAGATAAACTTTTGCTGGCCTTGGAGCTCCTCCAGAAAAAAAACCTTGAAAAAGCCACAGAGTTGCTTTGGGGAGCCCCTGCTATGAAGCTTCAGTGAGTCCCTTCACTCGGGAGCGGTTTTCAAGCTGAGGTTCTCATCCTTGAGCCCCAACTGAGCTACACTGCAGCAGCACTGCAGCCACACCTGTGCCTGGACACATACCCCCACTGATCCGAATCCTGACCCAACCCATGGACTCACCTTCCTGATCTGAACTCCATCTCGCCTTGCTGCTATGAACTTGCCTGGCAGGCACTGAACTGTAGCTGACCCTGACCACTCCAGACCGATCAAGACCTTGAAGTGCTTGAATCCATAGTCTTATCACTATGGATTTGTCTGGTGACCTGGACTGCTGGCTGTACCTAGTTACTGCCATTGGACTTGATCTGTTCTTGTTCATGTCCTGTGGTACTTTCCCACTGCCAGTGGAAAAGGCCACTACCTTTGCCTGCCTTCCTGTCACCCCTGGATACTGGCTTTCCCTGACAGAGCAGCCAACTCTTGCTGCTCCCAACTGGTATCTGACCATCAGTAGCAATTGAGTGCTGGGGATAAAACGTGCTCCCTTACCAGGACTGCAAACTCTTACAATGGTTTGCAATGACAAATTTACTTCACTCGAAACTTTTTTTGGTGTGTTTGGGGATTTTTTTTTGACAATGACTGTTCACAGTTCTCCTAAATAAGAGCAGCATGTAGCCCTCTGAAATTAGTTAAAGGGAGTAAATAATTACAGAAAACAGTTTTCCAAAGAAATGCTGAGGATTTCAATCAGGAGAGGTTTTTTCTAGGAGGAAGAAGGAGAGGAAAAGAAAGCAAAACCATTAAAGATGGCAAGTATCACCTTCTGTTAGGACCGCAACTAAAAAAGATGACCAAAAAAAAACCCCAGCTGCAGCTTCAAATTGACTTAGTCCAGTATTTAAGTAGCTGAAATTACTTTACAGCCACAAGGGGACAACAGCAGTGCTCAAATCCAGCTTTGGAGGGAGGCCATAATTCTCTACCTGCAAACTTCACTGCAGTGATGGAAGAAGAATGTTCATCCAGGGTTTGCTGCAGGCTATAGTCCTTCCCAGCATCCAAGACATGAATCAATCTATCCCGACTGGCTGAGGCTAAGAGCTTTAAACCTGTCAGAAAGTTAAAAAGAGTGCAAGATCATGACTTAAAAAGTCATTTTTAAGACAGCTCCCCAAGTCATCTTAGGGACAAAACATTATACTGTAGCTAACTGTATAGATGGAAGTTTCACACTATAATAACACACTATAATAATAAACAGAACAAGCTTCAACCTCAACATAAAATATTCCAATAAAAAGTAAGAGAAACAAGACTTTTTCAAAGCCTGGCTCTACTGGCCCAACACTACTCCTGCTCTGAAATCCAGGAGTAGTTCACCATGAGAATTCTAACATACCATAGTTGGACATTCTGACTTGCTCAACATTACATTCATAGGCAAAGGGGAATCAGCTCAACTGCATTTACCTGTGTCGGGTTTGGAGTATTCCAGACATAGGATCTCAGAGTCATGGGCTTCCACCTTCAGCATTTCCTTCAGAGACTGCAACTCATATATTCTAAGACACAACATGACTCATTTCAGTATGTTTAATTAAATTAACAAGACCTGTTTCTGATTCTCATGTCTGAGCAGACTGCAATCTGCATAAGAAGGTTTATGGGATTACCTGAGAGTGCCTATCCTGTCCCCCGAGGCCAGGTGCTCCCCACTGGGACTCACACAGACAGTGCGTATCCCCACCTTCGTATCCAGCACTTGTGCATCAGCTTTCTCTGCACTTCCTGCTGAGTTGTAATCAGTGTCCAGAAGTACCTGAGTGTTGTCATCTACGTAGATGATTTTCATCAAGTCCTGGTGACACAATACACCCAGAAATATTTACTAGTTACAAAGTATTAAAGCAAAGCATCTGCCTTAGAAACTGAGCTCCTGGCCAACATAAACATTTTATTGGCAATAATGTCACAATTGGTAGGACGTCTTAGCTAGGAGCGAGCATTAAGCCCCTTCATACTGTAGGATGAAAGTTTCCGGCTGTATCTCACAATCACCCTTTTCAAAAGATTCAAGCTAGAAACTAACAGCATCTCCTGCGCTACTGATAAGCTCTGGGATTAGTGATTACAACATATTAGGGCACACAGCAGGAATCTGAAAGACTTCTAGGGATCATCTAAGTCAGACTTCTGATGAGTGACAGAAAAAGCAGGAATTTTTTCCACCTGCTTCCTGAGATTAGGGCTGCTGTGTCCACAGATCTTCCAACTCAGATGAGAACAGAAGCAAATGTCCATATGTAATCACTGTTCTGTATTATTTTCCTCCCTCTTATATAGATGAAGTGAGTGCAAACTGTTTTTCATTCAATTCTCCCAAACCTGTGCTTCATTTAATGCACCTTTTCCAAACAAATCTTAAAAGTGGTTACACATCACAGAGATGCAGAAAAAGAGAACCAGCTCTCCTGAAGCATATGGCCCTTATGGAAGAGACTAAGCTTGATGAATCCTTAGGTGGTTTATGAAAACAGCAATAGTCTCCAGGACCATTTCAGACAAACTGTCCTTCCACCCAGTGCTCCTTTCATGTTTCTTCAGGTTCATACATGTAACCAGATTTGTGCTCAGTTTACGGAGAAACCCGTGTTGACTTGGAGACCCGAAGAAATTTGGGCCTTAACTTGGGAATACCTGTGCATGAAGAAGAGCAACCCCAAGGACAAGGAAGTGATCCAAACCTAGGATCTTACATTGCTGAGGATGTTGCGGTGCAGGGCTGTGCCGTGGATGTTGGAGCTTTCAGTGTTCCACAGACGAATGGTGTTGTCAGAGGAGCAGGTGATGAAAGAGCCAGGGGGGAGGCAGGGCTGATTGTTGTCCTTCACCTCTGGATACATCTAAGGGCAAGTAAAATCAACCCCTGAATAATATTACCTGGCATCTGGCATCCTAGATACTGGTAGCAAGTTTCAAAACAAAATGAGACAAAAGGGTTCTCCTCCCTGTTTTCCAAAGGTGAAAGCCAGACAGCTCTGATGAAAACCTATTTGCAGACCAGAGCTTCACCCTGACTTCAAACAAATGTTCACTGAGCTTCCCTGATCACAGAAAACCTCCTTAAGAAGCATGCAACAAGCCAGTGTCCTTTGTTTCTAATAGTTCAAAGAGAGCACCTCAAATCCCAAACAATGACCATGCGATAACCACCTCGCACTGTTGTTTGCGACTTTCATCTACTACTGTCAGTTTATAATTCAGAAGGAAAGGGTGAGATGCAATTAATAAATACTAACAGAGTTCTCAACCTCTTCCCACTTTCTTTCCACTTTCCCTTTTCCTGATCACCGTTGGATATATTTCAACATATTAACAACTACATTGTTTCCTATACCTCCTTTCCTTCCCTCTGTCCCTCTGAGGGAAAGCCAGCTAGACAGACTGGAAGATGACAGACACTTGAGAGGCTATTTCCACATGTTCTGGGGAATATGTTAAGAAGGACCAGAGTTCAGATTTTATAATTTGTTTTATGTTTTTGACTTTGAAACACTTGCTCACCACAGATCTCAAGCAATTTTTTTGAAGTCAGCAATAATCTCTTGTGCGTTTTCTAAAAGGAGGCTCTGTATTCAGCTTTGTTCAATTCTGCTCCTTCTCCCACCTCTCACCTTTTAATGGTGAGATTTTTTTCTTTGCAGTAGCACACTGCATCTCACACATTTGGTCAGCCATTGCACAGTGCAGCCAAAGAACTGTTCCCAGGCTCAGTAGCAAACACACCAACCACAGGTGAAAATTTGAGTCAATTCTTTCTCTCCACAGCAAGTGTTTGCATTCAAATTTGGCAGCTCGTCTGATGGCTTTCTCAGCTGCAACTCACAATCCAACACCTGTGTCTGCAGACGACATACCTCAATGTTCCACACACAGGAAGAGTGATACAAAGCAGAGTACACCTTGCCCACTTTCTTCGGGTCTTTGACGTCCCACACATACAGGCTGTGATCATTGTATACACAGGAAAGCCACTGGTTGGTGGGGTCAAAGGTCAAGGCAATCGTGTCTGGATACTTCGCATCAGCCACACCAGAGAAAAGACGGCTGCACAAAGAAAGAACAACAGCCTGGTTAACCTGTGCTCTCTAGGAGTCAGGACAAGGGGCTCAAACAGGAGACCTCAGATTCTCCACAGGGCACTATTGAGGTGAACAATACACTGTGGCATATATAGGCAGAGTGAGGAGCTGGCCAGGAAGACCTGTCTCTTGAACAACCAGAGTCCCAAAAGAAGCCTCTACGTCCCATTGCAGTGTCTTTCTCCTTGCCATCCAACTCAGAGTCCCACCATAGGTGACTGATTTTCCCTGAAGGAGGACCAAACAGGACACTTGATCATTACTGGAAATCATCCTAATTTCCCCTGCATAATCATGTGGTAAAATCCAAGTCAAATAATCTCAAAACAAAGGGAAGGGAGAGCATCATCTTTTGGTGTGTACTATATTTTGTTTACTGATAGCAGGAACTGCTCTTGCCAAGTAGAAGAACAAGCACTGCACTCAAAAGACAGGAGCACATCAGCACGAGGGACAAAGGAATGGTTCATTTCAGCGGCCACTTGCCTGACCTGCTTCCCTTCCACCCCCGCCCCACACACAGGCCAGCGTGGTGCTGCTTGCAGCAGCCTGTGAGACGAGCAACTGCAGATGGGTACTGCCTTTTCTAGTTAGCAAGCTCTCTGATGGTAACTTAGAAAGGAATTCTGCAGAGCCAGTAAACACCTCTTTGCCCAGGTGTGGCCCAAGACCACGTGGCCATGTGAACCCTGTATCTCCTCTATGGGGGTTCTCTGTTCAGTCCTGCTGCCATGCGTGCAAAAGAGCACTCTGTTGCCCTGAGGTGAACTCAGCCATCCCACATGGCTGCTAATGATATTGAGCAAGGTAATTATAGCCAGAGTGCCAGGGTGTTGAGAACTGGTAATTTTAAAGGACCAATGAAGCCAAAGTGCACGTAGCACACCAAACAACTGAAGCCCTGCTTCTGCACTTGCAAAGATTGGAGGGCTGGAAGAGCACAGCCCAAATTCTACTGAAAAATCGAGTCATTGATAAAGTCGTGGGCAGTTCACTGCAGGCAACTGGCATCCCACAGAGAGGCTCTGGCATGCTTGGGACATAAGGAGTCCTGTGTTTTAAAGCTTCTTTGGAAGTAATAAATTAATTTTAAAATGTTCTTAGATTGTAATCAGCACTACAAATACATATTTAAGATTCATATGAATATTTCTGCTTAACTGATGCATGAGAATAGCAGAGTTTTTCAAAAGGTCCACGTATACAACTGCTTGATTTTAGCACTACCAGAAACTGTTTACATTTTAAATTGAGAGAGTTCCTGTTCCAGCTCCCTTACTGGAACATCATCATCTCCCACTTATCTTCTGGAGGAGGATTCTACAGTGCATTGTTGGAACCCCTACCTAAAGCTCCCAAGAAAAGTTTAGAGTATATATCTGTAGACATGGAGACTCCAGATATCCAGTGGCACAATGGCTGGTGGATTCATACCGTTTTTAGATTTCTTTCCCCACTAGAAACAGAAGTGAAAGAGGGCAACAGAAGAAGACTGGGAAAGCCTCCAGCCAGGACTGGCAAACAGCCTCTGCAAGAGGCAGACTGAACTGCACAGAAATCACATTACTCACCTCAAAAGGTAAGAAATAGAAAGCCAAGGCAGAAGATACTGGAGCAAGGCAGGAAAACAAGACAGCAGAATGCACAAGATTGAGGGACAAGAAATGTTACAGACAATAGTAGATTTAAGTCTATAAAAGATTGCAAGAGAGCCTTTGAAAAAATGCCCCATGAGAGCATGGGCATCTCTTAGCAACGTCATTGCTCTGGAGGACAGTGATAAGCAAAGGATGTACCGTGGTACAGAAACAACTGAAGCGTGCCACGGCATCTTGTGCCCTCTGCCTGCCTGCTCATAGCAGCCAATGCCAAAAGGACACCAGACCTGAGCAACCCCAGGGAGATGAGGAGCAAGATAAGCCGAGTACTCCAGCAACCACGTTTGGGCTGTAGTCCAGTCATACAGGGCAAGGCTGCAACAGCTCAGAGAGATCTGCAATAGGCTGCCAATTTCAATCCATAAAAAGAGCGTGCTCCAGATGGCAAAGGTCTAGAGAACAGTTCTAACCCCCACAAGCCTCCCTTGCTCCCTTCCACCCTTCTTCGCAGTACCTGGCCTCAGTCACACTTGCGATGTCCGTTCCCAGGAAGTGTGGCTTTGGCAGAGTAGTGACAAAGTGAAGGTTCAGAGGGTTAAAAATCCGCACGGTGCCGTCAGCGCAGCCGCAGAAGATGTAGTCGTGGTTCACAGAGATGCAGTTTGCCACAGTGGTCTGAGGAGGACACAGCACATGAGAGGGCAAATGAGAAATGTGCTCTCACATCAAAGGTCACCAGACACACGACAGGGAGAACAGCAAATTGACAGACAACGGAGTCATGGTCAGAAGAGCTGTAGTGAAGTCGAGCCCTGGGAGTAAGGAAAAGCCTAAAAATCCATTTTTCCTTTCTGAAGAACTTTCCAGCCAAGGTCCACTGCAGATCCCAAGTAGTTAGAAAAAAGCCCAGTTTCTCTGCCACCCACTATGATGGGAGGTCAACAGAGCTACTCATTTGCTCCAGCTGAGTCCTACTCTGACCATTGCTTTTGTTCCTGTGACATTCAACACCACTGGCAGGCAAGCAGCACCTCACCCTGTACTAACATGCCAGCACATTACCTGTCAGGAAGGGATAAGAAACAGAACCAAATGGATTTTCTACCCCTCCCTTTGGGATCTGTACGAATGACAGAAAATGGCACAAAATGGAGTGTGGTGAAAAGGGGATGAGTTCAACGCAAAAAGTTTTTTCAACTTACTGTGAAGCTGTCTGTATTCTGAGCGAGAGTGAAAGGCAGATTTTAGAGAGGAAAGGAAAGGAAAGAAAAGAAGAGGCATTTCACTTGAGTGAAAGCGTGGACAGACTTTTCCCCCTGATTTTAATACACTGGATCCTTTCAGGTGGGCATGTTACATTCAATTGAAAGGAAAACAAGCGTGATCAAATTCTTAACTATGGGCCAACCTGGTGGTTTAGAATAGCCAAATCAACTAGCACCTTGGGAACCTGCATTTGAGATGCACGAGCCAAGTAAGACATTGCAGAGTGGACAGAAATCAGAATCCTTCTAGAACTCCTACTTGCCCAGGCCAAGGCAGGAGGGACCATACAGGAGCTGCCATAAGGACATTGCTTTGCCAGTAGAGCAGTCACTGCAATGCTGAAGCATGAGAATGAAAGAGCCTCAACGATTAATAAAATCCTTTTGCCAAGAAATAACACTATTTTTGCCTGGCCTTCCAGAGTAAATCACAGGGTGGCAGAGGCACAATTACTTTCACTGCTGGTGCTCAGTTTGTACCTCTGAGTGCCCTTATTATTTGTTGTTCCTGCTCTGCTTCAGCAGGCACAAATACTGCAGAATAGGAGGATGTAAAACTCACCCTCAGCTCCACCCACTTGTCTAGCAGCCTTTTTTCATTAAATTCACAGAGCAGGCCTGAGGACGTGATACAGAAAGTGCTGTCAGCTTTTTTGCCCCTTCCACAAGCCACATCTGCAAAGAAGTTGTTCCTCAGTTCTCCAAGCAATCCCGAGCGACCCAGCAAGGGAACTGTGGCATTGACCTGCCAACAGAAAACACTTTGTTAGAAATTCAGCAAGGCACTTCAGGCAGACAGTGATTTATTTAGAACATCAACCCCTGAGTGCTGAAGTGATTCAAAGAAAGAACTGTCAACAGCCTACAAGGAGAGGTTTTACTTGCTGATCATAACTGTTCATGAGCACACAGAAAAATCACAGTAGGTGGATTCTGCCCCCCCGAGAATAACAGAACAGCTAAAAGTTTAAACACTTTGGTTGATGCTTCAAAATTACACTCACAACCTTCTGAGATGCTCATACCAATGTCAAATAGCTCTCCCTACCTCTGTGGTCCAAGGAGTTCAATGACTGCAGCTCTTTTCTAGTTTATTTGTCCTTCAGTATATGTGACTACTAAAGAACAAGCATGCTTCTATGCAACTCCAGGAGCCACACCCCTACCTCGGTGCAGGATAAGACAAGCTTTTGGTGTTATCAGCCCATGGGGAGACTGAGACTTGAGAGCCAAGGGTGTAAGGCTATCCTTGCATCCCAGCAAAATCAAAAAGTTCCCACTTCCCACAGCTCACTGGGGCAAAATCCACCCTGCTCTAAGGTGGAAATGCCTGTTTACAGTTTGGCCTTGATGCACTTTCTCTCACCTTGGAGGTTTTGCTGTCATCCAGGTACCAGAACTTGATATGTCGATTTCCAGCAGTGACAAAGTAACTGCAGTCCTCCGAGAATGACACTGCCGTCACTTTACTCGAGACTTTGTTGGCTGCCACTACAATATTTTTCTGGAAACATAATTGTTTAGATTGCTTAATTTCTTCGCTCAGAAGCAAAGGAAACTAATTTCAATTACAGGCACATATCCAGTACAAGCACTGCAGCAGGGAAAATACGAGGCCCAAACTATTCCCTATTCACCTCCGTATATAACCTCCCCAGCATTAGCTGGGAACACTGATTTAGCAGACAGTACAATTCACATCTGTATTCAATTCCTCTTCCACGTTGACTATGATCAAGAACAAATCAGCAGGCACTAGTGCCTGCAGGAACTTAGTGTCTGAGCCATGACAAACATGTTGGTTTCAAAATTACCAGGAGCTCAGAGCAAACCCATTTCCCTTCCTAAACAGCAAATGCAGATGTAGGTCACCACAGGGAAGAACTCTCCCAGCCCCCACGCAGCCAGGAGGGCTCGGCACTCAAGATCAGGAATAGGTATTTTTCACGCAGAAAACAGTACTGGTTTTTCCATAAATTCTCCCTTCTTTTTAAACATGTTATACTTTATCAAAAGACCCAAAATACACAAAGACCATGCTTGTACTGGAAGAGAAAAAGCAAAATCTGTTATACCTCAAATGTGCACCTCAAAATGTCAAAGAGTTTGGGAAAGGAGGAAGAAGACACAGGGACAGAAAAAAAGAAGGACACTGCCCAAGCAGAATGGTCAGAGAGCAGGAGGAGCTCCCTGTTCACAGTGTCGTTGCTCAGTTTTCCTCCCCCTGCCTTTCCCCAGCTAGAAGTGAGAATAAAATGTTTTCTGCTCTGTCTGTTGTGGGTTTGCAAGCATCAGCACATGACTGACAACAGCGCACCCCTTTTCATTCTTGCTGTGTTTCCTTTACCCTTCCTTTCAGAGGTTCGGTTGTTCCCAGTCTTCCAGACAGTGTCCTCAGCACACCAACCACGTCACTCTGAGGGCCCCATTGGACTGTGTGCTGACAGAACTGAAGAAACCAGCACCAGAGGAATCTAGCCTGCTGCACCATCACCCCGGAGGATCCCCCAAACCGGAATGAAATAAAAGCAAGTGGGACAGCAATTATCATAACTTCTTTCAAGGCCGTGCACAGAGAAAAGCTTAGGACCCTTGCAGACCTTAACATCTGAATCATTGCTGCGGTCTTTCTTTAGGGAAGCAAGGGAATCCTACAGACAACATGGATTTTCTTTTCCATCACGGTCAAATGACCAGGTCTACCAGTCAGGAAAAACAGGGAAATCAAAGCAGCAGCACAGAGGACAGAAGGGTTGTGGTTAAAAGCGCAGGAAAATGCTTCAGCAGATCTGTATTCTTAGTCTTGATTGACTTTGGTCAGGTCAAGTATCTCTAGTTTTGGTGTTCAGCCTGCAAAGTAAAGGCCAGCTGGACCTCCCATCACGGTCTGGAGCATAAGCTTAAAGTGTGTGTTCTTCAGCATAGAAGAGTCACACAGCCCTTATCTCACAAGTTCTCATGTCCACAATTATACAGTGACCAGAAAAACCTGCATAAGCAAGGGAAAGCAAAACTACTTGTACTGTTCCACACATGCCACACATTGTGACCCTGTTTAAGTCACTACTCTCATTTGTATAGCTAGAAAGAACCCAAAGGCTGAGCACTCACTTTTCAACACAGTCGTAACACTTAGGTTCTCTCACTACACACAGTTCAGCCACATGAAAAAATAGCAACGTCAAACTTCAGCTCATACAGAAGACAGCTAACAGTGAGATCTTAAATTACAGCACGGGAAACGTGATGAAGAGAGTAACATACTAAATGAGTATAGACTTACAAGCTATGAGAGAAGAGAAGGCTCTGGGGAGACCTTACAGTGGGCCTCCAGTACCTAAAGGAGGCCTACAGGAAACATGAGGAGGGACTCTTCATCGGGGAGTGTAGTGACAGGACAAGGGGTAATGGTTTTAAACTGAAAGAGGGTAGATTTAGATTACCTACTGGGAAGAAATTCTTTACTGTGAGGGTGGTGAGGCACTGGAGCAGCCTGCCCAGAGAAGCTGTCGATGCCCCATGCCCAGAAATGTTCAAGGCCAGACTGGACTGGGCTTTGATGGGGCTTCCACCTGGTCTAGTGGAAGGCATCCCTGCCCATGGCAGGGGGATTGGAACTAGGTAATCTTTAGGGTCCCTTCCAAACCAAACCACTGTATAATTCTATGATCCTGTGAGATTTAACAGATGCATTGATTTTTTTTTCTTAAATCATCTCTCTTTTAGAGAGAGTTACAGCACTTGAAGAGGTAGCAGGAGCATCTATTAATACAAAGGACCCCCAGCCTACTAAAAATAAATGTTTATTTTCTTATCTACAAACAACAAATGCTTAAACGTTTACTAGAGGATAAGACACAGGCTTTGTTTCTACCAAGTGTTGCCTCAATCCAGTGACAGGCAGAGTGACTTTCATCAGCTTTCACCTATTATGAATTCCCTATGTTCCCTTTCTCACCCATCAAGGACAGGATCAGAGTATCACAAACTCTGACACAGAAAAATCAAAACAAGCCAAGAGCATCCACTACACTACAAAAGAAATTTCTGATGAGAGTTTCCTTCCTTAACCTCATAAATTAGTTTTTAATAAGCCTCTAAAAAAGCACAATGGTTTGGCAAGGTTTCAAAGTCCAGGCTTTTCTGGCTGGACAGCAAAATGTCACACATCACCAAGCATAAAGAATATCCCTTCATGGAAATTACTTAGGCCTTCCCTAAGGGACCATAGCTTTTTCTCATGTCCAAATTTGTCTGTGTCTATGAATGTCAAAAACCAAACAATAACTACAGAAGTTAAAAAAGCAGCAAGCAAGATGGAACTGAAATAGTTTACAGTCAGACTGGACACTCTTTTTAATTTAGCAACACCTTGTGGTCCACCCAGCCTCCTAGAAAACTTACCTTCCATGACCACACGTTGACAATCATGTCATGCTGGTACCCCACTGAAACAATGTACTTGGAGCTGGGGGAGAAGGCCACGCAGGCCACACCGTACTTGTGCTCCTGGAGCTCAGCCACCTGGGTTCGCTCAGCCACATCCCATACCCGAACTGCTGGCATGTGCCCGCTCTGGAAGGGACAAGAACAGACACAGAACAGGAAACGTAACCCCAAGGTGGTCAGTTCTGACAGATTTGAGCATGCAAATGTGCAGGAGCTTGGAAAAACATGTCTAGATGGTGCACTCACAATAGGTTTAGAGGTTCCTTTGATTCTTTAAAGCAACCTAAGGAGTATATACATTTCAACAGCTGTGCAAATTAATACCACCTCCCCTGCTTTAATCCTTTTCTTATGCTACTCACAAAATGCTAGTCCCCGTTCTAGCCAGAACAATACTTTTGATGCACATCTCTGGTTTTTGTAATGGGAACTTACAGCCTGCTTGTGAAAAGGATTATAATAGATTGTTATCCCTAGACTCAGTGAACCAAAAGCCCTCACATCCTCTGCTCCTAACACAACATGGACATCTGAGATATCAAGCCAGGTCATGCCATACAAAAACATGACATGGCTGTTGTGGGAACTCTCACACACCATCTGAGGGAAGGCTCTGAGGGACGAGCAGCATCGTTTCTGTCACAAGGTAACCGGGGATGCGTTCTGCCCGAAAGAGTACAGGCAGGGTAATGTCAGAGAAAAAGGCACGGCGGGAACGGAGCCTCTGGTTTTATGTTTGTTCTCCAGAGAAACAGAAATGCCAATTCAGCACTTTCTGCCAGACAAATCCATTCTTTTGTTTAATTGTTTGTTATTAAGCCAAATTAAAACAAGGCGCACAAGATGAGCTGAAACACTGGCCAAAAAATGTGCTTGATGGGCAAATCTTACTCAAGTAACTGCTCATGATTTCACATTGAAGTCTGTCAAAACAGTAGCTTGTAAGATAACATATCCATGGCAACATGGCAGAACAGCACCTTTTTGATTAGTTTTAAGTTAGTCATTTGATTGTGTGGGCGAGGCAAGACTCATCACAAGTAAAAGTCAAAGCTTTAAAAGCTTAAAACTGTGCATGTTTTAATTGCCTTGTTCAAAAGCTCTGCTAAGCAACTGCTTGTGGCCTGGAAAAGTGCCATGGTGAGATTTAACTGCAGTTGGTACAGCTCTCCCTCCTGCAACGCAGAGCTCGGGTCTCAAGGTGGCTGGCAAGATGTCCCAATGAGCTGAATCAGCTGCTCTTCAAAACAACTGCTATACTTAAATACATACATACAAATATTTCCCATTACCTTCGCATAGGCACCAAGACCTTAACAAACTGAACTTGCATTTCATCTTCTAAGAAATGCTCACCACAAGGGAGCTCTGTGTGACCCCCATGGACAAGAAGTCTACAACTCCATGGGGAGAAATAAAAAATAATAATTAAAAAGAGAAAGAAAAGAGTTTTCTTATGAATTTGAAATATGTAAGAGACATTTAATATGTGTGGCAGCCAAGGACTAACCTCCATGCTCTCCTCCCTGAAAAGCCAGCCATGCAGAAAACTGAGGTGTTATTAGGCAGAATTAGCATAAGGCAGCTAAAAGGGAGCTTGACAAAGTGAACTCAGAAAGCATTTCCCTGTGGGACAGAGGTTGAACTAAGACACGACTGCTGACACCAGCAGGGGACACTGCTACACTAAGCAATAATTCAAATGTCAGACACGTGGGAGGATACTGAAAAAAAGAAATGGTTTTACAACAGGGCAAGAGGAGACATGTTTTGCAACAAGGGGGAAAAAACCAACAAAATAACCAACACAAAAACCCCAAAAAACCCCCACAACAACAAGAATAACAACAAGACCCCCACAAAGCTAGAGTATAACTGGAACAACTTTTTTTTTTTTTTTTATAATTTGAATTTGCCATTTACCCCAATGAATTGTCAGACAGGAAAGTTTGTTAGTAAGAAAAGTACCCACTTCATTTCTTACCATTTTTCTTACCCCACATGAAAAGAATTGAGCACCAGAAATTTTTAAAAAAAGGAAAATAAAAGAAGGCACCAGAATCATCAGAACTGAATACTATGGAGAAAAAATATATATCTATTAGAATTTTAACATAAAGGGGTTTTATTATGTTAAGATTTCTAGAGAGTAAGGAGGCATTAAAACATATTACAGCTATAAAACCTCATGTTTTCACTAAAAAACTAATGACAACATCTAATGATGGAAAATTTATGCTTTTTCTGTGTCGTGGTAGCCTCCATTAAAAAACCTCACTCTTGTTTCTACCCTTGGTCTGATCCATACAGGATCCAGGCCCAGCTCTGGAGCCACCCAGTGACATGACAGCTGCCACCACGGTGACCACACTAGGGACCTCTGGAGCGAACAGTCTCCACCTTGACAGCTCCAACACGGCACCGTGACACATTTCTCCTCCCTGTGGCTAAGGTTCAGGAGGAGACCTGTCTCACACATGTTCCCTCCCCATCTCTAACAGAGGCACAGGGACTAGTGGTAAACTGCCATTAATCACACACAGGAGCAAACTGAGCCCAACCATATGGAGAGGTCAGCATTTCTGTGGATTTTTAACATTCAGCAATTCCAGCCTCATGACACAGCCCAAGTCTTGAACTTCTAATTCTCCCCCTTGGGCACGTTGGGAAAGAGGAAGCAATTGTTGCCCCTAGCCAAACAAACAATGCCAAACCACAGGCACCAGCATCTTCTGTGACTATTCCTACAACTCCACTCCACACGCACTTTTCATTTTTTCTGCAACACTGTTACTGGCTTCAGTTACTCTCTGAAATCCTAAAAGGACAATGCTAAGCTCAGGCTGAGATTCAGGACCATCCAAGTACTCTTCATTGATGCTAGAGTAGAACGCTGCTGCGTGTCCTTTCACTTATCTTCACTCTACCTTCAGCCCGCAGGTGCCACCCCAGAAGACCCATGCCCCAAGGTGATGTGTTGAAAAGCTCCCAGCAGGAGCACCCAGAGTCACCCGTAAGCAAGCAGGTCCACTGAGCAGTGAGGCAAGGCTGAAAGTCATTTCTCTGTGTGAAAGCAGCTTGTTTCTTCTAAGCCCCTCTGCCCTGGTTCAAAATGCAATGGACAAGGTGCGCCCTCTCTCCTCTCACACTTACCTCTCCTGTAACCAAATATTTTCCATCTGGAGAGAAAGCAAGTGCTGTAATTGTTTTCCTAAAACAGAGAAAATAACACTGAGAAACATTTCCAACATGTGACTTCATTTCAATACATCATGACTGGGGAGTAGGTTGGGATGAACTGAAAAGACACTAAAGTCACCCATAATAGCCTGACATAATGTTTTTTCTTTGCCATGGGGATTCCCTGCTGCCCGAGTCTCAAGCAGCAGCCAACAGCAGCAGAAAAGCTCCAAAAGTTGAGGTTCATCGCTGCGCCTTTATTCCACGTCACACTGCTGGCTTCAATAATGAGCTCATCATTTTAGGTAGAGAAAAAGAAAGTCAGATACCATGGAGCTGTAGTAAGACCTCCTCCACACCATGACCATTAGCAGTCCCTCTTGGGATCACAATGTTTATGAGGTGGTACTTTGTCAGCAATAGCACCTCACACGAGAAGGAGCTGGAGTCAAAGCAGCAGGCAGCCTTGTCCCCAAGGCAACTCTTTACCAAGGGGATTTAGCCTGGAGCAACAGCAACTCCTGCATGTCAGTCAAGCCATAAAAGTCTCGAATTCACCTCTCACAGAAAGCAAGTCCAGCTGAAAGCTTTACTCACCTGGAGCTGTTTAGAATATGGTGTTGCTTATTTTTTCTAGGGTTGAACAGCACAACAACACACCTAGATGGAGGAAACAGAAAAACAAAAAGAGATGACATCACCACATGCATAAAGATAACCAAAGAGCTATCCTTGCTGGAAAAGCAAAAAAAAAGCAGCAAAAGTAGCCCCAAAAAGACGTTTTATCCCCTAATCTCAGAGTGAGCTGAGGTTAACTAGAAAGCACAAAGCAAAAGAACAGTCCGGAGGGAAATCATGAGTCTCTCCCATGTTGAGGAGTACCATTTGCTAGTACCATAAATTACCTTTCCAGTCTCCAGGAGCCCTGAGTCTGATTGTTCAAGCTGGACAGAAAGGTTGACCATGAAAGCTTATGCAACAGTCCTAATAGTTTATGTCCCCTGCCATAAAAGTGACCCCGTGTACTGGGCACCGAACCAGCCTGTCTGGTGTAAGAGTAAGAAGGTAAGGAAGAAGGAAAGAG
>VZTA01022735.1:169789-221258 GCA_013398855.1 Mohoua ochrocephala | reverse complement strand
GGGAGGGGAGGGGGGGAGGGAATGAAGAAGGAGAAGTAATTGCACTAAATTTCTGTGCCTGACCTTAACAATAGACAGGACAGAAACCACTGAGTATAGCACAAGAAGTGACTGGCCGGTTGAGAAGTGAGACATACAATGCCAAAAAACTATTGATCCAAGAAGTCCATCTGCATAAACTTGCTCGGGGGCCTTGCAGATATCTCTCAGTAAGATGAACTGCAAAAGCAAGCAATACTAAGCTCCTGGTAAGCAATAGAATCACCTCTACTGGGAGCAAAACACCTCTATTGCTGACTGGGGGGGAAGGAAGGAGAAGAGACCCCATCTCCCACTACTCTTGCCCACAGCGCATTGCCTCTGCGTCTCAGCCCACCACAACTAGACCTACAGCAATCACAGGTACTGCAGCCTTCCCCACTCTCCACAAACACCCTACACACCATTTCTAAATCTTCATGTAACAGCATTTGTCTTGTAGCAGAGCACAGTAACAACCAGTAACAGAAAACACCCTTACGGGAATAAAAGACGGAGTAACAATTGCTCTGATGACCTTGTGCCCTATTTTTCACTACACCACTGAAATAAAAACTGTGGGTTTTGCCTGTCCCTCTACAAGAACACACTGCTGAAGTTTGGAGAGTCCCAGCTCCTCCTTCGCTGCAGTGTCAGGGCAGCACTGCAGGATGTCCCTGCTCCACTGCCAGCAGCCTTTGCTTCACCGAGGATTTCACTCATACCATCATGCTGGGGCTTGCTTACAACACGTGCCAGGCTACAGACATCAATCACAGGGAGAAGAAACATGCAGGACATGCAGAAGTGGAGGAGTTGGCCCGGAGTAGAGGAGTTGGCCTGAAACAGCCAAGCAGAAGGGCAAAAAGCTAAGGCATCACAGAAATCCACTGCAGAACCTCACCACAGACTTCACTGACATTTCAAGATAGGCAGCACACACTCGTGCACAGGACAAAGCACACCTTGGCACCACGCTGCCTAGAACAAGAGCCGCATCCTTCCAGGCCCCACCCCACAACCCCAGCAGCGGGCAGGGCTGGGAGTGTCACAGGCATAGCGAAGGGTTGACAGGGCCCTGCAACGTCTCTGGCATCTCCTCACCTAGTCCTGGCAGCTGACCTTTCCCTTGGTCTGACCAGGCTACACTGCCAGAAGCAGTGTAAATTTTGAAATGTAAAAGAGAGCAGGAAGGAGGAGCGACACACCAATACCTTGAGCTGAGAGTCCTTGGCTGAAGCTGTCACACTCTATTAACACTACTAGCTCAAAGCCAGCATCGAAGCACCAAGGATGCACAGGATATGCCCTCCCCTCCTTTAGACTACTCTACTCCTCTCCAGCTATGCCATTTCACCCACCCCCATCCACCCATGCCGTACCCTGAAGGCCAAGGCAATAAAGGCACTCGATAGTTAGAAAGGCACAAACTTTCTTGATAGTCAAAAGGCAGATAGCCATGGCTGGAGATGTAACCTTGTGGAAGAGCAGAGAAAAGTGTAGGTAAGCAGTTTGTTCAGACCAGGATTGATCCTTTTGCACTTTTTACCCTGGCAAACCAAACTGGAGAGTTTCAAGTTTCAAAGCTATGCTATGTATTTCTGAGGAATTAGTGCAAAGAAGCAGGTGGTTTGCGATCCATTAAGAAGTCAGGAAGGTTAAGCCTTGCAAATCACAAGATATGAAATAGGAAGTTAGCAGATGTGAAAATCTATCTAACCCCGAGCTTCCAGCTAATCAGAAAAACAAAGCAAAACTCCATTATGTGGAGTTGGATAGGGTTAATGGACCAAAATCCTGCAGAGTTACAACAAGGATGAATTGTGCTTAAAATAAGCTTCAAAAAACCAGAAAGAATAAAGGGAAGACATGAAATCTTGGCAGAGACTTTCCTATGCAGCTTTTAAATTTAAGTTTCTATTTTATTATGAGGAACTCAGTAGACAAACAGGACTTCAGAGAAGTGAACACAGTCTTAAAATACAGAGGAAAGATATAAAATATCAGCCATGGTCTTCAAACCAGGCAAGCAAACAAACCATTTCCTGAAATAGTGTAGTGAGCCAGAAAGGTCCAGGGCTTTGCCATTATCAACTTACAGGACAGAACTTTTGTCCACTTACAATCCAGAATTTTAGCCCAGTGGCACCCCAGAACAGGCTGTCTGCCAGATGGCTTCCTCCCCCCTACCCAGACCTTGGCCAAGTCCAAAGCCTACAGGGAAGGTAAGAGCCACCACCCAGCTCACACGCCAAGACAAATCAACAAACCACTCCAAGAGTCACACAGCCTCTAGAACCAGAGCAGCCATCACAAATGTGGATATTTTAACTTCATCTTAAGACAACCCTATGCTTGATTCACTGAGTTTGACCCATAATTAACAAACACTGTCTGGAGGGGCAGGGGGATAAATCACAGTATCTCCTTACTGGTGAGCAACCATTGAGTCATACCACGAAATAGTAATTTTAACTCACAAGCTCAGCAAAAGAAGGTATTTTGATTTGTCAGTTAATAATTAGTATAACTTACTAATTAGTTATGACCTTCTTGCCAACAAAGCCATTTAGCCAGGATTAACTAGTCTTCTGAACTTGCTTTCTTAAATTAACTGCTACCCAACAAAAGTTACCCTATTGCAATGCTATCCCACACTGATTTTCCACCATTCCTCTCCTGTCTGCCACACACAAGGGCAATGAAGGCTTCAGCCAACTCCAAGGACACCCTATTCAGCAAGATGGCAAACCACAAACCATCAATCATAGAGTGGGGCACAGGTACTGTTCTGGGAGTCAGGAGCATCCAAGTTTGAAAACCGGCTCCCTCTCAAAATGCTTGGGAAGGTTTCTAGTCCATTCCATCCTAGAGAGCACACTTCCACAAGAGGCAGAAACTATTCCTAGTTCTTTAATCTCTTCGGCGTGTTCAGAAAACAGCCTCAAGTTGCATCAGGGAGGTTTAGATTGGATATTAGGAAATATTTTTTCACAGAAAAGCTGGTCAAGCACTGGGACAGGCTGCCCAAGGACACAGTTGAATTGCCATCTCCAGAGGTATTTAAAAGACATGTAGATGTGGCACTCAGAGCCATGGTTTAGTGGTGACTTGGCTGTGTCAGGTTAATGGTCCATGGTCTCAGGTTCTTTTACAATCTAAGCAATTCAATGACACAGAGTGGCCTCCATTGCCTGCTCAGACACTCACAGCTCAGCTCGGTCCAGCAGAACCTGCAGCAGCTTCCTAAACAAGGTCGTTCAGAGCCCACTAATACTCTGGGCATGCTCCATTTTAGCAAAGGAAATCAGTCTAGGAAAATAAATGGGATGGAGACACCGGATGATCAGGTTGCTGACCCACCTATTCCACACTGCCTCCTAGACCTGTAAGGCTATCAAGCCCTCAGGAGAGTCAAAATATCTACTGCTTTCCATTTATGCTTGCTTTAATCTTACAGTAGTTAAAATAATTAAAATAACTACCATGGAAAATTAATTGCATCAAAGAGCATACACCCATCTAACCACCCTCCACCTTTGTCTGCTCCTTTCTAAGACTGCATTCAGGATTTTACAGCCAGAGGGATAGGAAAGGATGCATGGTAAGAGAGCACTGATCTTTTTGTCCACAGTTTCCAACAGTGCATGTAGACAAAGCAAAGTACTTCAAACCCAAAGGTCCACAATGGTTCCACACACTCCACCCCTTTCCCAAACTGAAGCTTTCAAAACTAATTCAAGTCCTCAAGATACCTTTGTGCAGAGGCTGTTGGCAATGGCACGCATATTCAATGGTATTATTTCTAGGTCTATGGTGCCACGTCACAATCTTTAAGTACACCCTCCTGATGCAAGCAGCTTTTATTAACAGCTTGGCTGGGGAATCTTTCCCACTATGCCTCTTTCTGGTGGGACATTCAGGTAACACAAGGGAAGGACAGAATTAGCTCTCACAGAAGTATCAAAAGTTTTTACAGGCAACATGAGCATTGTCCGTCAGGGAGCCCATTTGTATCAGCCTAAAAGAAAGGTTCCTTGCAGAGCTTTCCAAACCTCCATGAAGGCACCATCTTGTATGTTCACAACTGTGCATCATATATGCAGATTGAAAACGATGTAGATGTGAGGAGAGGGAGAGGAAAGGAGGGGGTAGGTAGGGAATGTCACAATAGTTTCCATCAGCTCCAGCAAAAGCAAAAAGACCCACAAAATATAAAAAATAAGCAATTTTCCTAGGCTAAATATAGTAGTGGGAATGGAGAGGAATCAGATGTCAGTATCATATTTACACAAAGTATCTGACTCACTAAACAGCAGTGGGTCACTCCATGCAGCTCCCCTCACCTTTACTTCTGACTTTTCTCCTACTGGCATCACTTCTGCACTTACCAAAATCATAGTTTCTGGGCATTTTACTCTTCTCATTGTTCTACTGTTTCCCAGAACATCCCTCTATTATCAGCTGTCTTACCCTGGCCATCTCCTTACTCATCCTTCTTCAGAAAGCTGGCAAAAACCAAATTTCTGCAGAAGTGTTTTCCCCTTTCCTTCCTCTGCAAGGCCCCCTTCCAAGAGATTTGGGAAAATTAAAAGGCTGCAGTAGCATTCCTTTCCAAGCTACCAACCAACTCAGCATTGCCCTATCTCATGGGACACATGACTGTAGGCAAAGTTTGTGTGTCAAGTCCTCCTCTCCCAAATGCATGGAGCCTCTGCTATAAAGAGGATGCTGTACAGAGGAAAGAAAACTCCATTAAGACATCAAAACAAACATTAGCTTTCTTTTTTCCCCCTCACAATATACTCCTTTCATGCTACTGCAAGAATAAATGAAAAGAGCAAACAGTCCCATCCCTTCAAAATTGCTTCATTTCTCAATTTCTGGCTCATACTTTGCTCTCTTCCCCCCACCTAAAGCTATTCAAATGAGAGCGCAATAGCTTCCTATGCACTAAATGCACGGGGAAAAAAAAGACTTTGATAAGAACAAAATCTTTTTTACACTGCATTGGTTGCCTAGGGAAACTTGATCAGAGCAAAGCAGTGTCTAGAGAAGCTGGTGTTAATTTTCTATGTGGCAATTCTTCCTGCCAAAAAGCTTCTTTAATTCACAGCCAGTACTGGGAGAGGGTTAACAGTGATGAGAGGATGTGCACACTGACTGTATAACTGAATAGGTATTTTCATGCAAACTGTATTAATTACATGCATGCTGAGAAGAAAGATCTATCTGTTGAGAGGTTAAGAGCTGGGTGTCACTGCCTGAGCAGAAAAGCCTCCAGAGCTCCCTGTACCAATCCATGACAGAGAGAGCTAAAAAGGTGGGAGCCTGAGAGGTGCAGCTAAATTGACACTTCAGAAACCAGTGCAGGCTAATGAAAAGCCATGAATACTGAACAAGAAACCCACTGTGAAAAAGAAAGTCAGTGATGTATTTAGTGTCACTGAACTAATAGTACAGAAATTTCTGACTGCCAACCAGATATCCCCTTGCTCTATTTAAAAGACCGCACGGCACCCCAAATCTGCAGGAGTGGGACCTCAAACACATCACACAATAGGCTCTGCTCCAAAAACTACAGGAAGAACTGTGACAAACTAAAGTCCAATTTCTTGCCTCCAATAGTCCAGCCCTATGGAAGAACAGGGCAGATTTTAAGATACTTGTCCAGACTCTTCTCTCAGCCCCCAGAAATTTGACTTTCAGAGATATCTTCAAACAGTGGGCACTCACACCCAGAGGAGGGAGAGCAGCAAGAGGAAATTGAAGCAGAGCTGAACTGACAAGGATTTGTAAGGATAATCCCCAAACAGACAAGGGCAGCCTCTGTTCTCACCACCATTTCAGCTACTGAATTCTCCTTGTCCATCACACTAACTGAGCCTCGGAGCTGAGGGGCCTGCAAAATCTCCACCAATACCTATGTGATCTGATGACATCCAGAAAAATGGGCAGCTTGCTCTCCCTGTCATCTGGCAAGGATGCTGCCATCCTCATGATCTTCTGCTGCCAATGTGGTTTGTGCCTGTCCACCTGAACAGGTCCTGCTGCAGATGAGGGGACAGGGCTGAGTGCCCAGAAGGTTTCTCCTCATCTCCTGCCCTGCACAGGGAGGGCCAACACAAACTCCTGCCATGCACAGCCAACAGCTTCCACTGGCTGCTCTTGGCAACCCCTTTACACCTGTCAGACTATATCTTTAAAACAACCACCTGTGTCTCTGGGCTCAAGCTGCAGATGGCAGAGAACAGATGCACAGATCTGAAACGGCACCCAAAACACTTTAAAAATACTTTAAAAAAACATGAAAGGATAAAAAGATCCAATAAGGAGCAGAGATTGTGACTGTGACGTCGACCAACCCAGGCCTCTCTTCTTGCACACACAAGGCAGCACTGAAGTTTCGGCTTTACCAGGACCACAGATGAGAAACTGCAGAAGTTTTCCTTCCTGCCTCCTCCTAGAGTGAAGGTGCTGCCTGTTCACACGGACTGGCTACAGGGATTTCTAGCAGGTCCAGCTGATCTCACTGCAACATATCCTCACCCCCCTGGAGCTATTGCACGTGGAAAATTCTTAACCTACCATTGGAGGTTTTCATGCTATTTCAAGATCTATTTTTAAGGAGGCAGAGCAGAAGCAGAGGAGGAGGATTTTTAAAACTGTCAACCCTTCTGACACTGGGCAAATATAAGGCAGGGTGATGACTCAGGAAAACACTTCGCACGAAATGGATGCAGAGAGGAAAGACAGCCTGGGTCCCGTCTCCCACCAGATAAGTTGTACACAACTCCAGGGCAGCCACACTGGAGCCAGAGACGTGGCAGTAGAGCCCTCAGGAGAGTGATGGCTTTTTACAGAGCTGCACAATAAGGAGGCACCTTTCCTGGGAGGCAGAGAGCTAAGCCAGACAGAGATTGTGAAAGACTTGGGCAAGAAGTGCATGCAGGGAAAGCAGAGGGGAAAAAAGGGCTCAGAGGAAAACCATGAAATTTAAACCAGCTTACAGACTGGGAGTCATTACAGTTGCAAGGAAGATGAAAATGTTTCCAGTTAATTGTTACGGCTCACGGCTACCTAGTCACCAGTGATTCAGCAGGAACTTCACCTTCAAAACAACCCCATTCCCTTCAACACATCAAAGCCAGGAGAGGGAAAAAAAAACCCCTCATGAATGAGAAACCAGGAAAAAAACCCTGTCCTAGCAGAACCAGTGACAGACCATCTCTGCTGCATTGCAGAATATTCCACCTGTCCTCCAGCCTGCAGCAAAGGCAGGTAGAAAAATGAAGCCACACAAAGCAGCAGCTGTACTTATACAGACTGAAACGTCTGTCGGTCTGCACATCTGACAAGCTTCAAAAGACACAGGACACCAGTGACAAATGCCCGTGCACACACACACATATATATGCAGGTATACACACAGACACATGCATACACATGGCTCACGGCTGACTATAACGTACACATGCACACAGAGGGTGCACATTTCTCCCTCCCTCTCTCCAAAACCACTCACTTCCCTAGGGGCAGGGAAGCCATGCCAGCAATACACCTACAGGAAGTATCTAATCAGCTGGGCTAGGAATTGCAGAGCTGCATTTTATTTCAACATTCTCGGCAAACGCCTACGGAATGCTGCAGATGAGCAGCAGTCCCAGTGGTTAGAGCAATGGGCAACTGATGATAGGAAGACTGGAGGAATAAAAGGATCACTGAGATAGTTCATGACCAGAAAATGTGCTGATCAGACAGACAAGAAAGACTGAGAAGCACTAGGAAATGGAGCCTTGAGCAGAACTCGGCTGGTTCCAAGTGTGACCAAGAGAGATGAAACGAACAGCCAGAACATGGCTGAAAACCTGAAGAGCTTTGCATGCAAGGCAGAGAATGCAACTTTTTCCAGGATGAACACTACAGAATCACAGCATACTGTGTTAATTCTCGGGAAAGGACCTGTTTCCATATGCTGAGGTCTCCCAAAGTTACAGCTGTCCTAGGCACATCAACAAGGAGAAAAGAACAACTATCTGTCCTGACAGACCAGCCAAGACACCTGCTTTGGGGATCTCTTACTCCCCAGTTGTGCTCCACCCCTCCACTTGCTCTCGAGATCCAGTCCCTCCTCAATCAGTATCTGGCTGACAGGCCCAGATCTGCCATTCTCAGCAGCAGGTCACAAGTTTTCTACTGAGTCTCAAAGGCCTTGGACTTCCTGGGTTTGCGTGCTCTGAACTTTTCTTGACCTGCTTGTAGCTCTGTTTTACTTGGTTGAGCTGCGACAGCAATTTCTCTAACTGACCAGGTGTCTATAGATGATTTGTTTTACTTCTGTTTATCTTCTGTGGAATACAACCACGGTTTTATATAAACAACGTTGACCAACAGCTATTTTATGTAGACTGAGATATTTACAACTAATGACTGCATAGTGGAGAAAAATGCAGGCATGGTATGAGAGCAGAGGCCTTGAGAAGTGGAGAAGCAGGACGCAGTGCAGAGGAGTACAGGAATGGGATGATAAGAGAGGAGGTACGTGCTTGGCGTTAGAGACCAAACGGCTGCGAGCAACTCACCCACTGTCTGTTAAAAAAATACAGACCTGGGGCTGAAAAAAGCAAGTTTTAAAGGTAGCAAATAAAACAAAGAAAAATATCCAACATGCACTAAAGACACCATATATAGTGAATTCCAGAAGCATTGTGGAGCTGTACAACTGCAAGATGTGCAAGTGTATTAGCAAACATATAAAAAATTACCCAGACGGACCCTGGAGTAAGGAAGAATCCAACAAAACCCACATCATACTCTTCCCAGAGAAGGGCTACAAAGCTGAAGATTTACCCTCAACAACTGACTTTAAGATCCAGAGGAACGGCATAGGGGTGAGCATAACACCAGGAAAACCAAACAGAAGCAAAGAAGTGTATTACGGTTTTAGTTGCATTATCACAATTATTGAGACATTTCTACATAGCATTACCCTGATGCATTATTATTCCTTCTTTTTCTGTCATAATTAGTGGTAAAGGGAAACGATTCTTGAATCAGAGTGTATGAATTCAGTTATACCAACAATAAATTCCTGCCTTTCTTTGTTTACACACATAGCACCCCTTATTTACGGGCTGTGTTTCTCTTTGCCCATGAACAACAGTGACTATAACAAAGCCCAAGGGAAGTGCCTCAGAGAAAAGAAAAGACACAGATACAGGGGAAGAGAAAGCAATGAAAGAAAAGTTGAAGTCTAAAAAATTTTTAAAAATTTTAAAAAGCAGGCAAGGAGCAGATTAGAGGGAAAGAAAGGCAAGAAAAAGACAAAGAGAAACAAAGTTTACAATAAATTCCTGCAGAATAATCAAATCTGCCATCAAGTGCTGAGCAAATTCAGCTCTCCAGCCCAATGGTATAACAAGGAAAGATGGGAGCTCTCTCTGAAGGTACCCTCCTGGGAGCAAGCAGCTCCTTGCAGAGATTTGCAGACCCAGCTGGGATTACACAGGGAAATCTGTCTCTACATTTCAGGTTTGCACCAACTTCTCTGCGAGAGCAGTTGACACCGTGCCATGAAGCCTCAAAAGCTGAATATGTGTCTTCCTTTAAAATCAAGTCCCAAAGGAAAAATATATCCTGCTTTCAAACAATTGGCCAACACCTCTGTTTCCAGCAGCATGCACAGCCAGAGTATTCCCTCATTGTGCCTGAGCAACTCAAAAGCAGGGAGAAAGATCCATACATCAAATTAATCATCTGGGGCAGACCAACATGACAGCTCATGGCTGATGCCTCAGGGCTTTAACTCTTTTACCATGAGCAAAAAGTATATCAATATTAAAATGGTGTCATTCAAAGGAGCAAAACAAAAAAGTAATTAAATTTAACCCTGTCTGCCAGCCCCCTCCCCACCACCATCTCCCTGGATGGTCACACATGGGGTAAGGTACTGGGCAGATCCCTCCAGGACCCACTGACCCATTATTGATCTCTCCCGCATTCCAGAGCAGGCAGCAAAAGCCCCCACTGCGGCAAAGAAACTGGAGCAGCTTTTCCCCTTGAATGCTTCAGTAAGCATAATCCAGGCCATATCTCTGCAAGAGTGTCAGAAACAAAAAAAAAAAAAAAACCCAAACAAACAAAAACCCACCACAACAAACAAAAAAAACCCCACACCAAAAACACACACACAGAGAAAAAAATGCTTCTTGGAAAGCATTAAGTTTAAAAAATCACTTGCTCAAATAGCCAGTTGTTTTCCGCTCCTCCAGGCATGGGCAAAGCTCACAGTTGCTTTGGGCAGCAGGCTGCCAGGTCCACAAAAAGGCACTAAAGCCTCCTGCCAGCCTTTGCCTACTCAGCACCCTACAAGGTCAGGCTGGCAGATGCTGAAAGAAGGGGCAGGGGGGGCTGCTTCTCCCCACAACTGTCCACACCACAATGCACAGGAAGCCTGCTGCAGCTCCCAGGCCCAACCATCCACAGCTCATGCCAGCTCCCTGTCCCAGCCTTGCCACTTCTCACAGAAGGAACAGCTCAGACATTGCCAGATTGGCAAAGTTTAATTCTGCCCATGTTATCTTTTTAGAAGCCCTGTGACAGCTCTGCCTTTAACGAAAGATGAACATTTACTTCTGCTTTACCTCTATCTCAGCATAATACACAGCATTTTAAATGCACTGAAATTTTTCTTCAGAGTAGTTAATGAGCATCAGTTGTCAGGAGATCAGAAAAGACAGCTTTCCTGAAAGGAGAAGGAATCATGGTAAAACTCAGTTTTGCTTTCTTGTATATGTACATCTCCCGTCACAGAGAAAAGTTGTCAGGTTAGAGTCCAAGACTAAGAGTACTTCCTAAAAAGTATTAGGTCAGCATTGCAAAAGCATAACAACTGACTCCAAAGGCAGGAAGTTGTCTGGTATCAGCTCTGTCAGTCCTTGGCTGCCAGGAAGAACCAGGTTCAGGTGCACAAGAGGCCAATGTGTGCATGCGTTGCAGGGCACATCTTCCAGTGTAGCAGGGAGGGGGCCAAGTCCTACATCTGGTTCCTAAGCAATAGTCAGGGCATGCTTACAATAAACAAAATACACCATTTCTTGGCACTTCTTAACTATCCTAACAGGATGCTCTTTCACCTTTAACTCGTTGCCTTCTGAAACTGAGTGAAACCCGAGACCATCCACCAGTGCCAGATCTTCCAGAAAGAAGAAAAGGAGTGACTCCCTGTTGTTCACACCCGGTGATGGGATACGTCCTTTGGACTGTATGTACTTCTTTCAAGTTAAACTCTATGATTTGTGTCAAGGTTGCCAGGAGACACAGTGCCTGTTTTGAGATTCTTAGAAAGGGTGGAGCTCAGCTGAGGCAGCTGGTATCTCATTTTCATCCCAGACTTTGTTATTCAGCCCCCACTCCCCCCCCTCGCTCTTATGCAAGCTCAGGACTTGGCTCCCAGGCCAGTGGTGTTGCTGCACCGAGGCGCTGGTTGCTAGGAGGCGTAACTGGAGAGACCCAGAGCAGGTAGAGCGGAGAGCAGGCTGCTACCTGCAGGTACACAGGCCTTTGGGCACTTGAGCTCTCTGCCGTCCCCCTCCTTTCTCAGCTAATGGGCAAACCCCAGCAGGCTGCAGAGCTTCAAGCTGAGAAAAGGCCTACATGTTCCAAAATAGCTGAGGCACCGAGAGCTTTGCAGCACTCCTCTTCCCTATTTCACCAGCATGCAATAGCTTTCCAAACCTGTCACAGCTTCCCACTTGCGGAGCTCTACCTGGGTGTTTAGCTCTGTTATTAAATAAAGCAGTCGTGCTTATTCTCTTGCTTCCATTTCTTTGCACATAAACTGCAAGTTTATGACCCTCACCACAGGACTGCTTCCCCAGCCACCTCCTCCCCCCACTTCTTTTCTTTTAAATAGCGACTTCCCTTTAGTTCACATGCTGGTTAATGAGATCAAAGCACAAAGCAACAAACCAGCCATCTACATGGGATTATTACTAGCTTGCCTCCCAATTTAAAAATCCAATTGACACACTCAAGGATTGAGGACAGTCAGGGTTTCTCTTAAGGCAGGTTAAAGTCAGATATGACCAATATAATCATTAAAACAGCAACTGCTGTAGCTATTGTGACAGGCATGATGGCACTTTCCTTTTGAGGGAACTGGAATATTTGCCCTGGAACTAGGATGGCAGCAGTAAGAAGAATGTACTATGTAGTTTTTCTTAATATGGTTTGTCAGGCAACCCAAACAGCAACAAACTTGTAGGACTCCTCCAAAAACCCCTACCTTTCCCTGCTCACAGCCTTGGGAATGCAGCACAGGGAGATTTCAAGGGCAGTTAAGTGCTTTTGCTGTGACAAGAATTTTCATTGCAGCCTTGCAAAGATAAAAGCATTCCCATTTCCCTTCTCTCACTTTCTTCATCACTAACATTTTTGGCAACAGCAAGAATCCACACTAACATTAACGTTCTTGAGGACTCAGCTAATACTTTTGGCCCCCCCAAGAAACATTGCACAGGCAGTGCCTGGACCTGCCACACCAGTTGTGTGAGACAGTGTAGGACAAAACTAACTACTACTTGCCCTACCCACAGTACCAAACTTCATTTACAGCTCACTCACACCACTGCAGCATCCTATCACAGAACGAAACCCCCTCCAAGATCTCCATCACTGGTGGAAAGAGCACATGCACACTGCCTACACAGACAGTGCAAGCAAGGAGCCTTCTTTGGCCCATAATAAGGATCCTGCAATTCATTCTTACGCTGAAAACCATCACCAACCTCACCATAAGTTAAGCCCAAAAGTTGCTTATAGTTAACATAATTGTGTGTCATACTGAGGTACTGAAGGGTCAGAGTCCAAAGGTAATTAGTAATCAAAAAATTCTCATGTAAAAGCATTCTGATTTCCAAAAAAAAAAAAAAAAAGGAAAATGTAAAATATACCACTGAAGAGATGCTTACGCAAATTCCATCCCATTTTCTTCTACAAACCATTCTGAGAGCATTTCTTTCCACCACTGCCCCATTTTTCTCTCCTCTCTCTCTAAGAGCCAGGCTTGCTCAGCACTTGGACCAGGTAAAAACGAGGACACAGAAGGAGCGAAGCCAGTAGCATCTGGTATTTTTTGTCATAATCACGTCCTTAACTTTCTGTGTGTACATGTACCACAACGTCAGCTGAGCTCAAGTCCCGTTCGTGGAACCAGCTGTGGGACTCTGAGCAGGAGCATCCCACTGCAGAGGCTCTGAAAGGCAGCACAACGTGTCCTTGTGGGCTTTAACATCTTGAAGGATGGGTAGTGTGCAGTCTTGGGAGAAGAGTGTCCCAACTAGCACAGGTAAGGATTGGTGTACAACACAGCATTTTTCACACTATTCCTTTTACTTTTTCCTTTTTTTTTTAAATATAGTCATCTATTTAATACCCAACTCCTACTATCTATAGCTCTATAAGGGAGAAAATAGAAAACTGTTACTTTTATTTTTAGAAAAAGGTGCAAGCTGAGAGAAATAAAGTGATTTTCTCTACCATCCAGTCCTGTGACAGACTGAAAATATAAAGAAAAAAAGTCCGTTCCCCATGCCCTACAATACACTGGCTCTTCCCCATTGCCGGCTTTTTTCAGGAAAGTCTTCCTGTCCTTCAGACATACTCTCAGTATCATTCCAAATACAGAGCAACATAAAGAATACCGAACAACACACTTCTGGTGAGACCCCACCTGGTGTACTGCATCCAGATCTGGAATCCTCAGGACAGGAAAAACATGGACCTGTTAGAGCAGGTCCAGAGAAGGACCACAAACATGACCAGAGGACCTGAACACCTCTCATGCAAGGACAGGCTGAGAGCTGAGCCTGGAGAAGAAAAGGCTCCAGGAGACCTTACTGTGGCTTTTCAGCACTTAACAGCGACTTACAAGAAAGATGGGGACAAACTTTTTAGTAGAGCCTGTTGTAGTAGGAAATGAGGGGAATGGCTTTAAGCTAAAAGAGAATAGATTTAAATCAGAATTTTTAAACTAAAAACGTAATGCGGTGAAGCACTGGAACAAGTTGCCCAGAAGGGTGATAGATGAGCAAACTGGTTTAGTTAAAGATGTCCCTGTTCATTGCAGAGTGAGTTGGACTAGATGGCCTCTAAAGGTCCCTCTCCAACCAATTTCTCCTGTTGTGGCTTTTAGGGGTTTGGTTGGGGTTAGTTGGGGATTTCTGGCTTGTGTTGTTCTGTTTTTATAAACAGCAGCAAACTTTTACAAAGGGCTACCAGACTTCAACTTTGATTCACCCTTGAGTGTAGAGAGTGGGTACTGCCTGTCACAGGTCCTGGCACTGCAAGGGCTGCAAGAGGAGGCACAGATTGTGCTCCTTCTGGGACAGGGGGTCCTGTAGGCAGACGAGGATACAGCAACATGCTCCTACACTGAGCTCTGCTGCAAAGTCCAGCCCCTTCCAGATGCCTGACAGAAAGGAGGAATTACGAAAGCATGGATGAGCACAGGCTGATCCCAGAGAGAGTGGGGTACACAAAGAAATTTTTGGGAGAAAGGGCTCATATCACATGGCCTCTCTTGAAAGACAGGGAATAAACAGATACATTGGTACCTGGAGGCTTGAAGGAGGATGCCATCTCAGACCTATTGCTGATGCCAGATCCTCAAATAGCAACTGTAGGATAAAGCATCACATTACATCTCTATTTGTCCCGAGCTGCAGCGGCTGGCTACAGAAGAGCAACCCACCCCCTTGTAACCTGAAGGCTGGATTAGCGTACGGCACTCTGGACAAGTCCCCAGAAGCTCTGTGTACAGGGGAACAGCACTCTGTGTACAGCACAACAGCAGCTTGTCTCAAAGGGACCTGGCAACACCAAACATCAGCACTGCCCTGACTAGTCTTTCAATACCAAGAGTGACACAACGTAAAAGTCACACAAGGTCTGAAGCCAAGCATTCCATGAGATTCCCCACTGTCCACCACAAGAGCTACTACACAGCTGGCAAAGATGGCATTAACCAACTCCCCATCCAGCAGCTGAGCTCTCCGACTCAGGGGCTCAGCTCCCAACACGTTCCCTCCAGCTGTGTGACAGCACTCCAGTGCTGCAGTCTTCAATGCATGCAGCAGCACTTTTGGCAGAGTTGACACAGTCTCCCTCAGGTTGAGTAAGAAGCTTCTCTGCCCAGCTATTTTGAGGTTTTGTCCTATTTTTCTCTCTTTTCTACTGGGCAACAGGTTTGTTGCAGGTCTGAAGCTTCACAGCTACCTCATTATTTAAGATTCTACCAAATGTCCTGTCCTCCACTGGTTGTCAAAGGTAAAGAATTTTAATTAATTAGACAAGAGATCAAAAGCAGCCACACATACACACACCTGGGGATTGGCTGATGAAAACTGCCTGGAAGTCAATTTGACAGGCTTGACTCCAATTCTGATAAAGACTTAAACCAGGGGAGTTTGCCCACAGCTCCAGGTGACTGCTAGTATTGTTTTGTTTGCTTATTCATCTTCTCTTCTGCCAAACCAAGCAAGATTACAGCTGAACTGATCAATACACAACTGTTCAGCAAACAATTCTACTTTTTAGGTGCAGTTTTATTAGAGAGATGTGGATTCAATGTGGAAGAGTCTCCAGCACTGACAAAAAGGGAGACCAAGAAAAAAACAATGTAGAAATTCCTGTCTAGCTGTTATGGACACGTGGAAACAGCTCACACAAGAAAGACTGCCCCTACTCCAGCAGGCAGGACCTTTTCTGTCTGAAGTGCAATGATGAGGATTCAGAACTGGATCCAGCTGCCACCTAGATTTGAAGAGGGCAATTGCTCCAGACTGCATGACTGTTACTTGTGAACGTCATGGGTCAACCGCAAGAGAGCAGGGGAGAGGCCATAGCCCCCTTAAATCCACCTCTGAAAATTAAAATAACTTACAATTATATGGCCTGAGAAAAAAAGCACTGTTGCAAAGGACATCTCCATTCTTTTGTCCCAGGTGCAGACTTCACTCTCTTGCCAGAAACTAAAACTGCATCAGCCTTCTTCAGCCCACCCTTCTTCTCTACGGCTACTTCTTCAGCTACACCCTCCCCTCCTCCTAATATACATTAATAAATGCAAGTAGTGAAAGGAGGTATGTTACGCCTCAGGTCTTCATGCCTCAATGCAGATACATTGCTTTCCGTCCTCTGGGTACTTAAGACAGGGAGACTTGAGAGACAAAGTATCCCTGCTCCTTTCTGAGAAATCTGCTATTGCTGGGGAAGGAAATGGAAGGAAGGGCTTGGCTACTTTTTATCATCCTTTTGGACACATCTGTTTGAAGCCCAGTGTTGTTCACTTTTGACACAGAAAATATTGTTTGTTGTAATGGCCCAGCTCAAAGCAATCTGCGGTACAGATTCGAATTATGTTTAATGATCTCAGTTAAGGCGATTTTCTTATCTTCATCTCTGAGCCCATCACCACAATTATGCCAGCTGGAAAATCTCCCAGATGGCACGTTAAGCACAGTAGCCTCACAGAAGAAACGTATTAACAACACTCTAGGTTCCTGGGAGATGAGGAGGGGAAAGAGGTCTAACTCTTTAAAGGCAACTGTCCTGTTTCAAAGAGAACAAAGCAAGCTGCCTCTGATGTGACCAAACATGCTGAAATTTGCTTTGAACCGTACACGAGAACTTTTCTTCATTTTATGGTAGGTTTCTACATCTTTACAACACCACAGGATTCTCCTTTAGAAAAGAACCTAAAAAGAAAGCACAGAAATTCTCTTTCAGAGCTTTGGGTAAGTAAACTTGAAGGAGGCAGCACCAGCAGAAGTGGATTTATCTACTGGCAACCCAGCAGCTCAAGTATTTCAATATCCCTGTAGCAATTCAGGCTGCATTTAGGATACAGCCCAATAGCATCAGCGTTTATGCTAAGCAAAAATTAGTGGAGAACTATACCTGCACAGAGCAGTAGAGCTTTGCTCAAACTGCACATGTACCATGTACTGGCTCTATAAGGAAGTGGATTCCTTCTGTGCACCCACAGTTTTCTAAAGGCAACTACCATTATGGCACCCAAGCAATGTGATCAATTAGTTAATAAAACAGGCACTGAAATAAGGCAGGAATATGTGTTATCTTACAAATTAGGATTCCACTGTCCATGTCGCCACCAATTCTAACCTGGCCCCCAATGGTCATAAATCTTGGAAAGATCCCAGTTCAGAACAGCATTTTGCCTCATTCACCATCAGTCACTCTCACAATTTGTTGCTGTACCCCACTGACCAAAAACTTCCACTTTAAAGAAGAAAGAAGGAGCAAGGCAACATCATACCTGGTAAAATTACGCAATGTTTATCCTAAATGTTATTCTTCCATTGTGGGTTATATACAGCTCAAGGTAAAGGGAAATTGTTCTAAGCTGATAATTTATTACCTCGTGTAGTAATCTATCTATATAATGATGGAAAATTATGACTAAAACTTTCCAAGAGACTCCACATGTGGATGGGCTGGAAACCACTCAGCCTTACAGCCTATCTACTGGAACTGGAAAGAGGTATTTGAGAGCAAACCAACAATCTGGAAAAGAAAAATCCTCATTCTTTCTGCTTCCAGAGGGATTTACCACTCAGCTATGTGAGAGAGATACACATGTGTTGAGCTGGCTCCTGGATGGATTAAAACCAATTCACTCATTTCCTGTTCATCCCCTTCCTCCCTTTGCTGTGATGGAGACCATCATCACTGCCTGTCAGTGCAGGACCTGACAGCCAGGAGGGGTATGACTCAGAAGGGCTGACAGAGCTAAGTGGCTTCCACTCCATACTGCAAATCAGCTGAGGGTGAGGAACCTACACGAACCTACAAGGCTTAAAAATCAACAGTAAACAGAACACCAAAACCAAAACCAGATAGGATGACTAAAGCTATCTCAGCAGCTGGTCTAGAATTTAAATGATAGACATTTCACACACCCTTTTTTTCCTTTTTTAATGTTAGTCATCCTCAGCAGATTGTCTTAGTTGTGTTTCTCTTCTTGTTTCTAGGAAACAGAGCCTCAACTAGCTACTGCAAAAAACCTCAAAAAAGAATAAACTGAGAGAAGAGCAGGGAAAATGCAAAGCAGGGGAATTGAAACAAAAAAGAGGACAAAGCATTGGTCCTGCCACATGAGGTAAAAATGTGGTCTATTTCTGTCTCCCCCCAACTTCCCTCACAAGAACAGCTTTGTTACTCACTGCAAAACCCAAACAGAGATCCAATTAAGCAACTTTGGGTTTGTTTCACTTGACAATATAAAAACAGGTGAGTGCAGGCAGCAGATGCAAGACCTTTGGAGACAATACAATTTTCTCTCTTATGTTGTCTTATTTCCCAAGACAACAGCTTTATATCAAAGTGGTAGCCTGGAATATCTGCAGCACTCCGTGCCTTTAGCCCTTTACCGCTGACATGAAGAAAAGGTCTCCTATAATACAAGCATCCCATAAAAAGCATACCAGGATCAGCACAGCTGCTGTCGCACTGCCAGAGAGGGAGCCTCATGAGGGTCAAAGCAGAGAAAGGATAATATGTGCAAAAGCCAGTGGGGAGAAAAGGAAAAAATAATGTAACACTCAGCTTTTTGGCACCACAGTGGAGTTGGAATGAGACTGGTTGCATTGGGAATTGCTTCTTTCATCAGTTTAAGAAACGTCCCAGGAGATTCAGAAACTCCAGGAAAGAGAAAACTCAGAAAAACAATCACTTTTTTTTTAGTATTATTTTAGGCAAACCAGAGACCCAAATTAAGATTATGCTCAAAGAATGCCAAAGCTTCTTATGCACAAGTCCTCATTCACATAGTTGCTCTATACCTGATGTGGATGAAGTCAGGCTGCCTGGGGCAACTGTTTGGATCTCAATCTAGGTATGTTGAAAGTGTTCTTAGGAAAATACAGAGTTGTTACGTAAATTCAGCTTTTAGGGGTAGGACAGACTGGAGGGCAAAGCATCTGCATGTCAGCATTGCTAAACCTCAGTACATGAGCAGTGGGATGGAGAAATCACTGGAGCACGGTTGAGGATGACCAAGTTGCATGGACAAGTCATGGAACAACTGTGCATGCTCCACGCCCAGTCTGCTACATCAGACTCATGTAAGCAGTTTGGTGTCCAGTAAATGCACAGTTCTGTCTGAATACCAGAACCCAGATGGTCATAACCACTGTCACAGGGTCTGGTTGTCACCAGTGGTGTCCCTCAAGGTTCAGTAATGGGCCCAGTGTTGTTTAACTTGTTCATCAGTGACTTGGATAAAGGAGCAGAGGCCTCCTCAGCCAGTTCACTGATGACACAAAGCTGGGAGGAGTGGCTGAGATTTCAGAGGGCTGTGCAGCCCTTCAGAAGTGCCTCGGCAGGTTGGAGAGATGGGCAGGGAAGAACTGTCTGAAATCCAACAAAGGCAAATGCAGGGTCCTGCACCTGGGGAAGAATAACCCCAGGCACCAGCACAGGCTGGGGGCCGACCTGCTGGAGAGCAGCTCTGCCGGGAGGGACCTGGGGGTGCTGGTGGACAACAAGCTGTCCCTGAGCCAGCAGTGCCCGTGTGGCCAAGAAGGCCAATGGTGTCCTGGGGTGCATTAGGAAGAGCATTGGCAGCAGGTCCAGGGAGGTGATCCTGCCCCTCTACTCAGCCCTGGTGAGGAGGCCACATCTGGAGTGCTGTGCCCAGTTCTGGCCTCCTCAGTACAAGAGAGACCTGGAGCTCCTGGAGCTGGTCCAGTGGAGGGCAAGGAGGATGAATGGTCAACTGGAGCATCTCTTATGAGGAAAGGCTGAGGGAGCTGGGCCTGTTCAGCCTTGGAAAGAGACAATTGAGAGGGGACCTCATCCATGTCTATCAGTATCTGAAGGGAGGGTGTCAGAGGATGGAGTCAGGCTCTGCTCAGTTGTGCCAAGCAATAGGACAAGAAGCAATGGGCAGAAATGGATGCACAGGAAGCTCCAACTGAACATGAGGAAAAGCTTCTTTACTGTGCAGGTGACCAGGCATTGGAACAGATTGCCCAGAGAGGTTGTGGAATCTCCTTCACTGGAGATATTCAAGAACCATCTGGATATAATCCCGTGCCATGTGCACTAGGATGACCCTGCTTGAGCATGGAGGTTGCACTAAATGACCCATTGTGGTCCCTTCCAGCCCTACCCATTCTGTGAGTCTGTGTAATTCAAACAGAAACAAAAATAAACAAAATGAAGCCAGTGTACCAGAAAGGCCAGGATTCTTCCAAATCAAGAGACATTCACTGGAAATCAGAATGGGAAAAAAAAAAATCCCAAACTGAACAAGATGAAACTTGCATTGACTTAGTAAGGTCTGCATCAGTACCTCTCTCGTGACTCCTTAACTAAAGCGCATTTCAGATTGTTAGCTTGAGATTGTTTTGACTGCAGCAAATCACAACAGTATCACAAAACAGGCCAGCCACGGTGCAAGTCTTGTAAGCCATTAAACTCTTACAACACACATCTAGTATATTCCTGCCCAGGCCATGAGATGTTACTACCAACAAGTAAGGACAGGAATTTCCCTGTAAAGCCCTAAGGAACCACATAACCTTTTAATTAGCCAAAAGAAACCCCAGGTGTACTCACACTTGATTAAATCAATGTCAGGCACACTCATCAAAGGACATTGCTATTAACAAAACTAACCTATCTTCAGCTATGCAAGAGCCCAAAATATCTGTTGACTGCACTCGTTTTCTTCTCTCTCTCCTTGCCAACTTCGAGTGTAAACACATTCAGTGTCAGAAAAGATGAAGAGGAAGAGGCAAAACACACTGGAATATATTTGCCTGGCTCCAAAGAGTTCAAGCATAACAGATGCTGTTGAACACTGATGTGGACCTCAAATTGTCTGCAGATTAACAGACTGTCCACTGACAGAAAAAGAGACAATAGGCAGAAATTAAAACATATAAAATTCCATTTGAACACATAGGAAAAATAATTTTTAAAGAAAAACCTTCTTTTCATGGTTTTATTTTGTTTGTATTACTGTCAGAGTAGTTAAACACTGGAACACGGTGCCCAGAGAGATTGTGTATCTCCATCTCTGGAGATACTCAAAAGCTGTCTGGTCATGGTCCTGGGCAACCTGCTAGAGGTGACCCTGCTTGAGCGTGAGGATTGGACGAGATGATCTCAAGAGGCTCCCCCAACCGCAACAACGCTGTGACTCGGTGAACTCAGATATCGCCGGGACAGGCAAAAATTTCTAGCCAATTTCAATGACTCCATCTTTCATTTTAGCCACAAACACAGAATCTTTAAATATTGCTAGCACACTTGTACCCTTGAAAACATCATCTACAATTGATGTGGAAGTTCTTTTCTTCTAATACCAGCTTTCGTGTCTTAAGAGTATGTTCACACAGTATGAGTTGGAGATAGTGCCGTTTGTCTTCTCTTTTAGCTTGCTGACCAGCAGAATTAACAAGCTCGAAGGAGAGCCAAACTCATACTGATTCCTGCATCCCAGCAGACCTCTCCAGCCCTCATCTATGTCCCTATAGGTAGCTCTTTTGCTTTCCATCAAAGTCTCCTCCTGGATATCTCTATTTGAACTTGACTACAGCTGACAGATGTGTTTCACTCCAAAGAACCCACATATAAGCAGGTTCAGGCTATAAGCCTGAAATCTTTCCTCACATTTGGCTGAGGAACATGGTAAGTCATAAATGGCAGGGCACCTACAAGAAGGTTTTTGTCAATTCATTGAAAGCATCACTTGCTCCATTCGGTATTTATTGGATTGAGAATCGCACTGAGTTATGCTTACATTCATCACACTACAGAACACAGTGAAAAGTCCACAAAATGCATTTAGCTCCCAGCTTAGAGCAAGAGGAATGAGAGTAGTTCCATTAAAAGGGACCACATTAAAACTTGATAATGCAATCCCTTTCCCTTGCCAATTACACTAACAGCGCTGAGTCTCGTCATTCTCTGGTGTTTAAAGAGCAGTAAATAGGCTTCCTATAGAAGATGAGAGTGGAAAGATCCTGAATCTTTATGTTAATGCATCAGTCGCGGTTTATTTTAGCTTTGAGGAATGTGGTTAGTGACTCACCCTGCCGGATAAGCAACAAGGCCAGTTCTGGGGTCGCAGGCTAATCCTCTGCCTCCTGACACGGTTATGCCCAGCACCTTCTCCAAAGTCACCTAGAGCATACAAGAAAGAAAACAAGAAGTGCCATGAAATGTGAGTGCAGTTCAGGTAGACCCATAATACAGATGCTGATGGTCTGGTTCACACTGGTTCCCTGGTTCGTGGAAATCCACCAAGAAGCACCCAGGTCCATAAGGTTGTTCCCATTCAACTTTCAATATAGGCATGGGCAAATACTGCTGGGGTGCAGAGAAGGAGTTATCAACCCACTTATTACTTTCTCTATGCCAGAGCATTGCAAACAGAGGATTGCAAGCAGCAGATGGTACTGGTAAAAAGCTAGGATGCACATTCATTGACCACAGATTCCCATCCTCCCAGTAAGAGCAACATACCACTATCTCCGGATATCTCTAGAGATACCACAGTCTCTAGAGCTTGGCTCTTTCCTGAAAACTGTTTCCAGGTTGACCCATTCTCTTTGTTGCCTCCATCCAGTAGTAGGTCGTTCAGCCTGGTTCCAGCCTTGTTTTCCTAGGAACTGAATAGTCAGTTTTTCCTACGGTGCTTGAATTGGAAATCACAACTAGTGGTCGAGGGCATCCCTTGCCAGGAATCACCAGACAGAACACCATAAACATTCACAAGCCTGCTGCATACCGATGACCCTTGCAAGAGACGGTTATCTAAAATGTCCCCACACTCTCCTCAGGCAAAGATATCAACTATTTGCAGGAAAAGAAAAGAAATGCAGCTGGGAAGATCTACTTGGAAGATACAAAGGCCTCTGTGGTAAGAAGCTCATAAAAACAAAAAATACCAAAATGGGAAGGATGGGTGACAAATGGACATGACACAATGTTTCGGGAAGCACTCCCTGGCATAGAAAGCATCAGAATTCAGCGATTACCTCAACGCAAAAGGTTGCAGTGGGATTACACTGCACGAAATCTGGTTTGTGGCATGAAAGGACTCAGCCTCTGAGCACAAACCAGTTCTCAGCCCTGGGGCTATTTTGACCGACACAAAGTTATTCTCTTTCCTTTACATTTGCACAGCTTGATTTTATTTATTATATATTTGATGCATACATTCCTCCTCAGTATTGCTGTCTGTGCCAAACTCAAGGACTTTACTGGGTCACAGTCTTCTGGTTTTAATTATCATCATCATCTAAGTTATATTTGGTTAAGGCCTTAGGGGCATGGACACAGCATAAGAAGTTACTATTGTAATAATTACTACTGTCTTTAATAGCTGCCCTGAAGATGAACATCTTGCATTTATACCAACGTGGTGCACAAAAGGCAGGGGTGGGGCAGGTTTCCCACGCCACCCTGACCACACACCTCACCAGACCTGAGGAGTTCGGCTGCAGGGTGAGACACAAGGTCTCACCAAGCTCACGGCTCAGGTTACTAGGTAAAGGGACAGAAGTGACTCCACGCAGAGAACCACCTTGATTCAGCAGGTAAAGCAGGGCTGAGGTACTGCCACTTAACATGAGCCATCCATGCTTTCAGCTAGTAAAAATTTGGCCTGCCTTCAAACCAGTGACACAGAAAGTGGAAGATTTCATATTCCAATCTCTGGAACAACTTGGTCTTTTTTTGCCTCTTATTAATGATATACCCCCGGTACTTTAAGACATTATGAGAAACCACCAAATTGTCCCCTTCCCTTGCAAACCGAGAATCTCTGAAAACATGGCTTTTACAAAACTCCACTGGATTTTTGTTAAGTAAGAACATGCAATTAAAAATACAGTTATAAATCCACCGATAAAGAAAGGAACTCGTTTTGTTTCAACTTAATATTGGAACAAAAATGCAGGGATTGAGGAGAGGAGTGGGGAAGGCCAGGAGGATATCTACTCTTGAAGTATTGCTAACAAGTCTGGAAAACACCTATTTTTAAAGCAGCCTCAAAAATGTACAGGAAGAACTCAGTGCTTCTGCTGCTGAGATTCTGGCTCATATCAGCAGCTCCCGAACTAGGAGAGGTTTAAATTCCTGCAGAAAATGTATTCTTGACAGCGAAGGAAGAAGTGGAAGAGACATGTGCCATTCGAGTAGCTCCATCTAGATAAGGCACCAATTACTTGATGCTGTCAGCAAACATCAATTTAGCAATGCTGTGATTACACTGCTCAGCACAGGCTGGAGCTCAGTCTGGCTGTAACTGCCACTGTCCTAAAAGGCACTGCTTGACCTTGGCTATGCAGATATTCAACAGCAATTCAGCAACCTACTTTCACCAACAGGTATGTTTTTGCTCTGCAAGGACATTTATTGAGCCTCTCAGTGTGCAGCCTTACACCACAGCTGAGCTGATCTCACAGCAGCCTGTCTTGGAGGGGACAGTTCCTTCCTCCCACATCCTACTCAGCGCAGTGACCCCCCCCCGCCATTTCCCTCACTCCAGACAGCCCTGGCATGGCAATTACCCGTCCAGAAGGCCAAACCAGCAGAAAACCATGTTCTACTTTTTATTTTCTGTTTGCTTTCTGTTTGCCAGCCTGAGGACCACAGGAAGCCCAAGTTCAGGGGAAAAAAAAAAAAAACTATACCCTTTCCCTGGCAACTAGATCAATCCAGCTGCACATCCAAAGCCCAGTCTGACTCCTTCAAGTCTTTAAGAGGAAGAGAAACCAAACAGGGGCACTACCTGATCTGTCTTGACACTCTCACCTCACCAACACCAAAATGTCACCCTTACTCCAGCCTCCTCTCTCACTCTAGAGTCAGTGGAGGCCTCCTGCTGCTCTGCCAGAAGACTTTTTGTGGCAATGCTAGGATGGGGAAAGTCTACCTTTCTCCTAGGGTCAGCACACAGCTTGACATAAAAGGAATAGCTCCTTCTTCCAGTCTAATTATTTTACTGCCAGTGAGTATCTTCTGGCCTCACCAAGATCATTTGTTCCTTTAGAAAAAGGCAACTGTCAAGGCCATGCCTCTGGTATTGACAGACCTAGTGCCATAGAAACAGATACTTGTCTCTAGACTAAAGACTCATAACTAACTTTCTGAAAAAGGCTTCCCCTCTTTTGCTCCTAGTCTTAACTTCAAAAACTTTCTAGTGTAAAGAACCTGAAGGGCAACCCCACAAAGCCAATCCAAAGGCAGCACCTCCACATAATACTCGAGTATTAAAAGCAACTTGCATTGAAAAGGAGTGTATATAAATTTAAAATGTGAGTCTCTTATGAGACTTGTGAGCTCTATTCCCACCAACCTGCCCCCAATACATCACAGCTTTTTCCCCACGACCAGCTTCTAGACTGGGTGACATAAGGGCAAGAGATAATCACTTTGTCACAAAACTTGAGAATGAAAAACATTTCAGAGAGAAAAAACAATAGGTAACAACACAGTATGAACTGGATTCTTCTCAATTTGCCAGCTAAAACAAATGAATTCTTAACATGGTTAATTAGGGCAAAACCACATCAACTTTAACTTCCTAATCTGGAATTAAGATTTGTCAGCAAAGGGCAGATCTGTTGATACAGGTCTGTCATTATCCCACTTCTGAGGTTAGCACTCACAACACGGCAGGAACCCGCTTCCTCCTGTGGTAAGGGCAGTCTCCCAGTCCTACACAGCCATAAACACTGCCATTCATACAAGTCTCCCAAGTGGTACTTCAGCACATCCCAGTCAGAAATACTTTATCTTGCACACCTTCCCAAGTCTGATATGAGCTAACGACAGGACCTGGAGAGTTCTCCCTCAGATCTGAGACGCTGTTCATTACCAATAGCTCCTGTGTTTGCCCAATTTGCATCCTACAGTTGTCAGACATGTCACTGCTTGCTCAGGCCTTCATAGGCAACTAATGGGCCACCTCAACCCCCTCATCCAAACCTGGAAACAACTGCAAGATTAAACCTGTCATTTGTACCTAAATTAGAGGCGGGAGAGGAGGCTGACTAGCTGCATTTGTTACTTCATCTTGACGCTTCTATTAATAGCATTTGGCACTTTCAGTCAAGGTTCTCTGTGCGACTTGCAAGAGTTACTGAATCGATCCACGCACAAAACACTTCTGCAGCTTATTTTGCACTGCCGCTATGCTATCTGGAACCATCCCATCTCCATTCCTTTAAGATCAGCTTTTATTCAAATTTCAAGGCTCAATACACACTCTTAGGCACCAAAATCTGTGCAGCTAACACTTGTCTTGCAAAATCTGATATTCAGCCATTTTACAAGCTTAAATCTAAATTTGGTTACTTGGAACTGCACAAACGTGTAAAGAAATTTTAGCGCCTAAGCAGATCCCTTACCCTGTTCCTTCCACATCAAATCCCAAGACCATCCGATAGGTAGGACCAAACCAGCAGAGTCCAGAATTGCAGGACTCAAGGTACCAACAGGTATTCACGGCAGCTGGGCTTTCCCAGAAAGAGAAGTCTCACTGCAGCCCAATCCCACCTGGAAGTCAAAGGGCACATCTGAGAGCAACCTTTGCTTCCACTAGGCACAGTCCCACACAACACATGGGGAAAGCCCATGCCTGGGGGAAAAAGCCATGTCATCTCTGCCTTCCTACTGAGGTACAGATAATCATTTAGGAAAGACTGATCTAAAGGAGCCCTTGCCAGCCTCATCTGGCTTTTCAGAAAACTCCATGTCTGACCAGCTGCTCCCAGGTCTCAGAGTGAGTTTCGTACTTGCATGAGCGCTTTCTGTTATTTTGAGGAAGTTACCACAAACAATTGCTTCCATATGCTAAAAGGACAACACAGAAATCCTAGAAGGATCAGCCCAACCTCACCTCCCCCCCGCAAACACTTTCCTCTTTCCCATCATTTGCATTCCTTTGGGACCACCTACACTTGCAAAGCCACACAGGAGTACAGGAGACGAACTGTGGCCTGCACTTCCAGCCAGGATGCTGTTAGAAAGCAGTAGTAAACACACCCAGCACAGCAATAATTTCCACCAGAACGGGTGCTGAAAGGGACGCCCAGTCACACCAACAGTCCTGCCCGACCTGTCACAGGCGCTCTGCCTACAGCTGCACTGCTTTACTACTGAACTGCTGCTGCTGGGTAGGAGCTCCTGTATCTGTGCCTGTTTGCACATCAGCAGATTTCTGTGGTCTACCTTCATCTTAAAGAAAGAGAGTAAAAGAAATTTTCAAGAGAAAGCCATCTTTAACACCAGGCATCCCTCAAAGGGTTTTGACTGTAGGCTGAATAATGCTGCTACTCACCCCATCATTCTCCCCAGGCCAGCAAAAGACTAAGTAGGAGATGAACAGTATTTCAGCCCCTCAGCCCCACACTCATATGCTAAAGAAATTAGAGTTTTTTGACTTGGTTATCTCACCTCCTGCCTTCTTATGGTATCTCCATTTTCTTTTGGGCCCAAAATCTCTTTGTTCAATACAAGCACAATTTATTTAAGCATGGAAATAAAAAAGCAAAGCATTTGAGAGGATTTGTGCCGCTCTCCAGCGCTCAAAATGATGACCAAGGGGAGAAAACTGATGTTACTGTACAGGGCTGCCCACACGCCCCAGTATCTACAACATTAGGCAGGAGGCTACGGCCTGAGAAAACCATGTCCAGCAAGCAGATATGTCTGTTCCAGACTTCACGAGATTGGCCACCTTGGACCAGAGACCAAAATCTAGCCCTGGTTTCTTTTTCCATTTGCAGCCAAAAGCAAAGGAGGAAAGTCAGGAAGAATGGTATAAAGAAATGTATGGATAAAGTTTAAGAGCAGGGGAAACAAATTTGATTCTTTCTCACCTCCTATCAGTCTTCCAGTCTCGAAATAGATATTCTCCATTTTTAACTTATTTCAGTAGAATTCTCTACCATGAGCTTGCCACTCTATCTATAAAAGCTTAGCATTCACCACATCTTTTGGCAAGGAACTCCACCAGTCTGGTATACTGCAAGATGAACCATTTTTCATTATTTGTTTTAAACCTCACTTCTAAAACTTTTATTTGACATGCCCCAATCCTTGTATGGGAAGGGACAGTGAACAGTCAGTCCCCATCCACCACCTTTAGGTGGTTCATGATTTTGTAAGGAGCTATACCGTCACCCCAAGTCATCTGTGTTCCAAGTACAAGAGTCTTCACTGAGTCACTTTACGGCTCCCCTGAAAGCCATTTCATATCCTTTATCAGTTCTTCTGTGAAGCCCCTTCCAGGTCCACTATACTGTTCCTGAGATGAAGGGGAAACACCAAGACCACGTGCAGCTTTCCAGGCACGGCCACAGCAAGTGTTTACAGAGCAGGATAATATAGACTGTTTTGTTTGCCATTTTTTTCCATTGATGCCTTAATCTCAATCTGCCTTTCTGCCACCTAAGATCATTTACAGAGCGCAACAAAGAGGTCACCCCTGCTCAACAAAGTCACAGATAAGAACTGCTGCTGCTTTGCATTTGGAAACTTATCTCCCATTCTGCCCTGTCTGCTCCCCTATGGAATGGGAAATCCTATTCTTGAATTAATAGCTTGATTTCAACATGCCCCTTTCTCTCCATGCCATTGTGAGCATTTATGATCAAGAGCATCCTCAGAGAGAGCTCTTGCAGCACAACTATTCCAATCCACTCCAGAATGGCTGTCCAATAAATGTCCACAACCAGACAAGCTCTATTTTAAAAGCCTTCCCATGGGCCTACGTATAACACAGTTAACATTTGAATCCATTTAATTAAGTAGCGGCATCGAGTCAGCATGACAAGACAACATCCATCAGAGTTCATCCACCATCCACTGGACAACGTGCCTGCTCTCATCCCTCTCTCCTGCCTGAAAGTAGGCATATTAATAATATATGTGCAAAGGCATGCACTCCTGAAAAAGCGGAGGACACAGAAATCCCTGAGATACACGACCCATGGGGGTTATTTTGAAAAGCCTTCCGTAGCACATCAAGCAATCAGTTGTAACTAAGTAACGATCTTGCATGAGAAGTGGCTACAGACTCATCCCTTCTTTTCCAGTAAAAAAAAACAAATGCCTTTATTGGTCAACTTGAGACCCCAGTGCTCTTTGGTCCAATACACTGGCACAGGGAGCTCCAACATCAGGCCCGAGTTTCACAACAGCACCGTGGTTTGCACGTCTGTCTCTACATTCTGCTCCCAGAGTTTTCAGCACCTCTGCACGCACTCCAACATGTTTTCCATGCTGCTACACAGCAAAGTCGTATCAATGCACTCAGGCATCCAATACGTGAAAATGCTGAAAATGTAGCTGTACATTGTCAGCGTCAGCATTTAAGAAATAGCTGTCTATCTTACATAAGTGAAATTTGATACAGAGCGCCAAATCTCACAGCTGGCCCTGTTTGTACATCTCTGCTGCTGCCCCCGAGCCCCAGCGCAAAAAAGCACGTCCAACCTCCAGGGACCAGTGCACACGTTGTAGGCTCTAATCCATCGTCTGAACACACTGTCTGATCTCCTGTTACTGCTGCAGAAAAACAAAGGCTTGAAGTTTTACATTTAGTTCTGCTGAGCTTCGTTTGGCACATAGAACACAGAGCACTAATTACAGTATACTGTTCTACTTAAGGGGCTGTCAGCATTTCCACTGCAAAGCCTTCATTTCAGGGCTTTATAACACAGCTGTGAAATATTCATTTTGCACTTCAGCTTAACATGCAAAGGTCTGGCTTTGGACCAGGTCCCTCTGCCTGATTTATTTTTTTGGGGGGGGGAGTTAGGGTTTTTATTGTTGGTCTGGCAGGGAGAGGGCTGAAGATGGGTGGATGGAATTAACTGCAGGAGATATTTGACTTTCAAAAGCACACAAACAACAAAAACACTCAGCTCCATAGTTGGTTTCTGTCCCTCACCTACCCAATGTGCTCCCCTTCTTTTGGATATGCATATAGAATATGCACTTTTAAATTTCTTTTACATATATATAGATATATATATAAATATATATAATATTTTGTAAAGAGGTTTTTCTATCCTCTCCTCCTTCTCCAGCCTGAGTCTTTCTTCCCTCAGCAACCAGTGCTAGGAAAGAGTAATGTCTTGACAAGCCTGGAGACTGAAAATATTCCACCTGCAAAAGGCAACAGTAGCAAGCCAAGCTCCAACACAGGACCCATTCAGGAGGTCTCTGGCTGACAGAGCAGCCTCCATTCCTCTCACTGCAAGCCTCCCGAGCCTTGCTCACAGCCACCATTGCACACTCACGCCAACTGCCCAACTGACCCTCCAGGAACTACTCCAAGACCATCAAGTTGGTTTCATGCAATCCACTACACAGATATGTTCCGACATTTTAAGGTGTTTCCAGCCAATGCCCAGTTTAAAGCAGTATTCATGAGGGGAAAGCATTCAGAACTATGAACAAGCCCTCACAATTAACCAATTAAAAAAAAAATAAAGTGGGAGAGAAAAAAAAAAACACAAAACAAAACAGAAAAACACCTGACCAGAACATCATAGTCTGACACAAGCAGTTGCCAACTCTATGCAATTTGATTTCAAGATAACCACTTTAAGAACATCAGGGAACAATCTCCCACAACCTAAGTTATGAATAGCACTCCTTGGCACAAGAGTGGCAAGGGCAGAAACCAACATGCTGAAAGGTTTCGAATCACTGAGTTATGGGAAGCACCACATTTGTAAAACTGCATAAAAGGAGCGGTGGGATGGGGGGTATTCCAATGGAAGTGCTGAGCCTCCGCTCTAATGGCTCTGCCAGGTGTGTTGCACAGGGGCTGCAACAGGGGTGTGCACATATTTATTAAAAATGATCGAGATAGTTGGACAAATGGAACAAATCAGGGACGAAGGTGGGAGAAAGGGAACATAAGCAACCCAGGGTCCCCACAGGCTGTCTTTCCACAGCGTGCGTGCATTTGTCCATCTCTCCACAGAGCCTCCCTTGCCTGCTCTCCCCTCCTGGCCTCCCCACCATGCTGGCTGCTTTCAGTCCAATTCCAGCTGTCAGGGCTGCATTCCTGACCCATCAGCCCCAGCTGTCAGGGGCTACGTGCTGAATCTGCACTCTGCCTTCTTCTTCATGCACCTGAAGAAAGGCAGTCCCAGGCAGGCCATAAATACCATTGCATAGCCCCGGGGAGTGGGTGGGAGGCTATTAAAAGCACCTCTACCAGGAACCATAGTGAGGGAACTTAGAACTGGCAGCAGAACACACCTGCAAGTGTTCCTGCAGTCTGCAAACAGGACACGTCGATGATTTCCTACCAGCTTCTACAGCACAGCATCGCCATCATTAAATAATCTTCTGTTTCTTCATTTAACACTAGCCTGGACCACCAATTTTCTCTTCCCCATCCCCACCCCCACCCCAAGTTCAATTTCTTCCTAAATACTGCAGGGACGAGGAGAGGCCCATGTAACCTTACCAACTCTGGCTTAAAGGCATGACAAGCAGCAGTTTCTCCTCCTTCTACCATTCAGTCATCATTCTCACTGTAAAAGCAACACCAACTCAGGCTTTCATGAGATTTCACAAAACTTGCAAAAAATCTGAGCTTCAGAGATACAAGCGTGGTGAATGGACATGGGACAAAGCATGTGTAAATTGTCCACCATTGTCAGTGTTGTCATGATGCTATTTTGACTTCGGTGTGGGAAATTCTTTTTTGTTGATGTAAGCAAAGTTTGTGAAGACTGGGTGATGAACGTATGAAATGAATGTAAAAAGAAAAAGCGACATCAAACAGGTTACAGGTATTGCTGGTACATAAAGAGTCAATCCTGATTTGTTCCAGACTAAGCATCTGCACATGGAGTCAATCGGACCAGCTCCACAGGCAGTCAAGCCCCATGGAGCACAACAGAGACACCTCTGTGTGGGCAGGCTTCAAAGAAACCCTTCCTTGAGCTCTTGGGATCCGGAATTCTGCAGAATCACTCCTTCACAAGAACCAGATTTTTCCACTTTGTAAACGTACATTACTTTTTCATAAGGAAAGAGAGCAGACACGATACCAGACTTTACATAGGGTATGCCTTTGCCCTCCCACATAGGCAATTTGTCCAGTGATTTTTTTTCTTTGTAGTAGAAGATGGAGCCAATTCACCTTTCCCTGCATTAAGAACTACCCATACAAGGATTAGGTACAAATGTGAACTTGCAACACTCCCCTAATCTGTCCCAACAGTGGAGATCAATGGAAGCAACTTCTGATTTTCTGGCAGTCTTACATATTGGTCTCCTCCAAATCCATGCACAGGGGCCTGAATAGAGGCGAAGAAAGTGTTTCAGTGAGAAGAAATAGGAGAAAAAATAAAAAAAATAAAAAAAACCACTACAGCTCCCTTGGGCAGAGTTTCAATTACTCATATAAGGGTTTGAAATCAAGCAGGAACAAACGGTTCTCTTAGTGTAAGGGTCACTGTTCATCATCATTAATCATCACTTCCCAGATAGGAAAGGCTCCTTCCCTTCTGTTTTGCCCAGGCTTTAGCACTCACAAGAAGCAAGAGACAAGAATAAGGAAAAGAGCCAAACAGGAATGTGGACACAAGCTGGCAAGGCTGCTCCCTCTGTGGCTCTGCTGAAGTCCCTCCTCTTGGTCCCACAACCCTGAGCTGAGCCTGCTCCTAAATGCAAATAGGCAATGGTTAAATGTCCACAGCTTCTCAGGCGTACACTCCGAGGAAACCGTGGCTGCACCACATAATTCTTGCCTCTGGAGAAGTCAAACACAGGGGCCACAACACGGCATTTCTAACACTGATACCGTCACGGCAAGGAGCTCCCTCCTAAATCACCTCCTGCTGAACTCTATAAACAACGCATACATTCAAACTAAACTTGGACACAGGGAAGACAGACTGAAAGAGAGGGAGCAGAAAGCCTTCCCCACAGTTAACCCTGCTGAGGGGAACCACAGAAGAAAGCCGCATCTCAGCACTTCAAGAAAAGCATCGTGTTACAATCTCCTTCCCCTTAATTTCTTCTCTGGGGCTTATTTTTGGTATAAACGGATCTGTGAACTGTTTGACAAGGCTTGGGGGGGAACTTAGTGGTTGATCTTGAGTCCAAGAGTAGAAACACGCAGAGCTGTGCAGGATGAAGAAAAGCCTTTTGATCAGCCCGCCACATAATTATGTGTGAGGCAACACACATAATTCATTTGTGATTTCTTTATTCACCCATGACCCCATGCCAAATCAATTAATTTTTGTCCTTCACCAGTGATTTACACAGCCATTCTGTCCTAAAAGTCTTCGACTGCCAGATGCCATCCCTACCTACCCAGCCCACACTGCCATGAAGGCAACTATGGCTTCTAGAGAAGGCCACAGCTGTAGGAAGCCTTAAAGAGACTGTAAGTAGTGTCTTAAAGAGACTCTCTGTATGTAAAAGCCCCACCTTTTCATACCCAGACTCCTGACACAGAGCAGGTATCTGTCCCTGCCACAGGAGGTCAGAGAGCTCACCTCTCCTGACGCCTGAAGGATCTTGCCTGTAACACCTGAACTGCTCCAGGATTAGACACCTTGTCTTCCCATGCATGCATCTCCCTAAGATTTCAGTGATGTTATGGGGGAAAGTACATACTTGCATCCCCAGGGAATGAAAAAATGGTTTTGTTGTAAGCTGATTTAAATTATGTTAAAAAATTACGTATCAGCAATTTAAAAGATGCTAAGATGGGAATAAATACAACAGGAAGGACGGAGTAAGCGCAAAGCATTTATCGCACAGAAAACATCCCCATGGAAGGAGGCAGGAGGTAAAGAGATTAGTATTCCATGTCTCCCTAAACATTGCCTCAACTATTTGTTATTTGTTTCACAGTACTTGCAGGAAGTCCCAACAAACACAAGACCCTCCTGTACTTACAGCAGGCAGCAACGTGTACTCTCACATAGCTGGCAACCTACAACCAAGTATAAGAGGACTAGGGGGCAATACCACACAAACACTGAGGGTAAATGTCTTGAACATGCAACAAATTAGCAACAGATCTGGGAATAATCTCACTCCCTCCCAAATTCCAGCAGCTATCTACTGTGTAGACCATGCTGCACCATTGCTGTACCTCACTCCTGCTTGAGGCCAAGGACAATATTTTTAAAGAATGCTTAAAAATTAATCAAAAGAAAGCACGAGAGATTTCTTTATTTTGCCTGCGCCAACCAGTATATACAGAAGGAGACATTCGAGCGTCCTGCCCGCCCCCTGCCAACACTCACTGCCTAGCTCTAGGCAATCCCTTCCTGCCCCCTGCCCTCTGTCCCAAAGAATAAGCTTCTTACAGAACAGCCTTTATCAGCATCTTGCCCTTCGTGCATCCTGGAATTAAGAAGCTCTTCACATCTGTCCATCAACAGGCATACTGAGCACCCAAGAGATTTGTCCTGTCAGCCAGAAAGGAGACCACGCCCCCCAGGGGAAGCGATACATAGGAACATGGGCCAAAGACTGAGAAAGCAAGCTGAAGAGAACAGCACAAGCATGGACTCCTCAACAACTGTGCTGCCACTTCCTCCTGTTCCAGTACAAGGGAAAGCCCTCCACCTGTTACACAGTGTCCCCGTCACTGCCCCTGCTGCTCAGCCACCACCACAGACAACTCCAGCAAACTCATATGTGCTCACTCAGGTACCATCATTGAGCCTTTTCTGCTTTCTGCTGCAAAGATGCAAAATGGTGCTCCAGGAGAAGCAGTCATCATCCACAGTCTCAGCAGATGCAGAACTCAGTTGAGTCTTTTCCAAATAGTTAAAATTTCTTACAAGTTTTATGACCTAGACCCAGCATCCCAAAGACCTGAATACTCTTCCCATAAGTCAGCAGCAAGAAACACCATCGATCCTCTCACTTTTGCACACACACACAGGAAACCACCACTACACAACAAACCACAGAGAGACAAAAGGTTATAAAGGTAACTACAAAGCAATCCTAAACAAATTCATTAAGTCATTCATTCAACTCGCTTTCCTTCTTCACTTACTCTGCCCTTAAATCACTTCTTCCTGTGATTTTTCCCAGGCACCTTTTCAGTTTCTTTTCCTGAAGGAAACAAGGTCTGCAAACGAGGGGTACAGTAGTCCAACATAAGCTGACATATTTGAGTAGCTGTTAAAGGTGACTTAACAGAAAAAAGAAAAAAGGAGTAGGTTGCCATCTAAGTCCCTTAAAACCTTAAAAGAGAGGGAGTAGCACTGGAAAAGAAGTCTCCTCTAGCTTGCATTTAGGTTCAGGAGCATGGGTAACCGGTAGAATTACCAAATGTGAGACCTGAGGAAGTAAAACCATACTCAGAGGAAACAATTTTTATCCACAAACTTTGAAAACCCTTGTTTTTGTTATCACATAGTTTCTGTCATATTTCAAGAAAGCAAACCTTTGCAATAACCACCATTTCTTGTTTAGAAATCCAGAAAGCCCTAGATCCAGGCACACGACCAACTCTTGTTGCTTTGACACTTCACAAAGCACTGCTGCTTTTACATGTTTAGTTCTTAGCAAAAATTGCTGTTGTAAAAAGCAGAATGCAAAAGTAGAGATTATGGAACTCCAGTCTTCAGCAGAGAGGCAATGCTCCCAATTTCCTGGTAAATAACTTAAGACACATTCACCTACTCAGAAGCACTTAGCAGAATCTGTCTGGATAAGAAATAATTTTGAGTGACACGTGTAGTTCAGAAATACCTGAATTACACTCCTAAGTACATTTCTGCAGTTAAAACAAGGGAGATAATAACCAGGCAAACACTTGAAGAGCGAAGCAACACAAGAGAGAACATCCCTGTCAACTGACATTTGTGCTGAACCATTATGCTACCCCTGCTCAAACTGTATTTTTCTCCAACCAAAAGAGAGCTATAAAGCTTCTGTGCAGCTTGTGTCCACTCCCTGCTGCAGTGCACTGACAGGGAGGTAGTGGGCAACTGCTGGATACAAGTTTTACTGTCACCCCTGCACCCAAACTAGCTCCTGCGTGAAGCCAGGCTGCAATTCCCATCCCGGACCAGAGAAGAGGTGTTGGATGAAACGGAGCTGATGGCCTGTCAGAGTTGAAAGAACACAGCTGATGATTTGGACTCTTAAAAACAAATGCAGAAAGAAATGACTGTAGAGAATTGTTCGTGGAGCACTGAACCCCGAAAATGTTCCCACACGTACACAGTCTTGTCTCTCTTCTTCTAAGTGGATCAGTCTGTTTAAGAAAAGACATTACTTCCACCTGCAAACTTTGCTGCAGATTGATACCTGCAACAGAGCACTGGGGAGCCAATATTGTGGAAGGATCTGTTTAAAAATTAGCAAAGACAAAAGAAGTACTTAGAGTTCAAAGATGGAATTAACATCATCCACAAGCAAAGACTAAAACTGGCTGCTCAGTGCTTATCAGCACTTTCTGCTATTTCTACAGAGGTCACTTCCTACATTCCCTTTAGGTGAGATACAAATCTATTAGCGACAGAATGTGCCAATTTCTGTGGTCCTATCTGCCACAGCAGCTAAGGTGACCGAGCAAATACTTGCACTGAACAATCTCAACAAAGAACCGGAGAGCTACTTCTACATTGCAAGAGTTATTTACAAGCACTGCCTGAGAGAAATCCCATGCACACTTCCCATGGTTTAAAAGGTGGTAGCAGCATCCCAATGCACCTGTGAAACCACAGATGATGCCACTTCAAAATACTGCTCCCTACAATGGGTCAAAACGTGATGATCAAGGCAGCTCCACAAGTACCCAGACTACTTCTCTAATAGTCTGAGGAGGAAAACATCTTGTTGTTCAAGCAAACTCAGCAACAGTTCTGGAGTCACAAAAAACTAAGATTGTCACAGACCAAACTCTGTGGCATTGGGCCACAGGATTCAGGTTGCTGCAAACTGAATCCTGTGGGATTTCGGACAGGTGTTCTACCACAAGAGAAAAGAGCTGAGCCAATGCTCCAGACCCAAGTACTTATGCTCTTCCCTGAAGGCATGTCGTATGGCATTTTGTTGTCACTTTCAGCCACCTTCCACAGCCTTTTCCACTGAAGACAGTATCTGGGAAGTCTTCTTGAATCAGCTGTAAGGAAGGGAAGCCCTGGGTCTACCACTTTCTTCTATTTATACCAACAACATTACTGCAACGGTTCAAACATATTTTATATATAGCTCTGTGGCTTATTTCCAGGCAGAAGTAACTCAATGCTGGTGTACATATGTTTAGACCACAGCAATTGGAAACAATGTCCCATAAACTCTGTTAACTGCTGCTCCACTGTAACCAGAACAGGCTCTACAAGTGCAGAAACACAAGCCATGATAGGAAAAAAAATTAAAAAGTTATCCACCCAGAAGCTAAGTAAGCCAGTTGCCACCTGCACAGCACTGACAGACTTCCACTGTAGCCCCAACAGATTTATAGCTGTAAGTTAACAGCCAGCTCTTGTCACATCAAGATACAGTGTCTGACTGCCAAGAGACCACACGGAGGTGACCAGGGTGTGGGCCAGCATAAGGGCAGACATGCAATACACAGAGCATCTGCCAGTATCCACTTGCATTTTGTAAACTCAAGAGTGGACAAACAGAAGACAGTTAGATTTGCACAGTACTATTTGCAAACCCTGTACTGAAAATATCAGCAGTGCTACCACATTCTCATGAGTCTGATTTGAACCCATAAGCTCACACACTGAAAAGAAACAAGAATGGCAAGGAGCAGGAGCCCCAGCCCAGCACCCAAAGGGTACTTACCTCAGCACTGCTTGCAGGAGCCTCATTGACACGTAGATGAGGACGACACTTGCTAGAAACCTCACGGGTTACTGATCCCAGCACTGAGCCTAGGCTTTTACACGACCTCAGGTGAGCCAAGCTGCAAACAGCAGCCCACACGTAGACAAGCACCAGGTGATAATTACCGTGCCTTTCACCAGACTGTCCCTCTCACAGGCTTCAAACACAGCCCTGTCAGTCTTCCCAATACACATAAAAACAACCTTTCATCACATTTTTCTCTGCAACAGCTGAATACCAGGAGGGTGGAGGGGGGACAGATACGTGATTAACATGTTTTTTAAAAAAGCTCGCCTTTCTTATGCCTGAACCCAATGGGACTGAACTTTAAAGAGGAGGACAGCATAATCAACACTTCAGAAGTATCTAAAAAGGCATGGCACCTTTAGTTATGGGAAGTGGAAAAGTTAATGATCATCATCTCAGGTCTCTGAAGAGACAGGCGTCTCTTCTCCTGGGATATAAATAACCTAGCTTTATTCCTGCATAAACCTGTTTGTAACTTCAGGGATGGAACTGTTCTCCCTGAACATGCCAGGTCAGCATCTTGCTTGGATCAGAGAAGGCTCTGTCACTCTGTCAGGGAGCTTCTAGATGGGGAGAAAAGGGGAAACCAATTTCAGGGATGATGATAGGGGTACAAAATAAAATTGGAATTTCTCTGGTTAACTGTTTGTTTGGGGGATGTGAAAGAGGGAAAGAGAAACAGTCTCTGTTCCAGGCTTCACAGGACTGGTTAGCAACACGTTCAGGAAATTTGGATTATTGGACAAAGTGCGGCTGAGCCGGTCAAAACAACATGATGAAGACAACTGCATGATATACATATAAGGCATGCACAGAGATACAGTTACGTGCATTAAATGAATCACCACACATAGACTGATCTTGCAATCGGCCACAGAGGCACTCATCTTTACATCCATGGGGTGAAATTAACTACTCGCACTCATACTACCTCACCACACAAAATTAAGCTGAAGCACCCACAGGAATGGTGCCAGAGTTTGCATTCAGTTTTCTTTTAAACCTTTCAAGGTCATCACGACTCTAAAAATGCTACGAAGAGTTGTGTAAGACTGTGTACATTACAGCTGTAACACAATACCACTGTCACTTTATAAGCAGGGGAAAAGAGCAGACTGTAAGTTACTGTACTAACAGGCACACTAAGGAAAGTAACATACACTCAACCAGGACAGAATACGTCCTTCTAGTTAAACACACACACACACACACGCACACAGAGAAAAATAGAAACATAATCATACCATCATCCAACCAGGCCTCAGCATTTAAGTACGCTCTACAAGGCAAAACCCTGCTTGGCAGCTGTTTACAGTACTTTCCTTTCTGGGGATCTGAGAAAAGCATCCAAAGGCAATCACAGTAGAGAGTGGGAGAGCAGGACATGGGACAAAACGCAGGCAGCAGACCTGGAAGCAAATTCCTCTCCCAGAGAGATGGCCGCAACACATAGGCAGCATTCCCTCTGCTGTCCAGAGACACGACCCTCTCCCCAGCAAGGGAAACCACCCACTTTGACATTTTATGATGGATTTTGTTTCTAAGCCCTTCCTTCTGTCCTAACTGCTTCTGCAGCTACAGAGATGGCTAATGATTTATAGTTCTGCCATCTCCTCAGCATGAGAGCTCCAACTCAACTAATCCCAAATGCAACACAAATATGTTTCAGGCCCACAACTCCATTCCCCACGATCCAGGGCAGGAATACCAGCTCATCTCTGTCCGGACAGTTACAGTACTCTTTACACAGCCTCCTTCTCTCCTCAGCCAGGGCTGCCGGCTAAGGAGGGCTGGGTTGCTCCTCCCAGTACAACAGGCCCTAAGTGCCAGAAAAAACTAGGAGCAGAAAGAAAGAGATTCTTTTGCTTGCCAACAAACCTTTAGGCAGTAGGTGATGAGTGTTCCCAATTGTTTTAAACCTCTGGAAAATACTGAGAGCAAAACTAAATGCCTTATTGCAACAAGCACTCTTCTTTTCCCAGGGGAACATCACATGACTGTCCACAGCAAGCAGTATTTCTCAACCCCTGGTAACCTCAGAGATCCCCAGGTGCCCTGTAAAACACTTGCCTCTCACCAAAGAGGCAGATTTTTCCAAACTAATGGGACAATTCCGTTTCCTTGGCAGAAATGCAAAGCCAGAAGCTGCCCAGTGCATCATATCCTCTACCACGGAGGGCAATGTTACTACCCAGGGCAGCCTGGTGGTCTTTCCCAGCCTTGCTGGCCAGCCTGGAACTTTGGTCACCAGAGTTCCACCACGAAGGTCCGGGCACCGTCTGGGACAACGCAGACTCTGAGCATATTATAGAGGGTTTGTCTAGCCTGGGACCTTGGTTGACTCCTTTTCCCAAACGTGTGTTTAAATTAAGCTTTGCAGGCTTACCAAGGGCCACAGGCCCCCGGCAGTGCAGGGCCCTCCCCAGGCACCGGCTACCCACCGAGCCAGAGGCAGGGCCACAGTGCCCCTTCCCAAGCACACCACAGCATGTCCACGGCCACGGGAGGCTGCAGCACCTGGAAGAAGCCAGGGCAGAAGCCGTGAAGTTGCCAGCAAGCAGGCAGGCCAGGCCACGCAATTGCGGCCCAGGTGCTGTGCGGTCCGCTGGCTCTCGCCCCAGCTCCAGCAGGCCGTGCAGAAGGTCATTAATCAGCCCCCTGGCCACTTTATTAACAGCCATGTTTACACACTGACACTCCTGGGCAGAGACATTCATTCCGAGGACCTGGAGCAGCTTCGACACGCAGCAGAGATAGTCCAGCCGCTGCGTCTTCTCCCCCAGCACCGCACTCATTTTTCCACTGATGGCTCCATCAAAACAGTATTTTTTGCAGGTCCTGGACATCAAAAAGCTTATTTGCAGCCCTGCTACAGAAAATGGGCCAAGAACTTCACAAAGCAATGTCCATAAGCCACTCAAAACAGTGACACAGGAGATCTGCTCTTTCAGAAGTTATGGCCAAAAGAAGCAGCAGCGAGGAAGCTGAAGAAAGCTGCCTCTCACCCAGAGCACCTCACCCTCATCCTCCCCCAGCACCAGTTATTCACGCTGCTGATTGCGTGTTAATACATCTCAACAGCTTAGCTCGGGAAGCCTGCAGAGACAGGCAGCACAAACCACGGATTAACAGGGAGGAAGATTATCCTCCCGGTGCAGAGGACAGTAGAATCACAATTCCAGCCTCAGAAGCTGCTCCGGCTTCTAGAAACAGCTCCGTTCATTGAGGCCCACCACAGACTCATCAGAAATATTTGTTCATGCATTTTATTAAGAACACTTTATGTCATCTTGTACCCATTCCCCTCAACCACCACTCCCATAGCAGGGTTCGGGGCACACGCACTTGTCAAGCCCTCACAGTTTGGAAAGATACACAGAACCATTTTTGAAGCCTGTCTGGCCATGATTCGGCCCAAGAAAACTAGATGAGTTGGGACATGATGGGCTTAAGCAAAAAAAGCAGATCCCAAATTCGTCAGTTCCAGTTTACAGTCAGCAATGCTTTTGGACCCAGCTGCTCGAGAAGGATGACACCCGCAAAGCAGGTTTGAAACAACTGTGCACAGAACCACTATATCTAGTTCAAAACTGGGAGATAAGCCAAACACGAGGAGTTATGCAGCTGTTTTAAAGCCCTGGATGCTGGGACACTTTGCAGTAAGTGGAAAAGTATCCCGTCTGTTTTACACTGAAGGAAAAAAGAGGCTCAGAGACAGTCTGAAGAGCAGAGCATAGAACCCAAAAACTTTAACTGCATTTTAAAAGAAAATTACGCAGCTCTATTTTAAGGTTCACTCTACCTTTATACAGTTCAGCAGCACAGAAGCACTGGTTAAGAGCATGAAAAACATCACTCTTAGCCCACACAAAGCTCTTGCAGAAAAGACTAGTATTGATGAAACATAACTGGCAGAAAGAAGTCCTTTCACTGGTATAGCCTGTTTCTCTGAGGGACAGGATCATTCAATAGACTCTTTTGATACTGTGTTACCATTAAGACAGCTTGTTTTAGGATCTCAGCTTGCAAATTCTTTCTAGCACGGGCAAGTGCTTAGCCAAGTACACCCTGACACTCATGCCCCCTTAGAATACCTCCAACACCATCCCTATCCCCTCATGGTTCCAGTTTTGTGCCATGGCCAAAGCACAGAGCACAGCAAGTTCTGAACACCAAGACCCACCACTGAAAAAGGAGGCAGGTCTTGCAGACACTCCTTTCACCCTCAGACTTATTCAATGTTTCAGCATCTCCAGCACCGAGACTGCATTAGGGACCGTGCAACAAACTCAAGCTCCTTTGGTGCAAAGCCTGGCCTGAGCAATGGTGCTTTTTTTTTTGCAAATGAAAGCATCCCTAGTACAAACAAGACTTCAAAGGCAAGCAGCCCCTTATGTACTAGTCAAAGGTGAGCAGCCAATTTCAAAGCCCTTGGGAGACCTCAAAGGCTACCACTGCTGAGCACAGGAGAGGTAGCTAACACTTATATAGTGGCACTTCAAACAGCTGCCCTGCGCTGGGCCTGTCTGTCAATAGGGAATGGTTTCTGAACAGGCGACACTGTTTTTCACAGCGCCTACTTGGGAGAAAAACAGGAGCAGAAAGCTTTACAAATCTGTATCCTTGAATCCATGGACACTGCCATAAAGTTGCTTTCTCCTTTCAGAAACTCCTCCATCTGCCTGCTCTCAAGACATTTGTTAATGTTATGACTCTCTACTACGGTGCAACCTCCCATAATCTACTTTCTTCCAGAGAAAGGAGTCTCTCTGGATCCATGATGGGGCAAATTTCAGACTAACTGTGCAAAGTGTCAGGGAGATGCAGAAATTAAAGAAGCAATCACTGTAAGGAAGGAATGTCATTGTTAAAATTTCATGGGGTAAGAAATCTCATATTAGTTGTTATATCACATTAGCCATCTTGACCAAATGTGAATTTTAATACTGTATTTGGGAGAACAAGCAGGTCTGACTTTTATTGCTATTGACTTGGAAACTCTGAATACACCAGCATTTCATAGTCTTCTACAGTACTATTTTCAATCAGTTTCCTCACAGTAACTTACAACAGCACTGGTCTCCTGGGACACTAGCAAATTTACAAGGCTTACTGGGGTTTCCACAGCTCTAATTCTTATGGTGCTTAATCTGCTTGAGCTTGTTGGAAAGTCATCACCACCAGAGCTACTGAAATCATTAGTGACAATAGGACCAAGTCAGCATTTACAACAGCACAGTTTGGGGACTTTTAAGCAAATAATCTTAAATGAACACAAGTCCCCCTCACACGGGAGAGGTGAGAAACATCCCTGGTAATCTGCAAGAGGTTGGGCTTTGTGACTAAGGCTAGGATGTGGCCTTAGAGGATCAAGATTCAATTTCTAGGTCTGTCTCAGACTTCCTGTGGGAGTTTGGAACCACATCTGTATAGAAAATGCATGTTCCATTCCCTCCATACCTTTAGTATGGAGTTTCAAGCCTGAAGATCTTCTGGGCTAGGTCTACTTTATCCCACCCGTCCAGTGCTCACCAAAGCAAGGTAGAGAGACGGGATGCTCCTGCAGTCTATGGTCATACAAATACACCTTTGTATCGATATTTTTGAATACAGATCACACAGCACAGCTGATTACAACAGCTGGAGGCCTCAGTTGCAACTGAGTTGTTTTCCTCACACAACACACGAACATGCTCAGGGCAAGGCTAAGCAGCACTGTGATGAAAAGAAATAGTAGGAGGGTTTTCTGAATTGCAGTAGCCACCCTTTGGTGGGTACAGCCTCAGCAAAGCCCGCAGGGTTTCAGGCACAGGGACCAGCCCACATCTGGAGCTGGGAACCAGAGCAGCAAGCGTGCTGCAACCCTGCTGTGCACATACCAGAGCCCTCAGAAACTTCCAGCTATGTGGAGGCAGGTACGTCAGGCACAAACAGAAGCCTGAAGTAACTGAAACTGGGCTTGGTGATAGTTAATTATTCAATCCTTAGCTGGGATCACTCAGCATTAATGTAAGGACTAAGCACTGTTTGATTGCCAGGTAAGCAGCACTCCTGGCACCAAACACCAAAACCTTTGAAAAAAGCCAAAGAGTAGCTAGTACGTGTTGTTTGCTTTCACACTCACAGAGAAAATTGTGCCAAGGCTAATCATGCAACTTCTCCCTAGGACCTGATCAACAGGAAACAAAAGATCTACTTCAATTTTCCAGGCCACCAAAATGCTGACCACCACCTTCTCAGTCAGAAATGGAGGTGGTGCCCTGTAGTTACTTTCCACTAGACACAGAGGACAGTAAAATAATATACAAGTCATTTTTCAGGTGCTTGCAGATCCTTGATGATAGAAAATCAGACAGTGGCCCAGCCTGGTCTGACTCCCAACCATCACTTCAACTGTTCTGCCCTTCTGAAACAAATGAGGTGATACACCACAAGTGGGGCCAAGCACACAGCTAGTGAAACAGATGGTACCCTCTGGGGGAGGTCTCTTTCCACTGTGTCTGAGGATGTCTTTCTCCACCAGCCCCCTCAGCCTCACAGTGAACAACAGCTCTGAGTAGCAAGCAGCAAATGTACCACCTGCAACACCTCTGACCAGCCCTGACCTCTGCCACCTTACTGTCCCAGCCAGGTCTTTGGCAAACGCTGCATGCTACACGGCCCACGGGCAAAAGGGGCCTGTGTGTGCACGGCTCACCCAGCACAGCAGGGACAGCAGTGTAAAACCTGCCAAGGAGCCTCTCCAGCCACGTTAGCCAAGTCCCACATGCCCTCTCGGAGGACCCAGCTCATCCGAAGGAGGTGAAGAACAACATTCAAGGCAGGACCACAGCAACTCTGAAAGGCTATCCAGGTAAGCAGTGTATGACCAGCCACAGGAAGCAAGAACCATTTAAACCCATCAGGCAAATGACCTGGTTTGTGTTATTTACGCTGACTTCACCCCAGCACATCATCATGCTCCCCCTGCCATGGAGATGTCTTCCTGCTATCTTTCACAGTAAAGACAGCACATGATTTAGGGGTGGATAGAAGGATGGATCTTGCCAGCAATCCTGCCTCAAGATTGGCAAGAAGTATCACAGTGTTTTATGGATACAACTGCAGGCTACAAGATCAAATATGTTGAATTGTTATATGCTTTTATATCCACCATACCTCAAGAATCAAAGTCAACTGGCGCTGCAGTCCACTGGCAGAAAAACTCTGGCTTTGATATGCTATGTGTGTGTAAGTCACATTTAACACTCATGTTTAGACCAGGAGAGCTAGCCAGATCACCCTGTATTTTCAGGCCAATGCATATCATTCACAGAGCGAAGAAAGGAAAAAGAAAATGCTGTGTGTGAAACTATTAACAAACAGAGTCATCTTGAGCACCACATATCTGAGGATGGAATAGGGGAGACCAGAGCAACCCAGCAGGGAAGCATTCAACCCCTGAGCTATGGCACTCCCAGTTGTTCCACTGACTCTATCTACAGATGCAGACGCGCCACTGAAATGCAGGTCTGGCTATGGACAAGCCAACCAGCGTTTGTCCTCTGCTTTAAGGGACACTGTTATAAGCCTGACCAGAGGCAGACGTGAAATCCCTTCTATCTCTGGACAGCAGGCCCTAAGCTGTTGAAGCAATTGGGTGTGTTTAGACTGAGCAGTGCAGAGCTGTGAGAGAGATCCCTAGCTATCAGCTGGGGTCAAGCAATATTCATGGATGTTGAAGCAGAACAGGCACAGCAGCAGACAGCCTGATCAGGGTTAGATGCATTCCCTCAGCTGTGTCCCTGGCTGCATTGGTCCCAGAGATGGTGGGCTGAGCACCACTCGGACTGCAGTGGAATGAAGAGGGTGAATGAGGCAACACTGCACTGAACAGGTCCTCAAAAGCACCATCATTTTGTAGAAGACCCTTCCAAATCCCGCCAAAAGAAAAGCTTATGTCAGCATCAGACAGGCTGCTCCCTAACTCCCCCACCCAGTCAGGCTGCTCAGCCCCACATCCAGCTCCCCGGGAACCCAGCAGGTTCTGCTGCTGCAGGACCAGGTTGTTCCCAAAGATTTACAAAGAATCCCACTCTGCAACAAGCCTCAGCTGCACCTGAAGTGATTTAACAAGAGGTGAGAATTTTTGATGCATTTATATCAGTGAACCAAACTTGTGTGGTTTTTGGTTCTGTTCCAGTTCAGGTTCAGCAACTCTCAGCCGATCCAGTTAACACCGGCAGTGGTCTAACACTGATTCACGCTGGAAGCTATGATATTTTCAAACAAAAAGGACTGTGTGCTGAAAGCAGGAAGCTACAGTCAGGCCAGAAACAGTACTCCATTCTCCTGTGTCCAGGACAGCCTGTGGTCCTAGCCGAGCCCTCCAGCTTCTCAGGGGATTAAGAAGCTGGAGAACTCTGTTGGAAATGACAAGACATGAGAGGTCTGAAGCTTCCATGGATGTGCTTTCCTCTTAAATCTGTGCAAGCTCACTGGCAGGACACAGAAGTACACGTACTTGTTTCTATTGGCTGGCAGTAAGAACAGACCATGCCTCACCAGAGGAGGACAGGAAACCCTGTCCCACTAGGAGCAACTTAGTCAGGGCTCATTTTCAGAACAAAAGCTCTCAAGAAGGTCTTGCAGAGCCACCCAGTCCGACCCAGCATCATGGGGCAGGAACAGGCGCTCCAGCTGCACATGTTTGCATGCCACTTGGAGAGGGGGAGACCACAACTCAACAGTTCCCTGCTGAATGACTTCCTGCTGTGGAATTCAGGTTTTAGTCAAAGCACTCTTTTAAACAGGCAACTTGAAATATTTCTGGCTTAGAAAAAACAGGAGAGATCAAAGAAACAAGCAGCAAATTCCAAATGTGTTTCTTTGATTCACTGACTTCCCGTTTCAGGGAAAGCCTGTAGCAGGTTTTGTAGCAATTTGTTTCTACTTTGACATTCACAATCTCATTTGACTTAGGATACACGCACACACCAACCCCCTGAAACAGGCACAGCTACATCGGTTGAAAAGAGGGGTAGAGTGTAGAGCTCAACAGCATAAACAGCCCCTGCAGGAAATGTACTTGCTTGGGTACATTACTTCTGTGAGCAGGCTACTTCAGCAACCAGGACATTTGAACAGTGGGAGATGGGTCAGCCCTTAGCTTCCCCACTGTCCTGACAGTGCTGCTCTGCGGGGTGATTCAAAGGCACTTAGTGCCCAGTTTTTAACCCCGTGTCTCTACTGGAATCACAAGCACGGTGACCAGATGCACGGCTGGATTTCTGGCAGGGTTAGTAATCCTCTAGAAATTGAACGCAGGCCAATCAACTTATCTGAGGAAATTTTAGCTTCCAACCGCCACACCAACACATTACAAATCCCAACAGTCAACAAGCCTTAGGCTTAAGTCACAGTACTCTAGGTCTATATTGATTCAACACAAAAAACAGAGATCTGGAGAGCACAGCAAAAGTGGATTCAAGCCATGAACATCAGAAGACACACACAAAAAAAGAGAAGTCTAAACACAAAACTAGTCAGGCAGCAACAAAAATCAGGACTCCCACAAAACAAAAGCTGTTTTCAAAAAGCAGCAACAAAACCAAACACTACATCCAATTTGCCAACAAATTGAGCTCCCATTCCTTCCCCTCCTTTTCCTTTTTTTTAATACCCATGATTATCTATTGGCTCCTTAGTTTTACTCCCGTAGAGATCTTCTGGAGCTCTACAGTAAAACCATGCATTAATTATAGCAAGAAATAAGTCCTAGTGGAAGTCACAAAACAAGTTCTGTCTCGTACAGATCCCAAGTAACACATTGCATGTCCTGCACAGCCATCATGCAAAATATCTCTACTTACCCACACTCCCCCTTCCACAGCAATGCACAAACAGGTCTCTGCAGAGCCAGCCTCCCACAGCCTGCCCACGGCCAGCCCAGCACTACGCAGCTGCTTCACTGCAAGAGCCAATTTCACAGGACTTCTCTTCAGCACGACAAACTGCCCAAGGGGTCTGTCCCTAACCACTGAGACAGCCTGGCAAGCCTCACACGCCCAAAGGGTTCTTTAGGAAAGAGCCAGGACACTTCCCACTGGAGAGGGGGAAAAAAAAAAAAAATCACAGCTCATGGAAGTTTAAGCAGTGCCGCTGAGGGTGCTTGTCCATCTTAAATTGAGCAGCTGGTTGCAATAAAAACTGGAGGGACTCAGAGGGCTGTTGAGGGCTGGTTCTTCACCTACATCTGCATTTGCAAAGCACAATATCATCTTCCAGGCATTAATTTAGGGCAACAGTCCAGCTCCATCCTACATAACCAAGCAGCATTCAGTGGAGATGACCAACTTCGTAGGCCCTTCCATTCTTCCACCTGACCAGATTCATACAGCTCTTGGAGCAGTCATTTCTCAAAAAGTCCAAGAGACAAAGATGCCTGAAAGGCTCCTTCCTGCGGGTCAAAGAAGACCCTTCAGGAGTGATGTGCATGATTCTCAGTGTCAGTCCCAGGGGTTTTTACACACACACCAAATAGCAGACTGAAATCTGTTTTCTGCTATTTTAGAAAAGTAGAGCTGCTTCTCACCTTGGAAAGCAGAGGAGCCCACATGCAGCAGAGGAAGCATCTCCACAGATACCCAACACATGTCAGATCTTTGGTAAAGGGCCCACTCCCTTTCACCTTGCCCACTCCAGCTGGCCCACTGATGGCAGACCCTAACTCATTTGAGCTAATTCAGAGCAGATCACTTTAGGAAACCAACACCTGCACCTATCTCCTCATAATGTCAAACTGATTCTACCAACCAAACCGATGCTACCAGCAAACTCTCCATCAGTTCCTTCGCATCTCACTGATTAACGGCTCTTACTGATAAGACAGACAAAATCCAGCCCTGAAACCCTAACTTGATGCTGCAGAATGAATCCATGATATCCCTCCCCAGGGGTTCAGACAGCCCTGGCTGCACACTGGGAGACAGCACAAAGGATAAAATGGAGCTCTCCCAAAAGACACGTGTAAGGAAAGCAAAATGAAACATGTGCCAGAGAATACTCAGGGTATGCAGCAGCAGGTCCCAGCCCTGAAAAGGAGTGTGCAGACCACAGAGCCAAAATCAAATGCCCACCACACGTGTGGGTACAAGTGGCTTTTGTCTCTGCCAGTAGAAATCTCTGCAGAATACGGACCAACAAACTGCTCTTCAGCAACACCAACACAGCACGTTTCACTGGCAGTCCACAGGCTGCATTAAATGCACATACATGCACGTGCACACGCTGAAGCCAAGCACAAGCACCCAGGACTTTCCCCTAGACAACTTTAAGGAAGCCATGCAGGTTTTTCTCTTGCTTGGCAAGAGAAGAATACTGTGTTCCTTGGTATTAAAGAGCCATCTAAGGGAAACTCTGACCTGAACCAGTGTTCTGAGAACAGGACGTCATGCTGGGGGAAAGACCATTTTTAGGTACAGTGTCATTTACTTCCCCTGAAATTTTATATACACTCTTCACTTCAAGAAATTCTGAAGCATTACTGTTTTGAGACCAGTGAATACACTTTTCAGACGTGTATTACAATATTTCTTATTTATTAGCAAGTGTTCGCAAAAGGGGAGGGATTAAGTTTTCTATTTGTGGAGACAGAGAGCTACACAAAGGCTGAGAGATTTGCCCAGGGTTACAGGTGAATCAGTGGCAGGGACAGAACAAGGTGCCCCAACTCAGAGGCACCTGCTGTCAGCACAAGGCAGTGCCACCCAGCTCTTAGTGCTCCCTGAAGTCAGGCTTAAGTCACGCTCTCCTCATGACGCCAAGTCAATTCCCAGTGAGTGAGTGTCTGCCAGGAATTCTCCAAAACACCAAGAAGAATAATGGATTTTTCTGGTAGAACAAAATATACCCAACAAAAGATAACCCCAAGGAAAGGTTGTCTGAAGCACACAGATGAAAGCACATCCAGACCTGTGGAACACAGACCCTATCTGTCTTGAACAGACACCTCCAAGACATGTTTCACATCTTTCATATCATCCTTCCCCAGATGCTCACAGAACTGTGCTTTGCAGGGTGAGAGCAATTGCTTACACAGAACAGGTGTTTCTGTATCCTCAGCTGCTGGTACTGCAGGTTAGCAGCTGGTAACATGGACGAAGAGGCAGCACTGCACTTCTCCTGCCAGTCATCCGTAACAACTCCACACACCACAGTGTGGGAAATCCCAAAAGCTTTCTGATGCAGACCGGGTTCATACCACACAAGCACAAAGAATGCTTCAGAAGAGGGGCACGGGCTTTAGGAAGGATCTGCAGCACAGCAAAGATCCCAACTAAAAGACAGACCAGTCATGCATCAGTTCCTCTGAATCACTCCACAGTTACACCAGGTCTCCCAAAGCAGCACTATCAGTACAGATGGAAACTTAGACAACAAAGTTAAAGCACGCTGGCTGCACCACTCGGCACTCACCTTGCTGCCTATATCCTCTCGCTTGTTCCCAGGCTTGCTTCTCCTCAGCTTAATGGAAGGGGAGCGAAGTAGATTTTTGATCCGACTTGTTATCGTAGACCCTTCGACTGACATCATCTCCAGGTGCCACGGAGGTATTCACCCCACACACAGGCTGTGCCTGGGGAACGAGCCCAGGGCTGAGGCAGAAACACCGATGTGCTCAGCTTTGCTCCCACACATTCACATATCTCCCTCTGCTCGGGAACTCCACTCCTGTTACACTGCAAAGCTATTCACAGAGGCTGGCAGACTTTCCTTTTGCAGATTCCAGAGGATCAAATCAGCAGTAATCTAAACTGAAAGATGCACCGTGAGTCAATAAAATATTCACAATAAATTCTACCCTCGTTCTTTGTAAGAAATGTAAACGCAAGAGCTTATAGTGATGCCTTAGGCAAGGCATCAATAGGGATGAAGGCAGCATTACTATTTTCAGAGGTTTCCACACAAATTATCATCCGTTTAGTATCAATTAATACACCCACACCAATTCCCAAACCCAAAATTCAGATTTTGCACTTCAGTATCATCTTACGACAAAGACAAAAATTCCCACCCCTTGCTTTAACTCCATACACATCCATTCCACCGTGTGCTTCACAGCCTGGAAAGCACAATGCTGTACTTGACTATTAAACGCCGAGTAGCAGAAGAACCCCGAGAATACACACGAGGGAGTTTTTAACTCTCACAAATCTATCTCTGTTTTAAGTCCACACAATTACATAGTGCGTGATACCAGATAATAAAGGCATATGATGTTTCCACGTCCCCCCACCCCCTATTTGCAAAGTGGATCAAGGAGGCACTATAGCTGCTGCCAAGGATTACAGACCCCCGGCCAACACCTTCACCTTTCCCGAAGCGCCGGCGGTGGCCGGGGGGAAAGAGGGATGCAGTCAGAGCCTGCAGTGAATTATCCTCCCGGCTTCTGTGCAAAATGGGGGCGGGGGGAAGAAAGAGAGAGACAGGGAGAAGGGGAGAGAAAAGAGAGGAGAGGAAGAGAGAAACGTCCAAGCCAGCACAG
>VZTA01022735.1:100602-169227 GCA_013398855.1 Mohoua ochrocephala | reverse complement strand
GGGGCCGGGGCCGGGTCGGGCCGTGCTGGGCTGTGCCTGGAGAAGCCGCCGGCGCTGGTCGACCTCCGGGGCGCTCTAATGGGAGACCCGAGGGCGCGCCGCCCACACAAGAGCCAAGTGAGACCCAGGGGAAGGTCAAAGGCACGTCCCGCCGCCCCTCAGGGCCCATGGTTGCGCCCCCCGCCTCCATCGTGCCCTGCAACCCTGGCTGAACCTGTTATTGTAGTGTCTCTGGCAAAATGGAGCGCGGGTTGGCTTAACATCCAAACTTAATATGATAGTTCCCAAAAATAACCAAACTACACTTGCCCCGACACCAACAGCAGCTAAGCAAATATGGAGCATCCCTTGGACAGTGACACCAGAAATTTGGAAAATTATCCCATACATAAGACAAGAGGCAGGATGACAACAAATGTCATTTAACCCGTCTTGGTCGCTCAAACTGATTGAATTGTTGGTGCAAATTAGTGTGTCTACAATTCAGCCGCACTGTTTGTGGACCCTCTGACTTTTGAGGTTCCTTTTGTCCATGAGGATTTATGAATCTTGGGTGCTTCCACCCCCTTCAGGGTGGGTCATCACACCATGCCTGGGGGTGTCACAGTGTCCTGACTGCCCCACACACCTGCCTGGCCATTCCTGGCTTGTCACCACATCCTGCCTGTGCCACGACAGGAGCCCTGTGGGGAAGTGACAGGGAAGGGGACTGTGGGACTGTGTAACCCCGCTGCTTTAGGGTGGGAAAGGGGACAGAGGATGTCAGCTTGTGCCCCCACAGTGTGGGATGGCTGACACTGCACATCTGGTGTGTGGATCTTTTACTGGGGCTACAGTGTTCACACGGGTGGTGTGGAGGCTGCTGGCAAAGCCAAACCCATGAGCAGCTGAGCTGGGTATTCCTGGATGACCACTGGAGTCCACAACCATACAATGGCACGGTAGGGCCCCACTGCATAGATTTCCACCTATGATGAAGTCCTGGAGCTCCTTCTCTCCTCAGCTCTTCAAAGTTTTTGCTAGGAGGCTGGCAGGCCACTGGCACATCAAGATGCCCATGGAGTCAGAAATGTGGACATTTGTGTGCTGGCTCCTAGCAGGTGAGAGCCTAGAAGCAAATATACATCAGGCCAGCAAGAGGGTTTTTTACCCTGGAGCTGTCTAATACCTGTTCCCCATGGAAAAGTTCAGAAGCCGCTATGCTAATTCCTGTCCTTCCCAAATGGGGAGAGAGACAGCTGCCCTACCATGCCACAGCAGCTACTAACCACTCGAGAGGAGGTGGAGAGGCAGATTTCACAAGCCAGCAAAGCTGAACTGCTGTCAGAGGACATACATTCAGGATGTAGTTCTCTCTCTGAGTTCAAAGAGATTGTGCATATCGACACTGGTCACACCACAGCCCTAAAGGGGGGAAAGGAAACCTTTCGTGGCACGGAAAAGCCCTGCTAGCTCGCTCTTCCTTAACATGCCCTGCCATTTATTGCAGTTTGTCCTATGTCCTTGGAGTACCTTTCTGGCTCCCTGTTGCCTGCCGTGGGTGACCTGCTCCCTTTCCTGTCTTTGGTGACTGCCCTGTCTTCAGTGAGAATTCAAGCCCAGAGTATTCAGCAATTGGAGATGATCCTTCCAAAAATACAGGCCGTGAAAATTTGCTGACGTTCAGGCAAAGATTTACCATGCCACATGGGTTATGGTCTTCCCCGTTGTGGCCAGCACACTGCCACCGTCACAGCTTGTGACTGTGTGAACCTGCACCACTGGAATTTCAGGAAATGTTTGTTTGCATTCCAAGTGGGATTCTGAGCATGCACAAGGGCTTGCAGGACTAGGATCTTAAGGTTTGTCTGGTCAGAAACCTGCATAAATTGATGAAAACACTCGGAGGCATAACAGGACGTCCTTCTAATCTCTATCAGTAACTTGCAGGAAATGAATTTAAAATGTCAGTGTCTAACCTTTGATAGTTTTTGTTTTGATACACATGCCATAGAGAAATCCATGCTCGTTGCTGTGTCAAAATGTCACAAGGTTCTGGGAACTATGGCTTTTTGAAGGATATCGAATTTTGTGAGATTTACAATAAAATTGCAAGAGTTGGTAATGTTGCAGTTGTTTTTGAAATAAAAGTAATTGAAGTCCATGGAGCTAAGAGTGTACATATAGAATCATGGAATCATATAGGTGTCTTAGCTTTCAGCCCCAGACGTGGTCTGCAACCCAAGAGGTGGCACGTAAGAAAAAGATTCTTTTAGAAAATGTGAATATTGTCCATTCCTCCCAAACCTCTTGTCCTATTGCTCAATAACAGTGTCTTTTTGCTGAGGGTGAGGAGAAACTCGTGAAGGAAACCAGACCTGCTGCTGCAGCAAAAATAAAATCCCTCTTCCGTGAAGATTTACACATATGCTTAGTTTTATCCAGGCTATCAATTCGAGTGAGTGGAACTACTCACAGTGGATATGGAGTTTGAAATGTGCACCAGCCTGTACAGGACTGGGACCTGGCACTGCACAGGAAAAAAAATGTAGTCAATAGTTCTTAAATTTCTGCTGTTCAACACTAAAACACCAGAGTCATCACATTTGGGAGAAACATGCATACATTTGAGAAAGAACTGAGGGATGTCTTTGAAAACAAAGGACAGCTGAGATGTATGCTTGGGAGACGCTGTTTAAAGGCAACTAGAATTGTTCCTCTTTTGTTGGAAGCTGAGCACAGCATAATGTGATTTGTGATTACAATTCTTTGTGTCTGTGAAGCGACTGAAGAGACAGGCTAGCTCTGAAACATTACTGGACTTCAAAATTCACTGAAAAGGAACTGGGGCAGGGAACGGATGTTTCTGATTTTCAGACTAAGGCATACTACCTTTCTAGTTATTTCTGAAGCAACATGAAATGTCACAGTTTCTTCAGCTTGTCCTAAAGAGAAAGATCTTGCCAGTGGTTTTTAAAGAAACTTTTCCTATAGTTTCATTAATAAAAACACTTGCTCTTTTTTTCTTTGATCTCAATAATACAAAAGGGAAAGAGGCAGGAAACTCCAGTTTCCTCTAGGTATTGCAGCACAAGTCTTACCACGCACCTGTTTCATTGTTAGAGGTATACGATTTCCCAATTGTAATAACAAATTTATGAAAGGTTAGTGCAAAACCCTTGCACCGACCCTACAACTACTGGAGCTTTAGCTGGAGTGAAACCAGAGCAGGTGATGTTGTCCTGCGTGACTCCTGTACTCCCAGCCCTATCCTCCAATAAATACCAAACCGCTTGAAATGGAGAAACTGCTTGTCATCCAGTGGCATGTCCAGAAGCAATTGGTAAACCTGCTGCTCCATGACATGCCTCCTGATGTTGCTCTTGCTCGTAGTGTCCAAAATAAGCTCTCCCATGGCAGCGGTCAGGCTGGTAATCTGCTGGCCAGTCATTGTGTCGGAGCTCATTAAAGGTGCGTGTGTGGCTCGTGCAGGGGCAAGCACTTTACTCTGTGCTCACCCACCCCAGCGACTGCTGCTGTTTCTTTTGTTGTGCCATTATTGCCTCCTCACAGATTACCTTTGTTTCTGAACAGGGCTTGTATTTTTACAGTGTGTTCCTGTAGGGCCCATCTCCACAGGCCAGCGCCTTGACTGAGATCAGTTAATGATAACCAAAAGCAACAGGACTTTCAGCTTCGCTCTCGAGGTCATGAATTCTTCCTTGACAGAAAGGATAATGTACCATGAATAAATTATGTCATTTATCTTTGGCGTTTCCAGCATTTGGTCTTGAATGATGTGTTCTTAAAGAAGTCTTCTGAGGGATGCCTTAAATAATGAAAGAACAGATGCCTCAACAAATTAAATGCCATCTTTTAAAGCACTAGGTAATGAAGTATCTGAAAATGTTATTCTCTGTTGCAGAAATCCTCTGTGCTTTTCTAAGAAATAGCATTTTGCAGTAGTTCTGTAATCCTGTAGGACTCCAAGCAAAAGGAACATTTTGGAAGTGATTTTTAAAAAAATTATTTTCCTAGTTAAAAATATGATGTTAAAAAAAAAAAGCACATAAAAGAAGGCACAAAGCAACAGAGTAGAAGTGCTACGTGAGCCCTCTCAGCGTGATATTAAACCTTTCCTTGAACTTGTCCTCCTTACAAAGCTCTTCTCACTACCTGTGGCCAGGCAGGGAACATGGGGTGAGTCTCCAGCCAGCTGTGCTGACGTGCTGAGGGCAGATGCATCCCACGACTGCATCCACTGAGCGCTTCCCAAGCTCCCTGTGTGATGGGGGCTGCAAGGTGCTCTGAAACCCTGATGTGCTGATACCACACCGCAGCCAAGCCCCTGGGTGCTAGCTTGATCATCTTGGGGTTTTGCCATTTTAAATTTGTTTTCTTAGTCAGAGAAACAGACCTGAGAAAGGATTTCATTTCTTCAGGCACCCATGTGCTGGAGCTGACCTGCTCCCCTGGTACTAGAAGGAGCACCAAACTGGAAGTTGTGGCAGCCAGCATGAGCCATTGAGGCCAGCTCGGTGACCAGGTGAGTTAGTCAGGGATCAGCGTCACTCTCATGCAGATTCATGGCTCCCACACAGCTTAGAGGATGGGTTGACCTTGCTTCACATGTGCCAGCAAACATAGTGGGGACAGACATTTTGCTCCACACCCTCAGTGCTGTGTTCCTGAGCAGCTTCCAGGCCAAGTGAAGAGCAGAGAACACGTTTTTCCCAGAAGCTTTAAACTCTGTGGAAGAAGAGCATTTGGTCGTCTTCTGTAAGAGCTGCCTACCCTCCAACCTCCAAAGGACCACAGCACTGCTTTCCAGTTAGGATAATGACTATCATTTCAGCCTCACAGGATGTTGATTCAGCAGGGTCATTATGCCTTTTTCCTCCTGTTGACTTCTTGTTAGAACAGTGAACAGCAGGCACTCAGATGTGGAGAGAGGGTGGAGGAGGAAAGACAAACAGCTTTGGTCTAGTCCAGAATAAAAATAACTATATGAGAAACTAGACAGGTAGAGGGTAAGAGAAGAAAAGCAGCTGCCAGGCAGTATATAGAGGGCATTTCACATTTAACTTTTCTCCAACTGTGAAAATGACTGTGAACTTAATAATAATAATCTCATTATTAACCTCTTAATTAGATACGAATTTGCCCTGGCAAAATGCACTGAGAATTCTCTTCTGGACACACAGAGGCCTCCAGAGATCAATGTGCAGCGTATCAGGTGATGAAACCCAAACAGAGTTAGTTGCTTTTGTTGACTTGTTTTCTGGCAGTGAGCTTTGTCCCTTCCTGTCTCTCATTTATTGCCACAACTACAAAGGATAAGCAGAATGAGTTTCTGGAACTTGTTTCCAACCATAGCTTAGGTCTTTTTATCAGGCTCCTGGTACCTGACTTGAAATGTTCAGAATTCAGCCAGCAGTTACACAGGATCTTTTCTTCATGTGTTACCATGGAAAAGTCATGTAGACATCTATGGTTCATAATGCATCCAGGGAGAATATGCTTATATCATAGATCCCAGCTGTGCTTTAAAAAAAGAAAAATATACATGCATGAATGCCATTCAGCTGGTTGCCAGGAAATTGTGCTGATAAAGAGAAACCATGGGGAGTACAAACAAAATGTGCAGTATAGAAAGTTCAGCTGAAGACAGAAAGTTACTGCTTAGAAAAGGCTTGTGTCCACTAAGGATTGATAGTTTCTGTAAGAAGACAAAATGTGCACAGAAGTACTTGGAAATCCCAGGCTCAGCTACACTCACTTTTTTTCTGAATTAGAAGAATGTCCCCTAAAATAAAGGAAAAAATTACAAATCCATTTAAATTTTGACTCTGCTATCGTAACAGGTGAACTAGTCTGCTTATGTCTCACTCCTGTATTTCAAAGGATCAACAAAACCCATGCCCTCAATTAAAACTGTTTTTAACATAATTTGCGAAGTGCACCCAAGTGTCCATTCAGCTGTCAAAGCAAGGCCGTGCTCTGACTCACCTGGTGCCCGAGGCACGTGGGCATCCGGTGTGCAGTGAGGTGTGCTTCCAAGCCTGCTGTGGTATGGCAGATGGGATTGATAAAAAAAATATCTGTGCCAGCTGACTGAAGCCTGGAGGAATGGCTGCTGGACTTCCCACAGGCACCTTGGGCAGCACGTGTGGCGAGTGGCCCTCAGGAGAGCCTCACCAGCTCCTGAGTGCTGCAGGGGCAGACAAGCCTGGCAGGGCACTGCAGGGGCCAGTGGCTCCCCAGGAGCAAGGCCACAGCCCCCACTTCTTCTGTTCCAGTCTCTCCACTGTTCAACACTAGTTGTGTGAACACCTATCCCCACTAGCTGTGGCCTGGCCCACACATTTGTGCATTAGCCAGCTTGTGGAGGGAGATAAATGATGTTACAACCCTATTAAATTTCCACCAGAAGCAGGACCTGTCTTTGTTGTCCATTTTTCAGTGGCAGGGGATCAGAATGCTGTGCAGTAGCTGCTGAATGTAAACGTGTTGTGCTTCCTGCTGGCTATGTGGAGGTTATGAGGGAGGATAAACATCAAGTACTGAGGCAAAACTCAGCCTGGACACTGTCTGGGGCCGGTGAACTTGCCACCATCACAGCTTTGGCTGGTCAGACAAGCCACGACATGTTACCCAGGCTAATCCACAGAGGTCCTTTCAAGCCTAGATCTAACAGAGTCGGGCCCCATTTACACACAGGACCCAATGGTTTGACAGTTTCTAAAGCCCATGGTGGGACTCCAGTGTTGCATGAACTCTGTCATTTTTAGAGCATAGTTATCTGGGACCTTAGCTGTCGGTAGGGACAAGAGCAGCACCATGCAGATAGGAGAAGGCTGTCTCCTATTGACTGGATAGGTGCCAGGGCTGGCAGGCATGCAGAGATTGGATGTTGGATACTCCTACTTGCAAGTGGATTCCAGAGCTGAAAACCACATGATAGGAAAGCGTTTGACTGAGCTGGTACTTAAATAAGGGATGCCAAATCCTTGTTCCCTTTTGGAGGAGTTATTTGTGCTCCATTGTTCTCCTTAATTACTGCTCTCTGGAAATAAGTAGCACAGGATGAAATTATCATTGAACTCTGTGAGGAATGATAAAAGCTTCCCTTAGAGCAATCACTTTATACCTTTCCCACTTTTGGGACCATAAACCTTTTGCAGTGAGTGGGGGTGCAGACATCTACAAAATTCATCTTGTTGGCAGTGGGCTTAAGGGGTTTGTGGAAAGAAGAGCTACTTTCCACAAATGTCTTAAAAGTGCTTGCAAGGGCTCACTGAGCAAAGGCTGAGAGCTGCTGCTCGACTGCTCTAAGATCACCCAGAGGCCTGTTCACTGTAGAAGGGTTGGGTTGGGCTATGTTATGTTGGGCCAGGTTAGGTGAGAGCGAGCTCCTTACTGTTACAGGCACAGAAAGGGATCCCAAGATAGGCTTTTCAGCCTGTGTCTAAGCAACTGATTGTCCTTCACTTGTCCTCCCTCTGGCAGCATAAGCAAGAGCATACAAACTAACACCATCTTCACTCCCAGACCGTTCTGCAATGGAAAGCAGGGAGGCTGTTATTTTCCAGGTTCTGCCCTCACAGAAGGGACCTTGTGGCTTTCTATGGGGCTAAACATGACACGGGAGCAATGGCACTGCATCGCTTGGCTGATGTCTCCTTATGTGTTTAGGCCGGCTCTGCACAGACTGCACGGGTGGCACTCAGCACACAGGCTGGCCCTGGCCCAGGGGCCTGAGAGCAGAGATGTTTGCAAACCCCTCTCTGCTGAGCTGGTGTTCCCAATGGCCTGCTGTCTAACCTCCCCCCGCTCCCCAAGGGTATGTAGGTCACTGTCCACATTGTTTTCCTCTGAGCCTCGACTGCTCCTGTTCTACCACTTTGTTTGCAATTAGCCCGTACTTTTGTAATTGACCTAAATAAGCCTGTTTGTTTCATTTTCCTCCATCCCATGCCTTATGTTTCCAGAGAGCTGTAATTAATAAGAATAATGCAGCATGAATATCTTCTGCAAGCCCAAAGCAAGCAGTGCCCTGGCTGGAGTTAGTCTTGCTCTTGGTGCTCTGCAGCAAGCTGACAATGTAAACCAGAACTCAGGCAGCTTTGGATTTTGCCCTGAGAAAAACATGGCATGACAGATCTTACAGCTTGACTGTGCTGGATGGCCTCCACAGACGCCTTTTATTATTACTACTGTCAGCAAAATTAAGGAACTAGAGCAAAACCGTGAGCAAGCAAACGTGAAAGTCCCTCTCATGTCAAGTGATGTCAAAGCGTTACATTGCAAGCTATGAAACTCACCCATTTGTATCAGTTTTCGCAGCCGCTCGCTTTGTCTCCCATGATCACACTCAGCACGATGATGATGTTCTAAATTTCCTCTCAAGTCACAACCCTGCCCTCCCCGTGAGGTCTGAAGTGTGGAGGCTGGAAAATCGAATGCAACAGAGCATTCAAGTTACCCCACTCAATCTCTCAGGCTGTTGGGCAATGCTCAGCTGGACGGGTTTCAGGCGCTGCTTTTTGCCTCCGTTTCCCCATCTGTTCTCATGAACTCCTGCTTGGAGGGGAACATCTCATGAATGTTTCATTTACTTGCACTACTTTTCGCCTTTCACATCCTTAAAAGACAAAAGTAAACATCAAAACAAAACCTTGCAAGAGAGCTTTTTCCAAAACTCCCTGTTGTGTTCCAGATCCTCCCGCAGAAATGTTCTGCTGCTTCCCACTGGGGTGCCCATCTCTGTGTCCTCCTCCTGCAGGCAGGGCGGTGTCAGGGTCCGTATGTCAGGTTGGCACAGAGGTCAGTACCGAGGCCCACAGGGGTTCTTACAGAGCCTGTAGAATAGGTCTTAGCACTGTGGCATGCCTGAACACCAAGCTCCATCCTCCCACCTCAGAGATACTGGAGGAAGGCACAGGCAATGAAATGCAAACTACATGCCATGCTGTTGGGAAACCAAATACCAGGAATGCTGGCACTGCCTCTATTTGTAGTTTTCCTGACCCACTGCCAGTATCCTGCCCAGTCCTACCTAGGAGTATGCAGTCAATGTCAGTCCCTGTGCTTGTGCTTGGTTCTCTGGAAAGACTCTGAGAGGACTCTGGTAGGTGCTACAGGCAAAGCACGGCTCCGTCCCGGGGAGACTGTCCAGCAGGCAGGGAGATGACATGGAGATCAGCACAACAAGAGCTGTGGCACTTGGTTGCGGAACTGGGGTTTTCCAATAAGCGTAAATTTTGTACCCAGCTCCAACTTAACTTCCTTGGGAAGTAGGGCAACAAATTACCATAAACCCCTTTTTAAATCCCTTCTGTTTAACCTCTTGCTCCTTGACACAGACTTTTGAGATCCAGGTTCCCCCCTTTCTTTGTAACATACCTTGGCTTGCAAAATTCACCAGGCAGAACAAAATCTGACCTTTCCACTCCCCATGGCAACCATAATTCAATTAAACAAGACAAACCTTGGACAGCAGTTGGTCCTTGGACAGGACGTGGTATCCTAAATACGATACCGGCAGGAGGAGAGTGAAACACAAAACTCACGAAACAATCCTGTTAAAAGAGAGTTGGCAAGAGGGTGCCCTTCAGGGCAAGGACACACACAAACACCCGGGCTCTCTCCTTGCTTTAGTCCAGCACATTTTACATAGATGACAACAAGTAGGAAGGACTGGGATCAATGGCAACACTTGAGGGCTTGTAAGTCAGTCAAGCGCACGTTTAACTTGTATGGATGGATGCATTTGTTCCCATTGCTAATGCACAAATACAGGTCTGACTGGGGATGCTTTCCTTAAGCAGTGCCAATGTGGGCAGAAAAAAAATGTCAAATACAAGAAAACACAGCCCATTAATCATCTGGCAGGACAGCTGACTGAGAGGGAAATATAAAAGTATAGCCAGATCACACTCTCACGGTGGTGAAAAATAGAAAACACGGTGACTAATTACCAAAGTCATAGCAAACCCAAATATTATTCTCAGAATGACTAGAATTAGGAAGGCTAGAAGGCTGGTAGCAACAGCCTAGAAATGTTGCCCAGGAAGAGGCACTATCTCCATCCCTTGAGGTTTTTAAGTCCTGGATGGAGAAAGACCTGACCAGCCTGGTTTGATTTCATGACTACAGATCTCCAGAGGGCCTTTCCTATGTGAATTTTCCTATGATCCTATGAGTGCCTATGATTTGGCATGCAGAGAAGGCAACTACTGACATTGCCATGACAACAAACTGGGTTTCTGCTGGTGTTGCAGCTCCCTGCAAAGAGAAGAGTGCACGCTTCCTTGAGAGAAATGCTCACAAAACCCCCAAGATTTATAGCACTAGATTCATTCGAGCTTTGCTTTCAGTCTAATGAAAGAATTAATAGGTTATCAGCTTGTTGCACAGTTCATTTCTGCTCCTGTTTCAATTTTTTTTTTTTTTTTTAAGATAGTGAAGAGAAAATTACATGCAATCTTGCAAAAAGAAGATAATTACATCCTCCCCCTTGGGGAGACAACCAAAATGGCTTCGGCAAATACTCCCAGTGCCAGTGGGAGGCAGCCAGTCAGCAGCCAGGGCCAGCTGCGTGTGGCTCAGCACAGCCAGCCCAGTGCTGTAAAGCATATTCCTTCACCATTTGCCCTGTGGTCTTCCTAAATAAAAGCACATGAAGCGAAACGCTTCCAATGTTTTGCTCAAATACTGCAAATGAAATCTCAGCTGCAGTAACTGGGAGGTGAAAAGTGGGAGTTGGGCAGACTCGAGGCGGTGGCGCTGCTGTGGCCAGTCACACAGCCAGGGGTGGCGGCAGGGCTGTGCGACCCACGGGGGACACGCTGTGCTGGCCTGCCCAAAGCCCCTGCAGGCTCCTGAGACAGCAGGCAGACGATGGGGCTGTGGGACTACCACAGCCTCTGCCCTGGCAGTGCCCATGGGGGAGCCTGGAGAGCACCGGGGCCCGAGGTGACGCAGCTGCAGCAACAGCTCCGTGTCCAGCCACACAAGGGCTCTGCTCTCTGCCACGTCCGCCCCGCACCCGGGCAGCACAGAGCACCTTCAGAGGCAGAGGACTGCTTGGTTTCCTGCACGCTTCCCACTCGCAGCGTCTGCCTCTCAGCCAGAGTCAAGGATCCAGCCCCCCGGGACCCACCTTCCGCCAGGAATAACTTCTGACTTGAGGCAATTTTAGTAGGTCACCAACGCCGCTGGCTTTTTCCTTTGGCAGTTATGCTTTTCTTCCTCACCCTATGAAAATCAAGTTTTCTTTCAAACATGAATGTGCCCCTTGTAAGCTGATCTGCAATATAATTATTTTCTCCCTTGCTCAGCAAACTTTGTGAAACTGGACATTTTCCCCATCAAAGCCAGACAATGAGGCCTTGTCTATGCTGGAGCACAGTAGTAACAATTGCCACTGTGGCTGCCATCAGTTCAGCTCGCCTGGTGGGAGCCATTTATTAAAATTTCTTCCTGAAGACTAAGCCTCCCAGTTCAAGTTGATTGCCCCACACCAGAGCCACAAAACATTTGTGGGGTGAGATTTTTTTTTGCCATGGACATTCAAAAGCTGAGGAAGCCAATTCAAAGCTTTGCAAAAGCAGTCACGAGCTGCAAGTCTGATTGAGCCATTTTTAAAACCAAGTAGCCATTGTAATCTAGAAGTGCAGACGCTGTTTGGGAGCAGGAGTTAATCATTGTCACTGCAGAAGTTTTGCCAGCACCTCCTTTTTCTGTCATGCTTTTATAGCCAGTCACCTGAACAGAAGTTAAAACACGATCACCTCAGATCTACACCATTAAAAAAGGTATCAAAATAACCAGAGCAGGAAAATTGTACTGCTGTGTTATCCATATGTGGAAACCTTCACATGTGTTTGAAGTTTGCTGAAGCTTGGCCCACCTGAAGTTATCCACCTCCATAACCTGTTCCCCCATCAGAGAGGCCACACCGCTGCCTCCCACACACCCCAAACCCAGCCAGCCCCGGCCAAGCCAGCAGCTGCTCCCACCCTGAATCCAAGGGGCGCGTGCTGTGGGGCTCCCACGGGCCCCCGTCCCAGGGTCCTGCTCCCACACAGGGCTGCCCAGGCAGGGGGAACCTTGTCCGGGCCCTGCTGCTTTCCCAAGGCCGAGCATACAAGTGTAGCTCCAGCCAGGCCCCAAAGGGACACTGGAGGTTGATCAAACCATGTTTTACTCTAGCTACACAACATTTTATTGTAACATCCAGGCCCAGCACATCTCCGAAATAAGGCACAGCATAGCTCACACCTTTTCAAAGCTCAGTGCTGCCCGTGCCTCAGGCTTAGGCAGGGACAGACAAGGCTGTCTAACCAAGAGCTGTGCCCCCATGGGGCCACGGGGGCCACGGGGGCCAAGGGCTCGTGGCCAAGGACAGCGCAGCTTCACCCGTGCCAAGCAACAAGCAGCTCCCGCAGGAAGAGGCACCTTTAGCTGCTGTTTACACAAACAGCTCCGGCCTTCATTGGATACCGAAAGAAACCAGACACCTTGTCTCCACTGAGGTTTTTCCTTCAGGAGAAAAGAAACTCAGCAAGGAATTCCAGGATCCCTTCAAAAATTTTATTGCTGTTTTAGGACACCTGAGGCTAGAACATGTTTTGCGAATAAAACAGTACAGCTGGCAAGCCCTCAGCCATGCAGAGGGCAGGGTGAGCCAGAGGGAAGCAGAAGAGAGCAGAGAGGGATTGGCGTGACACTGCTGCTCTTCAGAAGAGAAATCCCAGCATGTGCTTAGCAGTTGCCTCGGTGCCAGAAGGCGAATGTAGCCACAGGCCTGGATGTGAGGTGCTGGTGTGTGTGTGTCATGGCAGGCCAGGGTGCAGGGCGGGAAGCAGCAGGGTCTAAGTCCCTTTTCCTTACACAGAGGAGGGGGCTCAGAGGTCCAGGCCAGAGCAGGCAGAAGGACTGGGGGAGGAAGGGGAGAAAGAGGAGCGCCTGCTCCTCAGGCCAAGAGCAGCTTGTGCAGCTCCTGCAAGAGGGTCTGGCACAGAGGGCACTGAAGGCAGCAAGGGATGGGTGGTGCAAGAGCTGGCAGCAGCTTCCCCCATTGCTTCTGCCAAACTACTCAGTCAGCTCCAGCACAGACCCACCCTTCTTCTCTCGCTGCTGCAGGAAATCCTGGCCAGGCACTGAAATGGAGGCTACAGCAGCACGTGCTGCTGCAACAGCCTTCAGTGGACAGTGCTGTGCTGTCTTAAAAACACCTATAAAGCTCTTAGTGTCCTGTTAATGGGCTTCTTTTTAAAAAGAACAGTCAAGTAGCTACAAATCAAACAAGTCTTGATCATATTTTCACACTGCAGAAGGTCCAGGGGAAGGGCGGGAGTCATCAGTCATCCCATCCCCATGGGCTGAAAACACACTGTGCTATTCCATAAACCAGCGAGCTTGTGTCATGCTTTCATCCTCCCTTACGGCTTTCTATGTCGATTGGGTCCAACACAATTTAAAAAACAAACTCTGGCCTCTTTTTTTAAGATGATTGGTATTTACACTGGGGTTATTTTACAGTTTTTGTCTAATAACAATCACAGGTCACCGGATCCCAAGTCTAGAGATCCAAAGTCCATTTTTCAGGTCCAGTGGCACCTCAGGGGCATAAAGAGTTTTATATCCTTGCAGTGCTCAGCAGCCTCAGCTGCAAACTGGAGCCCACTGCTCACGTAAGCTCTGCAGACCCACGCAAGCCTACAGACCGTGCCCAGAAGCTTTGTGTCCTACAGCCCCGTGCACTGGAGGAGCCAAGGAAGAGTTGCACACGTGCAGGTTTTGCTGCTTTGCTGGGGGCAGCCACAGCCCTGCCCCAGCAGGCCTGGGGTTTGACCAGAAGAACGGAGCGGGAGGAGCTGGGCAGGCTGTTTCATACAGCTGTTGTCTAAGGAGTTAATCTGTGCTGAAAGCCGCTAAAAATGGCACGCAGCTTATGTCTGCCTATCTTTTTTTAGCTGCTATTTAATTGCCTGGTTCCAGCCCACGAGGCACAGCGCGCTGTGGCACTTGCCAGGGGCACCGCTCTGCGCCACGCGGGGGAACTACAGGGAGCCCTGCGCTGGCCAGGGACGGGAAAGGAAGTCAAAGGCAGCAGGAAAGCCTGTCTCCTCCTCCTCGGAGCTGGTCCCAGCAGGCTGGCAGAGAGACTGAGCCCTGCTCTTGCAGCACAGCAGCCCTCCCGCTCACACCCACGTAGCTGTGACTGCCCATTGATACACCCCCACCACATCCACATCTTACACAGGCAGGGATCCTGCTCCGCCCAGCAGCTACTCCCACGCTGAGCTGAGGAGTGAGGGACGCAGAGACAGCTGGATGAAACGTTGCCTTCGGGTTCAAGTCCCTCCACTCGGATTTCCAGCATCTGCTTTTCACTAGAGAGCCAGGTGCAACAGCTGTAACCTTGAGGAACCGCAGTCCTGTATGCTGACAGCCCTACAAAAAACAGGGAGCCCTCACAAGAGCAAGATGAACCAGGTAAGGGACCACCATTAAAGCAAGGAGAGGTCTTTGCGCTTTGTGTCACAGGAACTCTGCTGGCAGCGAGGGGCTGCTAGAGCAGCCCCACCAAAACAGGGGACAGCAGGGACATTCCCGAACACACCGACTCAGGCCAGGCAGCCCAGGCTGCTGGGCTGGATGCATAATTGGATTAGACAGACACAACCATAGGTCCCGAAGGCCTCAGTGGCATCGGGATATGCTCCTGCTGACGAGTGTGTGGAGGTTGTGTGGCTGGAAGCCGGGGGAAAGGGCTTTCCAGCTGCTTCACACACTGCACGGGAGGTTTGTCCTGGCAGCCTGCGAGGCCCAGGTGGCTGGTCAGGAGGACACACTGAGGCTTTCCTCTTCATCAGAAAAGATTCAGACAAGTGGAGACTAAATCCTTCTAGGGGTACAGTTCTGTTGACAGAATGAAAAGCTCTCATCTGTCACACACCTCCAACTCCCAAGAGACACAAGGCGGACAACTCAAGTGCGAGCTGAGGCAACACAAAATGCAAGTGAACAGCAACAGCCAAGTACACTGAGGTGCAATGATGCCTTCGTGGTCTGTAGCAGCAGTTAAAAGGGCAAAAAGATGAGGCATTGAGCTTAAGTGACAACAAACAGCATTACAATTCCTCCACTACCATGACCCCAAATGACAGTTATTAATTCAGATTCCATTCATTGCTAATTGTGCACAAACTGGTCCTGCACGTTTTTGGACTGCATTTATGGACTCAAATCTGGCTTCAGCATCAGTTATTGCACAGGCTCCCTGTAACTCCTCATTGTCAATAGAGTTTATTTGTACCACCATCTGCATCTCCAAGAACACAATGAATATGCTGGAAAACACAGATCCCCAGCACATATTGTTGGCCTCTATTGGAAAGTTCTTTCCATTAGGCTGACTGGATATACTTTATGCTTATATTTCTTTCTATTCCAAGAAGTAACTTCAGCCTTTACAACAAGGAGTAATAGAATGAGGCCTTGCTGAAGGGTTTCATGAGAAATATAAAAAAATATGTTGACTGTGACAACCATTTTTATTCATTCTTTCCTGTGAGGTCTGATGTTCCTCTTTAAATAAAAATAAATTCTGTGACATGTCTTCTCCAGTCAACTGCTTATTCTCATGTGCAGCGTTTCTCTTCATCGTATTTTCTTGTATTTTCTCTTCTCAGGTCTGTAAGACTAACTTCTCATTTGTAGACATTTACTACATAACAAAGAAAAAAACATCACCCAAAAAAACCCCCCAACCCAACAACAAAACAACAAAACTCAAAAAACAAACAAAAAAACCAAACCACAACAACAACAACCACCCCACAAAAAACAAACCGACAACAAATCCCAAATGAACCCCCACACACGTGCAAGTGTGTTATCTTCCATTTTATGCATATTGGAAGCAATAGACAGATACTCGTTACAGGCATTTTATCTATTTCTTGTTAAAAAGCCTCTTTCCTCTGACACTTCACTTGAAAACAGATCTGCAAACCTGTTCCCATCAGGACAGCCCTCGTGTTCAACTTCCCTACAGAAAACAGATACAAAGGATAAACCCAGGCTTGGGGTTGGGGTAAGGAATCTGGAGAATGCTTTTCTGTGGGCTTAATCTCTCAGCTCTTGGGGTTTTTTTTCTTTTTATGCCATGATCAAATGTTAACCTCCTTGGCTTCCTGCAAAGGATGCAGCTCATCGAAAATAAAGTGCCTTTGCTACCTTTTCTGCACTCAGCAAGTCAAAATCCCCTCTTACAAGCGATGACACTTCCTGCATACTGCTAAGACTAAAGGGAGAAATCTCCGAGCTGTCTGATCACTTGAACCAAAACCCAGATGTTTGTGCTGCCAAAACTTCTGCCGCAGACCATTCCTGTGTCACTTGCTCAGGTCCAGTGCCACGTGTCACCAACAGCACACCACCACGTCATTTCTGCTCCCCCTCTCTCCCTGGAACAAACTTTCAAAGCCGGTTTCTAGTTGACCTTGATTGGTTTATTTTAGTTTTACACTTTGTCCCTCACATACAGGTAAGAGCCTTGTACTGTTAGATTTCTACAAAAATATCAATTTTTCAAAAGCAAAAAAGAGGGAAAGATATATTTTAATATATAAAAGGAAAAAAGCTAAATCTGACATTTCATTATATTCTTAAAAACATTCCAGTCTATTTACAGATGTGTAAAAAAACAAAGAAAATCTCCGGGTCTCTTGGTCTAGCGAGAGCGTGCGCCTTGCAGGGGTTTCCTTGGTTCTCCTGTTTCCAAAATCTTCTCATTAGGTGACATATTCTATGATTATTGCCTCAAATGACAGCATATATAATTTTTAAAATGTTTGGGAGCTTAAGGGAAGAGCAAAGAGTCAGCATTTAAATTCATAGCAAAATACTGTGCTGCAGACACGAGACAGTGAAACAAGCAAAACCCAAGAGCATTTCAAACATGCTTTGTTTGCTGGTAGAACCCATCAAAGATCTTTTCTGGAACCGCACCAAATGCCACCTTTTACAGCCAGACTGGGGGGCTGTTCTTAGTTAATTTACTAATAACATTTGGGGACCAAAAGGTTTTGCTGTCATCTTGACACAGTACATTTTTACTGCAGTAAAATTTTTTTACTGCCCAGTGCCAAACAGTAAATTCACACTGAGAAATTTTACGCTACCGGATAATGAACAGTAAAAGTACAGCATTTATTTTAGATCATGCGTGATCGGTTACCACGTTATAGCCTTCTCTGTCCCACAGAGAGCACACGATTCTGTGTGCTGATTAAAATTGGCTGTTTGGAACCATAAAAGGGTGAGGTGCAGAAACGAGGATCAGTGATTAGGAATTTAAAAGTAATCACAGCACAAGTCTTGTTGCTGTTTCTCACACAGGAGGAATGAAATCTATTGGCAAAACAAACTGCCACAAGTTAAAAAAATAAGCAACTTCAGCCTATTGGAAATGCTCAGAACCAGATTCCCAGGTAAATACATCTAAGTCTGATGTAGCACTGGTAAAATAATTTAGTTACTCCAGATTTCTACTAGCTTAAAATAAGGTTAAAATTCCTTAATAAGCAACGTATGTCTAAATACTTACTGGGGTTGTAAATCCCCTTTCCTAAGGCAGTCAGTCAGTGACAACTGTAACACCCTGCAGGACTCTCACAGTGACCTAAACTCTCTTTTCCACACATCACTAATGCGAGACTTGTATGAAATATTAGAACAGTAAATATGCAAAAGGCAAGAGAGAGTTGTATGTAACTACTTTAAAACACGCTGTTTAGAATGGCCAGGTGAAAAATCGTTTTTACATAGTCTCTGGAGTAACTTCACACGCACTGAGCTTGAAGGGCTTCTCTCCTCTGTGGCATAATATAAATAATAAAAAGATAAGGAAACACCCAAGGTACGTATATTCCCTGATGGATCTAACCTAGACATGGATCCAGAAGATGCAGCATACTGAACAGGGTGTATGGTTGTACAAACACTGCTCCCTAACCGCGGAAGAACATCACTCACAACACCTGCACAACCTCAGTGCTGGAAGGATGAAATTCCTGGATTACTGCATCACCAAAGATGGGGAACTTGGAGGGCAGAGGGTGATCCCAGCTGCTCTTGCTGGAACAGTTAAGACATGGAATTACATTCCTAGACATAAAACAGAATGCACCATCAAACTCTGTATCATTTTCAATTTTCACTGCAACATTTTTTACCTTTTCGGAGCAGTTAAGAAGCCCCCCAAGCGCACCGTAACTTATATTTACAAACTTGATAGGAAAAGATTGTGTATACACTCATTAACAAATCATCTCTCCGAGGCTGAAAACTTCATTTGTCAAGAAAACAGAAATTGTGTACAAAAATATAAATATCTTTACAGTCTGCAGGCCCCTCACATCCAACAGCTGAACAGTGAAGAGCATCTACAGGTTATTGAGTAAGCAGTGGCAGAGAAGAATAAAAAATACATCTCGTGATTCAATACTGCCCTATTTCCCTGGTAATGAGCATTTTTGTTGACTTTTTTGCTATACACAGCTTGTGCAAATGCAGTGAGAAACCTCTGAGTACCTTTCCTGAATTTATAAAGAAATGAAAGGTTTGGAAAGCTATATACATATTTTCATATTTACATTCACATGTACACCTCGCTCACTTATGCCAGGCTACAAGACTCCTGAAAGCATGCTGCGTTTTCACAAAGCAATACTCGATATCAACATTCCCAGCCACCACGTACATCTTGAAGAATGACAGAAGGAAAGAAAATACGACCTGGGAAAACACTCGAGCTACTTCAGCAATGTATTTAAAGACGTAGCAATAGGGTGCCCGCATTTTCTTTCAACTCTCTGCAATTTTTCCTTACAGATGTCCTAAGCATCAAAGGGGGAAGTATTTGCGTGGGGGCAGGAGGTGAAAGTGAGGACAGTATTATTAAAGTTAACATACTGCCCTACTTCCAATTACATTGGGAAAGATATTTTTCTTCCCCAAGCAGTGAGAGTTATAAATGTTTATTAAAATCTTCTGTGCATAAGCTCTTAAGAAGTCTCTGCTATAGAACTATCTAGCACCAAAGAAAAAGCCTTTTCACTTCAGCCCTCTGCAGTCTCCGACTTCCCTTCTGCTGCTCTAGGTATCAACTTTGAGAATAACTACAACCTGATTTCTGCACATTTATCATGTTCCGCAAATATTAACACAAGCATATGTGAACAATGCCATTTCTGCATAGATAATTTGCCTGGTACAAAAAAAAAAAAAAAAAAAAAAAGAAGATTTCCTGAGCATTAGTCTNATTTTAAAAAAAAAAATACAAAAAAAAAAAAAAAAAAAAAAAAAAAAAAAAAAAAAAAAAAAAAAAAATCCGTGTTTTTTTCCCCAACATGACAGCTGCCTCCCTACTGGGGAGAGAAAAAAAATCTCCTTCAACAGCCTCAGTTTCTCAGTCCCTTGACAAACTATTTCTGTGAAGAACCCAATTCTGGAAGGATACCATCTGCCCAGCAATGGTTATAGATCATCTTTTTTGTCTTGAGAAGGGGAAGGAGAACACCCAGAATACAACAGTGAGGTAAAAATACATCAACATGCCTAAAGGTTCACAACACTTATTTGTCAGTTTGGGGCCTGCCCTTCAGATGAACACAGTGCTGATGCCATACAGAAAACAAGTGTTGCAGACAATGGAGGCTGCTGAACAATGACACTGGCTCACGCTGCTCTAGATCTCTGTTCCAGTCAGATAAAAAATATCTACACTTATTTGCCTGCTGAATTTGAAGGCAAGGTCCCAGTAGTATTCAACTTCGCAACCACAGGTGCCAATGTGGGCATCACTTTGTTATCTTGTCCTTCTTGAAGAGTTGCAGGTAATGAATTTTTTACCCCACTAGGTGCCAGTTTTGCAACTACAGGTGCCAGTAAGGGCATCACTTTATTACTCTGCCCTTCCGAGTCCACTGGCAGACTTGCCACTTTTAAACCAAGTGGCGCCAGCTTGGGCATGGGCCTCCACGACGTGTCAGCATTACTGGCTTCGGGATTAGTCTTCATCTGCAAAACTGGTGGAGTCACATTAGCGCCATCTGACAAGGCCGTTACGGTTTTGCCATTCCCACCAGAGGTTACGGACAGATTGGAAAGTGGATTCTTCACTTCAGTACCTATCACTATCTTTAAGACATCTGCCTCGGATGAAGGCTCCCCGGAGTTCTTGTCCCCATCGCTAAGGTCATCATCTTCCAGGTGCAACAGGAGAGGGCTTAAAGAGCCACCGCCTTCTGGAACTTCAGAAAGGTCCTTAAAACTGCCTCCCAAATGGCCAAACTGGAAGGAAGAGCCATCTGCAGTGGAGAGATCGCTGGCTGTTCCCCGACGAGCTTCTGCATCTTTACGAGAGAAATCTGAGCTGAGGGTGCTGGGCAGCTCTGGCATGGATGAAGCATCGTCGTTCAGCTGCTGGTTGAGGAAGGCGATCTCATTGAGCAGCGAAGTGAGGGTTTCATCCGTGTCATCACTCTCCTCAATGCTGCTCAGGATCTCACTCGTATCCAGGTCCGCTTCCTCCATTGCCGATGCCACTTTCCTCAATTCCATTTCTATCCTGGAATCTTTGATCTGCAGCTTGCGGAATGACAGTTCTTTGCATTTTAATCTTTCACCTCCAGAATCGCCATCTTTCCTCCTGGCTTGGCTTCCTACGAACTCACCAACGCAGAGCTTTTTGCTGAAGGGCTCTGAAGGTTCCTTTGTACATGGTACGTTCCAGAGCTGTGGAAGGCCATCTTTATTTTCAAAGAAAACTTTCGTTGGACCTGCGGTATTTCTTCCATCTGTGCCACTGTCTCCCAGACACGGTTTGGCCTCCTCTTCTGAAAGGACACTCTCACTCTTGGCAGTTTCAAGGGGTGCTACAGCCAAGGATTGCTCAGAAGCTGGAGTACTTGCAGCTGCTGTTCCATTAGAATTTTTGTTTCGGTTCGGGTTTAGATTCATGCTTGCTTCAGCAGCCAGTGATGTTACGTTAACAATCTTTGGCATCATGAATGAATCTTCGCTTTCTGCAAAACCACACAAAGCAGCATCCATCAGGATACGTGTTAACTGCAAGGTAATTCCTAACTAAGTATCATTTGCTCACTTTCAGGTCTTCCTCAAGTAAACTGCAATTTAAACTGCGTACACAGCTCTTGCCAAGTGAAGCTTTAACACTCCAATAGTTTAATTTTCAACTTGTGGAACAAGAGCAAGCCCCAGTGCAACTAACTGCAATACTTACAGCTCTGATGGTGATGCACAAGGCAAAGAGAATGAGAATTTTCCCTCTTACTGTTTTTTCATGCTTTGTTTTTATGAGCACATCTTGCAGTACTGGTTTTGTGCACTACAGAGGCATTCCAGGGACTAAATGGTTACTTATTTTCTGCCTCCAAGCCGTTCCCTGTTAATAGCACTTAGATTTTTGCCAGCCCCAAATCTGAAGAGAACTTTCCTTTTTCACTATGACCAAATGACTACAAGGAAGCAGAAAGTGAGTGGCTTGCTTTTTGCACAACAGATGGCAAGCAGAGCCCTGCTGGCAGGAACCACCCCACACCTAGATCTAATGTACAGCACGGGGTCCTGAAAAACAGCCCTCCCATGGGCAGCAGAGCTGGCAGGGTATGGGACGGGGCTGTGTCACAGTAAGAGACTGGGTGTTACAGGCAAAGATTTTCGGCAGCCCCACCACCACTCTGCACTGAAGCTTCCCCAGTAGGATGCGTTACACCACAGACACATCCCAGTATCCACTTATTCTGACTTTCCTGAGGGCAAGGAGGCTCAGTGGGATGAAGGAAAGTTAAAAAAGCTCTACTCCATAATCTCCTAGAGGCCCCTCTAAACTATTCACAACACTTAATAAGTGATTTTCTTTGAATAGCCAGATAATAACACCTAACGATTACTTCCTAGTGAGAAAACAATTTACCTTCAGTTTTGCAAGGATAATGTTCCCTGCACGCAGGCACAAAGGTCCATGAAAAACAAAGAGCTTACCTGAATGGGGCGCTGTAGCTGATACCACTGTTGACGGCACTGGATTTCCAGCAACAGTTGACAGTGTAATAGGAATGGTAGAGTTAGTAAGGATTCCTTTTACTTGGACAGGAACTGTTGATCCTGGCAGCTGAATCATCACAGAAGTAATACCTTATCCAAGAAAACCCAAAGAGGGGATGAAGTGGAAACCAAAGCCTTTCAGATACTCAGATACAGTACTTTCAGATACTTCAGATACTCCTGGAACACAGGAGCTGTGCACTTCAAGGCAAGACTTTACATTATAATAACATCTTAAAGTAGAAGAAACAGAAATGCACACTGGTTGTGGGATTAGGAATTATTCCCTATGTTTCCCTAATTTCTGAATAGCAAAAATTTAACGCATTTTACTTAACCTGTTGATAAACTAAGTTTGAGTTAATGACATCAAATCTCTCTTATCAGAGACAAATTCTACCTCAGACAAGTTGTAAAAAAATCTGAAATATTAAAGCAAAAATTTAGTAACATGTTACTTCATAAACTTCTCTGCACATCTATTCACAGCAATATACTGATTTTCTTTAACATCATCTCACGTGATCCTACCTGGCTGTGTTGTCATGGTAGAACCGACCCCTCGAGGCTTTAATTCAGCCTGCAACAGTGTGGAAGGAACAGCTGCCACCTGCCCTGGGACCAGGGGGCTCTTCAGCGTAAGCACCTGCCCCTGCGGAGTCATCACCACACTCGCAGCAGTGAGCGTAAGAGAGGATGAGGAGTCCTCTGCAAGGAAAGAAGTGTGTAAAACACTCATTCATTCTGGCACAGCACCCCTGATGGCAAACAGCACCCTGCAATCCAGCATTAGGTACAGCTCTGGAAGGAGTCATTCTTTTGTTCCTTCCTACATTTACGACGTGAAGGGCTCCACAAATGTTGAACACTTCTCTACAAGTTCTCAGCTTCAAAAAAGCTCTCCAGTGCCTGACAACTCTGCCATCCAATTTAAGAGCAAGCCTCCACCATGTTGAGAGCTAGCTTTTCGAGGAGGGAGGTTTTAAAAACAGTCTGTTCTAGCAACTCCAGCATTCTGGGGGTTGAACTTCAGGTTTTGAGTCAGCAGAAGAAGAACCACCTTTGACTCTTAGAAAATACTGCTGGATTGCAGTGAAACTCCTTCAGATCAAAGTAAGAATTTACTTCCCATCATTCTGAAACTCTGAAGTCATGTTCACCTGAAGACCTTAGCTGTGCTGGTCTCATCCTTACTGAAAGCAAGTGCTTTCCACACCTGTCATATGGACATTTCCCGGTCCTATGCACAATTCTGTTTCAGGAGTGAGGCTGCCTGCACAAGCCAGCTGGCATTCTGCCCTCCCACAGGGTGCAGCTTCAATGGCTGTCTCCCCTTGATGCAGAGCATGCACCACTTTCAGCCTACCTGTGGCCCGGACTCCTCTCCTGGCAAGGATCAGTGGCTTGCCCCTCCTGTTTGTCATTGCTATCGGGGCCGGCTCTCTGGGGGGAGCAGAGGATCCTTGCTGGGTGCAAGCAGTTGAGGGTGCAGCTGGTTTCTGTGGCTCAGGTTCTTTCTTCTTTTTCTGTGCTTCTATTGCTTTTTGTTTAGCATAAATATACTCCAGCTTCTTCAGGACAACTTCCTCTGTCTTTCCTACAGAAAAATTATCAGAGAGTCAGCCTACCTTTAAATTCTCTTTCCAAAACTAAAATGCTGAAGGCAGAACTAATAATCTGTTAAGATGACATTATTCAACTACTATAAAACAGATAACCATCACCCCCACCAAGCAAATAGCACACTTAGGATCAGGGGGAAGCAACTACCTATTTATTCCATTTTTTTTTTCTTTCAGAAACATCCACACATTTTAGAATTTATCTGCCACTTTGATAAGCAGAAATCATCCTGCACAAGCACAGGCTCTTGCTGAACAAGTACTCGTTGAAAACACCCACAGCTGTGAAGAAAATCCTCCCACCTGTCCTAATGATAAACATACAACTACTGGGCAAAATGTTGCCTTTACCTGGCATGAAAATTTCTTGGACTCATGGACCCTGTTACTCAAATGACATTTGAATGTAAACTCACAAACGGTTTACCATTGCCATGAAAAGTCTAACCTTGGACAAACACACAGATTTTATAAATAATCTGTTTTCTGCATATGCACACAGTTTAACATGATCAAAGTTGAAGTAACTATACTAGCTTGTTTTCTGCCTAGTGTTTATGTTCCAACATCATGGTATATCTTTAATTAAGTCTATATTTAACTAACTGTCTTGAGAGAGGACTTTTTCCTCATCAAATCTGAGGTCTTCACTAGGAATGCAAAAGATCAGATAACTACTTTGTGAAGTTATTTGCTTTCATTCTCTGCTCAAAAGGCCTCTCATACATTTCTGAATTACTAGACTTCGCTAAAACACTTTTTACTTTTTATGAATAAAATACCTCATTTATGCATGAACCAAGTCACATAAATACAAAAGATTTAAGTATCTTTCATTTCTACTTTACAGGTATTCTCCTGTTTATACACCCAGACTGTAGACGATTAGAAGAGTATTTAGTTTGTTTACACGTTTTGGCACTGGTTGAAAATGTGTCACAGCTTTCCTACACTTCCAAATGAGACAGAAAGACACAGTAAGTACAACATGAAATGTCTGGATGAGCAGCAGCTTAGAATCTGCTGCAGTTTTGTTCTGTGTACAGAGCTGACGCCTTCTAGCCACTAGGAGCACTGGTTCTTGGGAAAGCAGCACAAGGAGTCATTTGCAAAGCTACGCGAGGAGTCGGAGTTTTCGGTACTGACCAAAGACAGCCGTGTGTGACTGTGAAGGGCAGAGCAGGAAGGGCATTTGGGGAAGTGACCAATGAAAAAATGAAGTGACACCATCACCATCACCCCACCCTTCCAAAGGAACCCAAGCCTGTGGCTCACAGCACAGAGAGCGTTCTACACTTCCTCTAGGCATGAGGAAAACAAAAGCCATTCTATCAGCATGATGAGGCTGTCACTGAGTCAGAGCTTAGCACAACTTTGCCATCATGAGTCCGAACTTTATGCCGACCAATGACGCACCTGGATCCACCGATTACTCCACCCATTCTCACTCCTAAAAGCCTTTTCTTTTATTATTACAGCTAATTTGCATCCAAAACCAGTCTCACCTGAAAGCGTGGATACTTTTCGAATCAGACCATCTCGTTTGCGTGTCAGTAATGTCTTCTGTCCAATAAACTTATCTGCCTGATCCGTCAGTCCTTGGATTTCTTCAAAGGCCTAGAATAGTATCAGGGAACTGATTTATAAACCAATGACACACAAAATAATAATTTTCCTTCCCAGAAACCTTTACAAAGTTTATGTACAAATTTTTGTAATCCTGAGAAAATAGGATTGAGAGAAAGCATGTGAAGTACCGTGAATGCCAGCTTTCCCTAAATGCCAGTTCAAGAGTGATAAACATCTTGTTTGTCCTTCCTCCAAAGGTCAGCAATTTTTAAGAAAAACTCCAAACTTTTATCTCCCAGTTTCTAGGTACAGCTGATAAGCATAATTGTGTGTCTACCACTCACGTTTAGTTTCCTGTCATTTACATCTTTCCAATTAAGCTTTTAATGTCAGTTTAATGTCTAATGGAATGCTATCTTCTCAAGCATTAAAAAAGTAAGCCTTTGATGGATTTAAAAATTTCCTGACGTACACAGTAAACCACTAAAGAACTGAGACATAACCTTCCATGATTCACTAAGAATACAAGGGGAGGGCTAATCCAAAAATATGTGTCCATGTCATCAAGACTAAACTTTTAGGAATTAAGAATACCTGATTCTTTCAGGTATTGTTTTACTCTAGAGAGTCTTGCAGAGATGACAGAAGGTCCCTCTTCACTGGGACTCACTTGAAGAGCTCATACTAGCGCAATTGCTCTGTCAAGATTAAATGATTCTCCTCCTCACTTAAGCTCCAAAACACCTACCTGCTTGAGAATGTAGCATTTGGAGACCTTAGGAAGATTCTGCAACCCCAAAACTCTCTTCAGCTTGTCAAAGAGACCTCTCATTTCATTACGTCGCCGACGTTCATTTGCCGTGTGTGTCTGGCGGTAATGAGCAAAGGCTTCTGCCTGGGACTTCAGCTTTCTTTTCCAGGTCTGATGCTTCTGCTGGAGAAGTAACCAGATGGACCAGTTTAAGTAAAGAAGGCAACGTAATGGCAGACAATATTCAAATGCATGTGAGATTTACAGCCTCTCTACAGACACCTGAAGATTCCATGTCATGCTATCCTGCTACTATGTCTTCCTGAAAGTTCAGAATCAGAAGCACAAGCAGTAAGAAATGAAATGCTGACCAAAGAAGTGACCAACATAACCACATCGACCCCAACGGAAAAGATCATGAGTCCCCCTTCTGGTTCATAAGGTTTTCTTTTTGCAACACAAGGCTACTGAGATAAACCACAGGATTACAACAAAATCACACATGTTTGAGCCAAGTATTTTTTGTTGTTTGCTTGTCAAGAAAGTCTACTAATGAATGAAAGAATTACATCAAATACAGGAGACTTGAATCTTTCCCTGGAGTTAAACTAGTTTGATTTCCATTTTCCTTCACAGGTTCATATGGGTTGGTGCCAAGAGACATTGTAAGTCAGAATGTGAAAGACGGCATTGACAATTATCACCCCAGACATCCACCAACAAGCAGAATGTGGCCAAGAGCCTCTGGTTTTGAATTTGCTTAAGTTTCTAAAAAGACTGCCAGACAATAAGCAAAATTACTGATCTCTACAGATTTAAAAGTTTGTTATGTCATCATTACTCTTCCAGGTTTTGTACAACTATCCTATTTATTTAATGGGGAAGTAATTAACACCGTTTTTTAGATATTTTTAGGCCTGCTTCAAACCCCAGAGCATCAGTGGAAAGACTCCTCAGATTTAGGGATACTATTTCTGAGCCTGCTGGCCTTAGGAGGAATCTGAAGACTTGTCTCCTGAAATCTGGCTCTTGAGAGCCATTTTGCCCTCACAGGCAGACATGAGCACGGTACAGCTGCATCTGCTCCTGGGTCAGCCATGGGTTCCTGTCAAGGGAGGGCCTTGCAACATAAATTCAAGGGCAGAGAGGAGGATACGTGGAGAAGGTGAGGCAGACAGAGCATCCTGGAACCCATCCCTGTCTCAGGCAAAGGCATACATCCCAGTCTGCTCTAATAGGTAAGACATACACCAGGTTCCCACCACACTCAAAGCCCCACCCCATCACAGCAGGAAGCTCTAGAGCTGACGTCAAGTACATCACAGACAGTCATGGACAGAGAAGCTGGCTTCAAAGACACCTGGAAATACAGCACAAGATTCTGAAGGACTGCAGTGAGTTTTGGTTTGAAAAGATTCTGTGATATCTTTAACTTGCCTAAACACGTATTTAAACCTCTGTTTTCAGAAATCCTTCATCCAGTGCTGTGCCTCTATAATCCTACACACTGTCTTCTTCAACACGTGAAAATATTTCTCATTTATTATTTTAAGGGTGCTATAAAAATTATTCATGCCAAGAACACAAAACCTAAGCAAATGCAGTCATAAAAAAAAGGCAGATCTTCCTCCCATAGCTAAAGCTGAATCTGAAACCCACTGATGCCAGCACCAGCCCTTTTGCTTTAGGGAGATTTGGACCGAGCACCTCCCCTCCAAGCACATTTCGTTTCTCGCATTTCATCACAAGTATCTGCAAGGCAGATAAATCACATTAAGAGCTGCATGTGAGATGAAAGTTTATCTTTAAAATGGAGGTGTGATACTAAAAGGAAAGAGGAGAGCAAACATATACCTTTGAATGTTTTTCTGATAATGTTTCATCCGAAGAACTAGGAGGATGGTATCTGGAAGAAAGGTAAAAAGTTTTTCCCAGTGCTACTCATCTCATACACTCTATCCTCATTAACTACATTCCAGCAGTCTAGAATTGCTCATTTTTATGCCTTGAAATTAACTTTTCTTGTATAACTGCATAAAAGCAAGATACTGTTGAGTTTTCTCAAGAAAGTGAACTCTTTTCTCCAATGCCATCATCCTGGAAACAACTGAGCTGCGCTGAAAGCTGTGAAATTATCTCATAGTGCAAAAGACAAACTATTTCACTACATGCCAAAGAGAATAAATTCAGCTTGTGACTGTTAGCTGCATAAAGTATCTTTTTTAATTACATTTTGGTTCTGTTTTTAATAAACACAGATTTAATATAGATGGCAGAGTAATCCCTCCCCCACCAAGAACCACCAATCAAAATCCTCACATTTATTACTATCCTAATATACAATAACAGCAGCTTCCTCATATCTCAGGAGCTGCAAGAAAACAAAGAAAACACACATTTGAAAATTATTTTTTACAGAACATGACATCTGTTTCTCTCTCTCACTGAAAGATCTTCAAAATTTAAAGCAAAGTCATCACCTAAGGATAAAAGTTGAGCTGTATCTTTAAAGGGGAGAAAAAAAAAGGTAACTATCTGGTAGATATATAATATCACCAAGCAGTTTTTTCAAAGTTTCTAAAAAAAAAATTCTAAAAGCAAAAAGAACTATAGATGCAACGTTCCCCATTCTTTTGTTTGATGCAACTGAGAAACAGCCATGACTATCATTACATTCCTCAAGTAAGCCATGTTTTTATTTTGCCTTTGGCATTATAAATGCAAGGGCAGCAACAGTAACAAAAACAAACCTACCAAAAAAAATAAGCCAAGCTATCCAACCGTGGCAGACTATATGTCAGTAAGAAAATACTTTCTTTGCTGGGGCAATGGTCCCAAAGACAAATCTTTCATTTACAAGGTCAAGGATTAACCTAATAACTGTTCCTGCCCAGAAGTCCACCAGCAAGAATAAACAAAGCTTGCAAAATCACATTTAAAACAAAGACAACCCTGCTAATTTTCAGTTTGCAGCAAGGGAGGCTATTCACTCATTAATTTTACATTACAAGATACATCCCCATAAACAAAGCAATTAAAGGGGAAAAAGAAAAAGGCTGATACACCTTGAGACTACTCTTAGCTCTGCCAGCACCATTCTCCCAGACACTGGGAAGCACCAGTGCTGAGGAAGGCCTGACAGAAGCCTTGCTTTATCCTGTCATCACATGACACCTGTTGTTTAATGGGATCACTCGACGCCAGCCCAGCAGTAGGATACACAAGTGTATGCAGCGCTCTCCAGGGGTGCTTACTTCTGGTCGGAGGGTTCGATATTAGCAGCTGTGGCCTTCAGACGGGCAATGTTAATCTTCTCTGAAAGCTCCTCCACGGTCTCAATGTCCACCTGCTCGTCATCCTCTCTGTATTCACACGCATCCTGGAACAGGTTTTGTTTTGGTTTTTTAAAATGAGTATCTACTCAGCAATAGCGCTCAGGCCAAAACAGTTTGACTTTAGTCTCAAAGGAGATTACATTATAACATTTAGAACCATCAAGGAATCAACATCTCCAGCTACACTGGCCAATGAACAGTGCTAAGCAGGGGGTTACTTTAACTGTCGCCTCCAGGAATTCCTCCCGCTAGCAACTCTGTTACAATGTGTTTTGGTAAGGGCAGAACCCATCTCTGTCATTTATGCTTTCATTATGGGTGAGAGAAAAGCTTTCACAGAGTTTTCCTGCCTCTATTTTCAAGCAAGATTAAACTGCCTTTACAACCTACCACCGTAGACTCTTGCTAATTAACTTTTTTTTTTACAAAATTTGAAATAGTTATCACCTTAATAATGGTCTCTCATACCTAAGACAGCAAAAGTCAGAACATCATACAGTCAGGCTTCTTTGGATCATACAGTAAACTGCTTACATGATGAAGAGTTAAGATTTTGGTTCTTTCCAAAATGCTATCAAATCATTATTTTGAGTATTTATTATATTCTGAAGAGTACGTTTTCTCCATGCTTGCCTGAGCAAGAAAACTTGCTCTTTTGTGGAGAGAGAGATAAAGAACAACTGCAGTTCTGTAGCAACGACAAGAGTTAAATATCAATCTTGTGGCCATCTGTAGTTCCAGGTGATACTCCCTCTCCCAAGAAAACATGCCTATTCAACCAATTGTTTTGTATTACAGTTTTTAGTGAAGTTTTTTGTATTCTAATTTTTGGTCTGATTACAGAATGAAGAACTCTTTCTCCTTAAGCAAGAAAATGTAATTACACTTCCATTCTCTACTCTATTTCGCCCCGTTCCCTGAACTATCCTGACTAAACAAAAACTATTCAAATAAAGATAATATTTAAATCACAGAACTACTGAACAGATACTGCCACTATGTTGAAAATACTGCATGTACAAGAGGTAGTGACAACATTGATCTATTCCTTTATACAAAGAGCGCTTCACATTCTTGCCTGCTCTCCTGGGTCATTGATAAACCCACCTGAGGCTGAAAGCCTCCTGATACTTTGTCTAAGCTTTTCCACTTTATACAGTACCATTTCTGTGACTCTTACATCCAAGAGATGCCTGCTGGTTTTGTTCAGTGGGCAGGACTACCCTGTCTAAACTACATTTGGACATCATTACATTGCAGGGAACGTGGTCAGGCAGAGTAGTTTAAAAAAATGCAATAATCCAGAGAGTAAGAGGAAAAACACCTCAGGAAATTAGCTTACCATAGAAACACTGTCATAGTAAAGCTTTTCAGTGATGATAAGTTATACTGGGCTAATCAAAGGGTTGATAGCAATTATCCAGGCTAGAGCTGCTCTAGAACTGAAACTTTCTACACGCTATCACATTAGAAAAATGGTATTCAAAACCCTGTATGTGGCATCTTTTTCATGAAAGATGGACAAAAAAAACAGATGTAAAAAACTCCGCTGCCCACCAAGAACTTCATATCTTTAAGTTTACACATTCTGAATGCGGACATATGAAAAACAAAAGGAATTAATTTTTTCATTCTTACATCTAGCAACAAAGGGAAAGATGCTTCTGGATGGTAAATCTTTCCTCTCTACCCTTGAATTCCTAACAAGAGGAAAAACATCACAATCATGAAGATCACCAGAAGTAAGTCCACTTAAGTTCTGACATTAAGAACAGCTATTCCTATAAAAGTAGTGCCAACCTGCCATAGGCTGAACCTTATCCATATAGCCCAGCAAGATTCTTGAAGATGCCTGTGGAAGCCCTACCTTTCTAGCATCAGCCAATCCACACTACTTTCAGTCTTTCCAAACTACTTCCTCTGGTTACATAAATTCTAAATGCCTCTGAGTAGGAGTAAAAGACCATATGGAATGAAGACACAAGAGGAGCAATACCACCCTACAACAGAGTTCTGAAGTTGTTATGGAAATGACACCGCTTTTCCCTCTCTGCATTTCAATGCCTGTCTCTAAAGCCCCTTCCTCTGATTTTTCTGCCTGTTCCTGGCAGCCTAAATCCCTATTTTGCTGATACCTACAGAGCAAATTGCCTGGTGGTAGAGGATCCTCAGTGACAGTGCTGAGGAAGGAGGTTAGACGACAGCGGATGTCATCACACATTACCCAAGTAAACGTGTAATTTCTGGAGCTGCCTTCTATGCTACAATGTCTGCAGGTTTCACACATGGTCTGAACTAAAAGCTGAGAACATGCAAAAAGATTGTTAGAACTTACACTGTCCACAAAATATATCGCTTGCACTTTTTATTAAGCTTACCATTTTATAATAATTGATAACAGTCCTTATAATTTCAATGTTCGGCTCAGAAAAAGAATGACTGAAAAACACTTTTAAACAACACTTACAACACAGTATCTTGCCAGACACAAAAGCTGTGTTTAGACTACCAAGCTGAACCGTGGGACTCTTTATCTGTAGCATTACAATACCAGAACAACCCCTGGCACGGTTTTGGCTTAAGCCAACAAGGACTTGTGAACAATTAGGAGTCTCAGTCTGTGACTTAGCCCAGGCCACGCAGTCCTTCTCAGCAGGAACTCCATGTGCAGTCATCATGCCTTGGGGATCAAGAGTTTAACGTCGCCTCCCAGACCATGGCACTTGAATTTGTTCAGACAGCAGGTCCTGATACTCATTAGTCTGCTTCTATAGATATTCCCAGAAGGTTTTATTCATATCACCAAACCCACAGTGATTAAGCATCCTAAGCCTCTCTGGATGCAACTCAGGGTAGGACACGCAAAAGGGCAAAGATACCATCTCAGGAAGCTTTTTTCTGTTGAGTAGAGGAAACTAGAAAAGTCTCCAAGTCAAGGACACAAAGTCATCACAAGGTAAGAAGGTAATCTGAAGGGCATTGATGTGCAAAACTAAGAACAATTAACCAGTGTGGAAAAATAAGCTAAAAAACACACAAGTAATAGCTACTACAGGTAGGTAGCAATCATCCTGATTCTCACCAGAGCTCTCTGAGGTTCCAAATGGCCATCTCCTGAGCAACTAAAACCAGTCCACATTCCAATCTAATAGAAGAAGAGCTGTCTTAAATATTTCCACTAAACAAAACTATCAGTGGACATGCATGTACTCTTTGCTTCTTTATTTCCACTAGTTTAATGAAGCAGATAAACATCCTCTACTAGCCTGTTTACATGATCTGACTTCATCCAGTCTGACAAACAGTACCAGTGCAGTCTGTCTTGTAAGCACTATGCTGAGAGAAGAGTACATCTCAGTGAAAAATAACACATTTAAATCCAAAACTGATTTCTCCATTAGGCACTGACATGCTAACTCAACTTGCAGGCAACAGAGATTAACAAATCCAAATTCCAGACAGGTTTTTACAGTCCTCTGAGATGTCATTCCTCAGCTTTACTGCTCTAGAATCAAGGCTAGCTCATCATAGTCGTGTGAGCTTGTAGTGAAGACATACCCTTAGATGGCTTTCCAAACCATATTAGTCAAAACCTGTGCAATACATTTCTTCCAAAACAAACATTTCTTACATCTCTAATAATTACCCTTTTGCTTCATCATCCTTTTGCAGGATGAAAGGAAATACAGTTTTCAAACATCAGCCTTGATAACAGACTACTCTGTGACCTAGACACTCTTGTTGGTTTACCAACAAATTCCTAAGACTACCACGTCTGGAAAGTTTATCTGGCATCAGGAATGAATGAATTGCAGTTCTCAAAACTTGATGATAACTCTGCTCAAGTTATTGAAGGACACAGGACGTATGAAACTGCCACCACCCGACTGAAGACAAGACAGCAACAATTCAGTTTTCAACTTAAAAGAACTTCCAAAAATAACATCTGTATTCAGTTTTCTCACTTCATGCAGCTGAGATGCTATCATCTTGTCCGAGAACAGTGAGCTGGAATATGAACCGATTAGCCTGTTTTTCTGGAAGTTGAAGAGATTCTCTAAAAGCCAGAGTTGTTCACTTGGCTATCATGGAATAATAGAATATCCTGAGTTAGAAGAGACTCACGAGGATCATCGAAGTCCATGTCCTGGCCCTGCACAACACCATCCCCAAGAATCCCACCATGTGCCTGAGAGCATTGTCCAAACCCTTGAACTCTATCAGTCTTGGTGCTGTGACCACTTCCCTGGGGAGCTGTTCCAGTGCCCAACCACCCCATGTGTGAAGAACCTTTTCCTAATATGCAACCTAAACCTCCCCTGACTCAGCTTCAGGCCATTCCCTCGGGTTCTGTCACTGGTCACCACAGGGAAGAGATCAGGGTTTGCCTCTCCTTTTCACCTCACGAGGAAGTTGTGGACTGCGATGAGGTCTCCCCTCAGTCTCCTCTTCTCCAGGCTGAACAGACCAAGCGACCTCAACTGCTCCTCACATGGGCTGCCCTCAAGGCCCTTCATCCTCCTCATGGCCCTCCCTCTGGATGCTCTCTAATAGTTTAATGTCTTTCTTATACTGTGGCACCCAAAGCTGCACACAGGACTGCAGGTGAGGCCGCCCCAGTGCAGAGCAGAGTGGGACAATCCCCTCCCTTGCCCGGCTGGCGATGCTGTGCCTGATGCCCCCCAGGACACGCTTGGCCCTCCTGGCTGCCAGGGCACTGCTGGCTCATATCCAACCTGCCACAGATGAGGACCCCTGGGTCCCTTTCCATGGCACTGCTCTCCAGCTCTCCAGTTGTTCCCCAGGCTGTTTGTACACCCAGGGTTGCCCTGTCCCAGGTGCAGAATCCAGTACTTGCCCTCATTAAATATCATATGGTTGGTCTCTCTGCAGGGCCTCTCTACCTTTGAGAGTCAACAGCTCCTCCCAGTTTAGCGTCTCTGGCAAACTTACTTAGAATCCCTTCCAGTCCTGCCTCCAAGTCATTAATGAAGATGTTGAAGAGCAAAGGGACAAGGATAGAGCCCTGCGGCTCCAGTAGCGACCAGTCCCCAGTCTGATGTCACCACATTCACTATCACCCTTCACGCCCAACCCGTGAGCCAGTTGCTCGCCCATCACATGATGTGTTTATCCAGCTGAGTGCTGGACATTTTGTCCAGAAGGATCCTGTGAGACAAAGTATCAAAAGCTTTACTGAAATCCAAAAAGATTAAATCAACTGGCTTCCACTGGTCAGCTAGGTGGATAACCTCGGGGACCTTCCTAACTTGTTCCTTGAGCAGCCTGAAGTCTGCTCTCCTCATGTCCAGGGCTCAAGTTTTGCTGGCACTTTTCCTCCTGTCACCAGAGATTTGAACTCGGTTGTTTCACGGCTGCCGTGGCCAAGACAGCAGACAACTCTGCCATTTCACTCACAGGCCCCTCTCTGTCACCGAGCAGCAGTTCAAGGAGGGCACCTTTCCCAGCTGGCTCCTGTAGTACCTGTACCAGGAAGTTACTGCCCAGGTGTTCTAGGAATCCTCTGGACCTGTTTGTATCAAAGAACTCTAATCTGATTTTCAACTGCAAGAGGACTACATTAGCACTAAAGGACTAAAAGAATTCTATACTTTCAAAATCCTGAAGACACAAACATTATCTCTCCTATTTTTAATTTGTCTGTTCTTCAACTCTTCTCCAGCTTAACCTTTCTCTTTCCACTTGCATCTCATCCCAAGAAAATGCTATCGTAATTCATATGTCCGTTTGACTGATTCATGAAACTACAGCTTCATAATTTTAAGTAACGATGCACTGTTTCTTAAGTCATGTAGTGATATGTAAGAAGTAAAGGAATTACACACTGGATTGCTTTATTTTAACTTTTGGGTTAAATTTGATGGGAATTTTATGAGCATTTAAATCCAAACACATCTTAACTACATTAACTACAAAGTCTTAACCTTATTCTGTGACTTTTGGAGCAATTTGTTTTCTATCAAATAAGGAATGACAGCTTTCACATACTATTTAAATGTATTATTAACTTTAAAAAGGAATTTAAGGATGGATTCAAACATTCCTTCCAGAAATACATGTTAATTAAGGCTACAAAAACTAAATAGAAGAACACACCTTAAAATAACAGAAATACTAGATTGGCCACTACATTTTTGGATCATTAAGTCACATTACAAGTAACCAAGTTATTTGAGTAAATATTGGAGGAAGATAACCTGCAACGGGTTTTATTACAGATTGCTCAATATAGCTCCTGTTATCTGAAAAACAGGCAATTTCTACTAGGCCACTACACTGCTACCTAAAAAAAAAGCATGCAACTAAGAAATAAAAGACATTTCCACTTGGAACCCAAATTTACACTTCCTAAAGAAACTGAAGTCCAAAACACAAACATCGTACTCTGTCTTTCAAATCCATGGGTTATGACGTGTTAATTAGGCAATTAAAAAAAAAAAAAAAAGAAAAAATATCCTTCCATAAATAGTTAAATGCTTACCACTTTTTCAACATCTACTTCCTCTTCACTTGGGAAGTCAGAAGCACCATCCAGCATCTCATCAGCAGAGTCATCAGTTTTTTCATCCTCTTCTTCCTCCTCCTCATCTTCCTCTTCATCCTCTTCCATATCATCAGCAGTTATATCAATAGTGGGCACGTAACCCTTTTTGTGTGCACTCTGTTCTGGTGCTGCCAGGAAGTCACTTTTCTCTGATGGATCAGCTTTGTTATCCACTTCACTTCTATTTTCTAAAGGGGGTACAATGCTAGATATTTTGCTCCAAGAACTGTTGACATGTGTTAGAATATCATGGCCTGTTTTCATCTCTTCCAGAGAATCAAAAGCACCTCGTTCTTTGCTGTTACTGCCTTCCTGCTCAGCTATGTTTCCTTTGCCTTCCTCAGCGTCGACTGTGTGCTCCTCTCCTGAAGCATTATCCTGCTCTTTTGCAGAACCAATTTCAGGCCTACTTCTCGTTTTCCCTCCTATGTTTTCCACTTCTATAGAGCCCTTGTACTCCCTCTCCATATCTGGTTGTGAAGCATCACCCTGGCATTCTTGTTTGTGCTGAAACAGTTCCGTCTCTCTTTGTTCCTCCTTGATCTTCAGCTGTATATCTTGCTCTTGTTGACTATGCAGCTGTCCAGAACTTGCGCTGCTGTCCTCCTCCTCCTTCATCTGTGTCTGTGCATCTTCTTCCTCCTCTTTCACTGGTTTCTCCTCCTGTTCAGCACGTGTTTGTTCCTTCCCATGGTTCTTCAACTGCGCAGTCTCCCGATTCTCAAGACTCTGTGAATGTGCATTATCCAGAGGAGCACCTGAAGACTGATCTGATGACCCAAAAAGAGTTTCAGAGCTAGCTGAAACTGCCTCCACAACAGTTTCAGAACTCACAAAATCCTCTTTCTCTTCAGAAGCCCCTTTTTCTTCCTCATCATTTGGCTTCTCACTGATGTATGAATGGTCAGATGATACGACATCTGCAGAAACATCATGCTGAGAAGAAAAGCTATCATCACCAGAACTCTCCAGCACCTTTGAGTTCTTCTCCACCATCTCTAATGTAGTGGAATTTCCATCACCACTAGGTGTGACTGTGCCAGACGCTGACTCTTCAATAGCATTTGACTGGTTAATCGACAACTCATTTTCCTCTTGTTTCCCATCTGGCACTGTGACCTCCGACTCTGTAACTTCAGCGTCACCTGAGCACGGAGCCTTCCCGTTCTCCTTCTGCTGAGTAGCACCTGAGTCCTCTTTCTTGCAAATTTTCCTGTAATCCTTCTTCATCTGAAGAGATGCAAAATGGTGAAGAATAGAGTTTGGCACAGTCTTCTGTCCTGGGAGCTGAAGTAAAGCAAAACTTCCGGACTGTAAAGGTATGAGATTAGCGGTGGTGGCTGGCAGACCACCTGAGCTGCAGGTTATTTTAGACTCGGAGGCTGTTTGGTTTGTGACACTGCTGGCAGCAGAGGAAGAGATCCTCAGAGTCAGAGTGCCTGCCTGTGACACAAAACTCGTTACTGAAGGAAGAAGAGAAGATGCTTGAGTGGCTGGGTTGGATGGGGGGGATGACTTGGGTACTGCAGTTTGTACAGCTGAATTTGTGGCAGGAGAAGTGGAAGACGCAGAGGAATTAGGAGAAACAGGTGACTCGGGAGGCTTTGAAGGTGCAGGCAACCGGATTCCTACAATAGATCCTGTGAGGAAAACAAAACATCAACTGAGACTTTCTCAAAGCAACTTCTTTCCTTCAGTTTTAGTATTTGATGCTGCACTAGAAGCAGACACCACTCTCAAGGATCATAATGCAATCAGGTGTTTGACTGCAAGTTCTCAGGGGAAAAGTTGGTCCTGCATGAAGAAATATAAACTTGAATTTTTTTAAGTAACACCCCAATAAAACACATGAATTGGTCACTCTAAAACTAACAGATTTGATGTTAAGCTCTAGCTTTCTAATCAAAAAAGACACAGCATTGAAAGTCCTGCATTTTACTTTCCCATTTATCGGAAAACAGGGAAATTGGGGTTTTGCAAAATAAAAAAGAAAGTAAAAAAACCAGTATCTAATTTTAGGTTTTTTTTTCTCTCAGAAAAAGACTTGCAAAGAGAAAAACTATGTCAAAATTACACAATTATACCACCATCTTTTTCACCTTCATGAACTCTTCTGCAGCGTTTCAACACTCCGTAAACAAGGAGGAAAAATATTACTAATGGCAACTAGTTTCTCTTGTTCAGCAAGAGCCTCAAAACAGAACGAAATTACATAAACTTGTTGACTGATTCTTTACTACACCTCAAGCTCAAACCTCAACTGAAGCTCAGTATTGTTTTCTCTCCTCCCCACAGTTTTATCTACTGTGCTTGCTCTCGCTCTCCCTTCCACCCCACTCTATCTCCCTCTCTTTGAGATGTGTTTTGATACAGGGAAAACAGAAGAAAAGGTCCTACTACAGAGTAAACATGCATTTAAAGTACATTTGGGTTAGAATTTACAAATACATACAACAGCATACCCAATCTGCAATTTCTAACTCTTCCAACTCTGTCTTCAACTGCGCACTAGAGAAACAGCTGAAAATCACACTTATTTTTCTTCTCACACTCTTAAGGAGGAAAAAACCTGGCAATTTTGTACTGTAGTGCAACATTTCATCTGAGTATCTTATGTAAACGCACTAACCAACCTGAAAACCTAACAAAAACAGAGCAGCACATCCAATGAAACATGGGTAGCAGCTCATTCTTTTTAAGAGAATCTCCAACCAGAATTATTTTTGAATCACCAGGTCGGGTCTCTTGTAAGTTGGGACAGTAACAATGGACATGGCTCCATTGCCACACATACACATAGGCCCTTTTACTTGCTGCAAAGAACTCCCAAATTTTGGTGACTTAGCTATTAACTGCACTTTCTGAATACCACGGTATTTAAGTTGCATTGAAACTGCATTGCATCTGAATAATTACACCATGTTCTTCAACTGCTCACACAGAGCCAAATTAGACCCTGCTCAATTACTTTCAGCAGGTGAAAGGAGCCTCACAAAGACATCTGTCTCATTGTTCATTTCTGAGTAACACACTGGTCAGTCACGAAGGAAGCACTGGGCTTTGTACCTGGATTGCGGAGCATCACTGGCTGCACGTTGGGCTGGGAGCCCGCAGTTCGAACCTGCTGCAGGGGAACAAGCTGAATGATCTGCCCGTTGGGATGCCTGAACAGGTTCACAGCCCCAGGGCTCCTGAGAGGCTGAAGGACCATCCTCTGCCTCTGTGCCAGCTGCGTGTTGTTCAGCGGTCGCAGTGCAGAAGGTGTCTGGTGCACTGGAATCAGCAGCAAGCGAGGTCCAACACGTTTGTCTGTCCCAGGAGCTATCTTTGGGGGAGTCTTACTTGCAGCTGGTGAAACGGCATCGTCTGAAATATTTTAACAAGTTACATAAAAATCAGTTTAAGAGACCGCCTACAGATCAGGCATTATTCTTAATAAACACAAGCGCAAATATTTTGCAAACAACTGCATCTCTTTTGAATTCATTTGAAGGCAAGTTTTTCTCTTTTTATTCACAGAATGCATAGAACCAACCAGGTCAGAACAGTTTTGGGCTTTTTCTACGTAGTTCCACTGACATTTCTCAACCATGACACAGGAGACTAATTCCATACCTAATTCCTGGACTCTATGCCAACCATGAAATTCTAGCGGTTGTAACTGTGCTATACATTTCTATAGGTCAAGGAATGATGTGAGGCTTCCAGCTCACTTCATAGCAGTCACTGACCAGATAGTTACATTTTTTTCCCTTCTCTACCAGTTCAGGTTGGAATACAAAAAGCAACTTAAAGAGATGACATTTCTTATCCTACTTTGGAAAGGGACGGCGACGCAAGTGAATCCATATTTAAACTGAAACCAGTTGCAGACTGTATTACAGCTATGAAAAGAGGCAGAATTCTAAAAAAAAAGCATTTAGAGTAATAACCCAAAGCACCCAAGCATTACCTTTTTTTTGATTCTGTGGAGGACTTGAATTAACTCCTGACAGGATCACTGGAACAGAGACAGCAGAGGAAGTTAGTGTGGTCACCACAGGTGTAGCTGCTGCAGCTGTTGTTAGCACAACTGTAGAAGTGGATGTCGTGACAACAGGACAAGTAACAGTTGGCGGTGTTACTACAGTTTTTGGGAGTGACGTAGCTGCTCCTGCTGCAACAACCTCTGTTGTTTTTGTTGTGTTCACAGTAGTGGTAGGAGTGGTGGATAGAGTAGTACAGGTGCTGATGTCAGGTGTTGCAGGAGCAGCTGTGACCGTAATTGCAGGAGGAGAGCAGGGAGGTTCACCAGCTTTTGTCGGGCTAGGAGTGGTCACAGTAGATGCTGCTACACTGGTACTTTCCACAGCAACTGGAGAAACGGTGCTGGCTGTAGTGACCCCGGGAAAGACCGTGCACTGAGCTGGAGACAGCACTGAAGGAACCACAGGAGCAATGACCGTGATCGGCGTGGGCTTGATACTGAGCAACTGTCGCCCTGAGGCAGGCTGGCGTGCGCTCGCTCCAGGAATCTTCTGCTGCAGAGCTCCCGCTTTGTTTATCACAAACTTGGCAAACACACCACCAGGTGAGGGTCGGGCAGCTGCAAATAAAAACTTGCAGGTCAAAATTTTAATAGATTTCCTCTTTGCCTTTCATGAGGTGCTACAGTTGTAATTTCAGCATGAATTTGAGCCTCCTTTTTCTATGTACCTTATAATTAAATCAAAACCTTCACGGCAGTCCTGGATATGCCTTACATGTTAGAAATAAGTCTGCCTGATTCCACGACTATAGCTTTTCATTGCATTTCTTCCCGGACACACAAAAGAATCAGGTCTTGAAGGCTTGTTCGTCATTGTGAAACTACGGACAATCCTAACTAACAGTGTAGGAAAACAAACACCTAAATGAAACAATGAGCTCCAACTATTTTCTAAGCCTCAAATTCTTTGTGTAACAGCTTGTGTCATCTTCCCCTTTTTATTGCTTCTTGATTTCCACCCCCTTCTATTATGTTCGTCTTACGCAGGCGCAGGGGAAAGGGATGGGAGGGATACAGAGTTTCCCCTTCTAATTGCAGCAACATTCAGACTCCAGACTGGATGGAACAAATTTAACCGATGGAAATTAATCACCATTAGGAAGATCCTTTACCTCATCCCTTGCTCTCCAAGGGACCAGAATACTGCATTTACATCACTCCAGATGCCCACAGATGAGTACAACAGCACTGAGATTATGGAGCAGGCCCAACTTAAACACTGCAGATATTTATGCATACAGCATTTTTGCCCCAGACTTTACCAGAACTGGAACTTTTTACTTAAATCACTATGCAGCAATGACTTCACCCATCAATGAAACACAGCCAGCTCTTTCAAATTGCATAAACACACAAAACAACAAGTTTTATTACAGGACGAGAAAAACAACACACCCATTTACGTGGCAATGAAAATTTAGGCAGAAAGAAACAAAATAATCAATCAGAAATTAAAGTTTTTCCAGGACACAGGTAACATCCTTAACATCCTTCTCCCTTGCAAAGCTTCTTCAGATCTTTAAATAATGTGTGGGATTATGTGGGTGGGTACTAGATTTATTTTTTTCAAACTCATGCAAAACGCAGTAGTTAAAGGCAACTTCCTCTCCTGCCATGCTGGGGTAACCATTTCAGTACCGACTCAGATACACAAGGAACTCATGCATCTTCCAATCTTTTTTTTTTTTTTTAAAAAAACTCAAAGTGCTGTCTAAGTCCAACCATGTTTAGCTTGTGAAATCCAATGAGATTAGAGGCTGGCGTGGTTATTGGCTGCACACCTGTTGTTTCGCTAATCCAGATTTGGACCATCTTGTCCTTCACTGCTGCTTCACACATCTTTGGCGGTCACAAGAATTATGAGTGCAACATCAGCAGAAAATCTAACAGCGAAGAACCACGTATTAGTGATACTTTACTCATTTGAAGTTAATCTGTGTTTGATGAACAGCAATTAAAAATGATCGTAACGAAACTCCAAACAAAAATCCCGGTTAATATTTGGAAAGTCTCCATCCACTCTCGTCTCTTGAAAATATGCTCTAGTAGCATTAATAAAACAACTGACAGTCAACATCTGTAATCTTACTCTGAAGTCAAAATAAAACTTTCTGCTTTAAAGAGGTTATTTACTGCAGAGGCATCTTAGGTAGGCAATGCAGCCAAAGGCAGCACGCACCGTTGCATGGAAATCAACATTAATGCTGTACACTCACTCTGTACTTCAGCTTCACGCAATTTAAAACACAGTAATAAGTTCCAACCTACCTATCTGTCTCTGTGCTGGGACATGGGTTTTCAGAGCCGTCACAGTGGGGGTTGAAGTAGTGCTGGTGGAAGATGTAGTTTTAGGAGCTGATGTTGTGGGCCCCTGGACTGATGGTGTCCCAGAAGCAGGTGTTTTAGCACTGGGTGCTACCTTGGAGATCACAGTACTGAGGGCTGCGATATCAAGTACTGTGGGCTGCAGCCTGCCTGTGATATAAGCTGCTAGCCGATTGGCAGGATGTAATGCCCCCATCTGTCCCAAAAGCAGTTTGGCCTGAGGATACCTTTTATCATTAACCTGAAAAAAGGGGAAAAGGGAAACTTTGTGAAAAGAATGCTAATTTCACCACTTCTGGAGAGGTGTTTCATTCCATAGGACTTTTAAATGTCCTTTTCAAAAAAACCATTGCAATTCGGAATGGGAATTCCTAATTTCCTTATTGTTCAGGAGAACTTCAAACAACTCTTATCTTTGTAATACAGATTTTAAATGCTGCTCAGACTCTCACATAAAACCAGAGAGTCCAAGGAACATGTGAAATCACTGAAACTAGCTAAGAGTGAAGCTAGCACCTGTTTTTCCTATCCCTTATTTATGCTGTAGTCCTGAATAAAAATAGGTTCCCTAATTGAAGGACAACTTTGAATAAAATTCTCAAACCTAATTAAGACCTAACATCACAAAAGAAAGAATACTGATGACATATACATTGAGACAAAACTCTAAAGAGCTTGCAAAAGCTGTACCAACTTTTTCCTTATCCACACTGTTGTTCGATACCGTAATTAAGGTATGATGAGCTCACTAACTTCAAATTCCAAGTTGTAGTGGTAACGGACTGCACAGGAAAAAAAACCAGAACATCTTTCTGAATGTCAGGCTTTATGCCTAGTGGACCGATGGAAAGTTTTGCTAGTATTGCATTTTGCTTTCAAGTTGTTTGCTAATACCTTCTAAAAGCCAAATGCATTTACCACACTACTAAATAAACAGTAGTTTTTATTGATCAACTTTTATTGAAGGTAAGAAATCTCCTAATTTTTTTCTCTCCGTTAGCTTCTCTTTCTGAGGGTGTCGTATCTGCAAAGCGTCATAAAAATGTATTTTATTTAATGTTTACATTTTCATTTTAAAGTTTTGTCCCAGTGTATACTTCCTCAGAAAATATTCTTTTTGTGGACTCATGCAGTCATTCATTTAGAAGCATTATGTGTCAAATGCACCTTCGGGGGGTTTTACAAAGAATTAAAAAGATCCTTAGAGAGATTCTGCACTTGGGTCAACAAGACCCAAATTGCCAAAAAGACAAGTTAAACCATCAGATTTCAGGATTCCAATCAGATTTCCTGTTACTGAGTAAATCTTGAAAAGGACAAGCTTATGGAGAAGAATGCCACCTGATTCTAAGAATTCTTGTCTGGACAGGCAAAAGACTAGGTAGACAAATTAAAGAGTGTTCTCCCCTTCAAGGAGTTCTGGGATACTACTGGATGAAGATGCATCTAATCTCCACAGTAAAGGCAGAGGGACCCACCTGAATCAAGCCCGAGGGGCTCGTATTAGCTTTGCATTTGTAGACAACCAGCTTTCCCGCAGGAGAAACCCCTGCATAAAAAGGCAAGCCTTTGCCCCAATGCAGCTTCTCCCGCAGTTTGTCCACTGGCTCTGCCCGCATGACCTTTACATTTTCTGAGTTATTGCATGACGCCACTGCGCTATCAGGAGTCTCCAAGACAGGGATCTCAGGCTTCTCGTCCTTGTCCTGGTAGGACGGCACTGAAATTTTCACTTTGGAGGAGCAGACAGAAGGATGGCTCTCATCCTGGGCCTTGTATTCCGAAGCCAATTCAATAATGAAGCTACCCACTCTGAGGCACTGTGGCGCGTTACTGTTGATATGCTGAGATAAGATGGTCAAGATCTTATTGTGATCTTCCTCCAAGTTGCAGTCAGATATAATCTCGATAAGTTTGGTTGGTTCACCTTGAGTGGTGTGATGAACATAGGAGGTGGAGAAAGAGTCCCCCTCACTACGGGAAGAACACCAGCTTTTCTCTGAGAAAGAATTGAAATAGGTTTCTGCAATACTATGGCATTTTAATCACCTGGATAGTCACACAATTTCATTCTGCCCACACCTCCACCCTTGTCTCAGCTCAGCTGCAGGCCAACAGCAAGTAAAAAGAACTGTTCAAAGCATCACCTCCCCTTGTAGAGCTTCACAAGCAAGCAGCAACTCACTGCAAAACTACCGTAATTATTTCTCACGGTTCAATCCCTGCAGCCATACCACGTCAGGTTGTATCCCATTGCATCACAAGCTAAACAAAGCTGGGTTGTTTCAATACATGGGTGAAAGTTCTCCAAACACACCAACACAGCAGAAAGCATCACTGGCTACTCAAGAGATGGCACTTTTCTCTTGGAGTCAGAAAAGCACCCGTGTTCTATAATGGCATGAGGGGACACGCCGCTAGCAGAACTGTCTTTTGCAGAAGACGTGCAAACAGAAGCATGACCTTTTGTTATCACTAGAGATACAACGTCCCTCTTTGCAAAACCGTAAGGATGTTAAGCCCTGTGTCCTGGCCATTTTAATTTCACCTACCAATGCATCGGCATTTTCAACTAATTGTATTATTTTTCCATTCCCATCCTCAAATGTAGAGTGCGCTGTTGTATACATTAAACAGTAAAAGAATAAGCTCAAAAAGGCAGATGTAGTTCATTAGTGGATGACACAATGCCTCTAGCAAAAGTCTCGTTTTAAGGCTTGTAACATGATTTGGGCCACTTCAGACTGAAAGAAAGACAACACGGATGTCTAGCCTACTTCTTCATGAGCTAGAAACTCAAACCCAGTATCTATAATGTAGCAAAACTTCAATCTTTCAACTTGAACTAAACAAATTCAACATCAAACAATTCCAAATAAAGCATAGGCACTTCCTTGTCCCAAACAATTCTACGTGAAGAATATGAGGGTCCCATCCTCCCAGTACTACCTGGATATTTAATTCTTCAGTAACTACAAACAGTAAAGAAAAGAAGAGGGAGAAAAAAACACCCAGACAAAGCAAAACCATTCACCTCTATTCCTTTCCAAGTACCTAATCATCTCTCTTGAAGACAAGTCTGCTGTGCAGTTTTATCTTTTATTGCTAAACAACCTACTGCAGCACGGGTCATTTTACACTTGGAGCAGCAGCAAGTACTGGATATTTAGTCTGCTGTATCCCCATGTGCCCCCCCCTCCTCCCCAGCTGCTAAGAAAACAGGAAACTGTATGCATATCGTAAGATTTTTATTAACAACTGTAATAACTGCCCCAGCAAACAGACTTCTGTTTCATCAGTAGCTACTTTTTTAAAGAAATACCACAAAAACGTGTAACTACCAAGAGGTCGAATTATACTCACGACTCAGCTCTTACCTCTTGATTTATTAGTGTCTTTGTCTACCTCACAGGGTGCCTTCTCAGGAGACTGAAGCTCTGGTTCTTGCTCCTGCTGGAGGAAAGAAAGGCAAAAAAATATTCACCCTATACGTCTCACTTCCACACTAAAAAACACAGCACAAAATGAACTAGTTCACCCCAAATCATAAAAATATGCTGTATTTGACAATGTTACAGATTTCATCTTAGAAGGGCTCTATTAACAATGAACATTTAAGCCTTACATAATAACGCACTCGTGGCAGCCAGGAATTTCCCCAGATGAGACAATGTATATCACAGGAACAGGCTAAGTTTACCAGCACTGCAAAGTGATTTAGGTTCCAGCTTCCACAACCCTACCACCACCAAATGCAAGTCAAACCCTCATGTCATGTAGGAGTTTCTGGGGAAAAATTACTTCAACATTTTCAAGATTTCTGCCTGCTCTATAATACACACTAGTTACAGTGTGACTTCTTACCTTTACATTACAAATTGGTGAATCACTTTTGTCTTTTTGCTGCTTTTTCTCCTCTCTCTTGTGTTCATAGGCTCGTACCCTTGCACAAGTCATCAAACTTTCAAAGTACATGTAGACAGGATCCTTGTCCTCCTCTCGAATCTAAAAGAAAAAAAAAAGAGACAAAAACTTCTCCTCTCTGTTCTAGATGCACATTAGATTTACAAAACAGCTTTGCTTTCTAACAACACTTCAACATAAAATGCTTCAATAGTAAGAGTCAAAGGAAAGTCCAGCATTTAGAGCTAGCTCTGCCCTCTCAGTATCATCACATAGCCCAGTCCGCCACCACCAGCCCCCAAAAATTCAAACCCATTCAGATATTCCTCTAAGTGAAGAAACAAATCCTAAGTGTTATGCATTGTTTAACATTATCTGGTATACATTAAATAACCACTCCGGTACATTTGTTCTTCAGCTATAACTACACTCCACTCTACGGCTGTTTTTCCTCTACTGCTGTTGTTGCTTTTTTCTGCTACTAAGGTGAGGGGAGACACAAAGCCAGATTCTTAGAACACTGGCAGTGAAACCTCAGGAAAGAACAAAAAAAAAATAATTCCAGAACTACACTGAACACTCTATGTCTGCATCCAAACATTTTTTGCAAGTAATTCATACTTAGATAGGCTACATTATGTAGCTAATTACTTTTACAAACATTACAGGACCAATAATAATTTTGACAAAAATAGCATATAATACTGTATTTTTAAATGAGGCTATTAGTGAATCATAACCACCTTCCACCATCTCCATATTGCTACAGTAAATTCTCAATGGAAGATGGACACAGTTAAAAGATTTGTATATAATCAATTCATCCCAGCTTATCAACACATCTATGGGCAGTCAGTCCTAGGCTTTCACCTCAAACTTCTCTAAAATTGCCTAGCACAGAAGCAGTTGTCAGTATTTGTTCTGATTTTCAGTACAAAGAAAAACATGCATCTCTTTTGTTCTCTTACCACTGGATTGGGTCTAGGAGTGTACACTCTGCCTGGTTTTGTTCCGCTGCAAGATCTGTTCTTACTAGGAAGCAAGACCTCTGGGCTGGGCAGTAACAAAGATTTAAATGGTTCAATAATCGATGGTGTCGGGACATAAATTGGCTCTGGATCCACTTCACCTTCTACTTTCACCCACAATGGACAATTCCTAACAGGCTGTTCTGGCTCTGAGTCACAGATAGCTGAAAAACAGAAAAATACCAAAAATTACTTACAAATAAAACACCATCACACACAGCAATAACAGAATTTTTTGTTTGAGTTTGAGGTCTAGCCATGCAACTAGTTCAAACTGCCAGAAAATTCTACTGGTTGCTTTTCTTGCCTCAAATTCTAGTCAAAAGTGACTGGGATTTTGTCTACAAGAAAGAAGAAATAAAAATAAAAATGTTTTTACACTAGTCCTTGTTTCTCGTTTTTACTGTGATAGAAGGTACACAAAAACACTGAAAATTAGTGACCTTCACTGATACTGCGTACTGAAAAATTGCATAACACCCAAAAAAACCCCAGACCTGTATACTGCAGCTATATGGAAGAATTAATTTATTCCAGTAGAACACCAGAGAACACTTTGTTTTAGCTATTCCTAAAAGTATTGTTAGGAAGAAACTGAAAATGTAAATTCATATGCAATTTCTACCAATTTCATTTTCTGAGTGTACCTTAGGCCAGATCTGAAATTACCATAAATAACTGTATTTTCAATGAAATCCATGAACTATATACAGCAGCTGAAAACACAGCTCTAGATACTCAATTTTTAACAGGGAAAGATAACAGCACTGTAAAAGTGAACATTACCAACAATAATAGCAGTAATTATCTCATATCCGTAGTCTTTAAAGACATTTGGAAAGTTGAACAAGACTTTAAACTACCAAAAAGAAACTCCAACTATTTGATTCAATAAATAATCAAACAGTGCCCAAAATGCTGATCACATAAGTAAGAACTTAAAAAAAAAGGAAAGGTGTTATTTCCTGTAAGTCAGCTGGATTTAGAAAGGGCATCACTACTACATCCTAATAAAAAATGCCCACCAAGACTGGTGGTTTGCTGTAAGTAATCTCCACCAATACTCACTGTATTCCACCCTTTTCCTCTTCTTCCTGTCTTTCTGCTTCATCTCCTCTTCTCCCCCATCACCCTCTTCTTCCACATCTTCATCCTCTTGCTGTTGTCCTTGTGTTCCGAACAGCACAAGATTTCCACGCACGGCCTTTTTCATCATTTTCTTATGTTTTGATCCTCCCTTCACCAGCAAGACCCTTCTCTTGAGGCAGGTACACCCAAACATACAGTCTGGCCTGCGGCAGTGGGTAGGCTGACGTTTCTCCAGTGCCAGACTGGCACATATGCAACCCAGTCGGCAGAAATCATTGTTGCAAGGAGGTGCTCGTCGTTTTATTATTTTGTGGATAGGTTTGTTTTTAAGAGATGCCTACAAGAAGTTTTAAAGAAGCATAAACTTCAAATTTTAGTAAGAGAAATAATTAGTAAAGTTAAATCAAGCCTATGCAAAATTGCTATTCAAAGTTCATTTAGAAAACCCCTCCAGTTACATTGTTTACATATGAAAACTTGTCCTCTATACCAAAAAAAAAAACCAAAAAACTCCAACAGAACAGAGTTTGCATTTGAAGTCTTTTGACAGGCAACTGGAGACAGCAAAACCATCCTGGCAATAAGCAGGATGTGAAGAAAGCAAAAGAAGTTATCATGTGACAACCAGATTACATGACCAGGATTTTCTTGCAGTTAGCTCAACTGCAAACATACAAAGGAAAATAGCGAGGAAATGCAGTTACTGGATAACAATTGCATTAACCCAAATTTTTAACGGTGAAAATTTTAACCAATTCAAATTATTAATAATTTGTATCAGCACGCTATTATCACAATTAGTTTTTTCACCTACTGCTAAGTCAGCACTCCTCAAGTTTCACTGCAAAGACTACACCACAAAGGAAATCTCATGATCCTTTATCATGATCCTTAGCAGCTTCAGTCTTATTTTCTGCATCTCTATGCAACATCCATAAGAGGGCAGATTAAAAAAAGCAACAGTACAGAAAAGAAAGAAACCATCACAGATCTACCTGAGCTGTAAGCAAGGTTGCCAAAGAGATGTCTGCTCGCTCTTCTGTAATATAGGTCCGTGGTTTCCCATCCCAGAGAGCACAGTCTTCCAAGTCCATTAACTTCACTTGAGATTTAGACAAACCTGGCGGACGAGGTGCTTGGTGATGCTGCGGTGCTTGACGCAAACTGATCTGCTTTGGAAACGTATTTTCATCCACGGTTGGCAGCGCAAAACCATCCGCTTGGTTACTCAAACTGCTAGCAGACTTAGCAGCCTTTTCCCCTGATGAGTTCTGTTTCGGCTTTGCAGGAAAAGGTGAAGGCAGAATAGGCCTGTAAGATGATTTTGCTCTACTGTTTGTAGATGCCTGTCTGGTTTGAGTCTTTGTCTTCCTAGAGGTAGATGGTGGAGGAACAGGCTTGAACGTGTAAGATGTTGATGGAATTACAAGAGTGGACTGCTTCTTTAAAACACTGTCAAGTGTTCGAACGTAGCTGGTGCTCTTAGTGGGAAGCTGATACACCACAGGAGAAGTGGGAGTGTTAGAAGAGAATCCCATACTTGTTTCCATCAATTTCCCTTCATTTTCCAGGTACTCATCCAGCTTGTCACTACAGAATGCCGAGCGATTCTTCAATGAACCTTCTGAACTGCCACCTACATAAATAAAGAGTACTTCAACTCCTGGAGTTAAGTCTTATCATAATTAAACACTGTAGGATAGGTAAATACATCTCTAAAAAATGCACTCTTCTACAAGAATTGTATGTAACTTAGGCAAACCAAACATGATCCATCATGAAACACAACCAGCAGCCTGCACAACTGTTTTTGTGGAGATCTCACATGTGTGTTTGTGGTGGGTTGGCCTTGGCTGGACTCCAGGTGCCTGCCAAGCCACTCTATTACTCCCCTTCTCAGCAGAATAGGGGGTTGACAGTAAGCTGCAAAAAACCTCATGGGTCAATATAAAAGCAGTTTAATACAGTGAAAGCAAAGGCCATGTGTGGAAGCAAAGGAAAATAAAAGATTTATTCTCTACTTCCCATCAGCAGGTGATGTTCAGGCACTTCTCGGGAAGCAGGGCTTCAGAACAAGTAGCAGTTACTCCAGAAGACAAACATCAGAAGTAACAAACACCCTCCCCTCCTTCTCCATTCTCTTAAGCTTTTAGTGCTGAGCAGACATGCATTATGGAATATCCCTTTGATCAGTTTGGGTCAGCTGTTCTATGTCCCCTCCCAAGACCATGCCCACTCACTGGCTACAGCTGAGGGAGAATGTCGAGGCAGCCCTGGTGGGTGCAGGCGCTGCTCAGCAGCGGCCAAAACATGAGTGTGTGCTACCGACACCTTCCCAGCAGCCAGTGCAGAGAACGGCACTGCGAGAGCTGCTGCGGGGAAAATGAACTCCAGCTCAGCCAGACCCCACACAGCACTCATTCACAAAAACACTACTGGGCTTCTGTGCTTCTATTCTTACTTTGTTTGTCCTAAACGCCTGGCCCACCTGGTATAGCACAACATATCTGGAATATTCCAACACAACATTGTATAGAAGTGCAGAAGGTACAATATAAATATTTGATCTAAAGTAAAAAATTGGCAAATTTTCAACAATCCATTTGAGGTATGGCAAAGTAATCAAATATGTGAGGAATACGTGCTCTAATTGGAGTTAAAAATACACTAATATAAATGAAAATTACTCAGGCTCATTAGGGTCCCTGAGGCAACAGAATTCTGGAATTACCATTCTTCCATATAAACTCAAAACTCACAAACAAAACCAAAACTATTACACCTTTGCTCTTCACTTGAGCCTTAGTGTACAACAGAACACGTATTTTTATCTTACTCCAAAAGTTTCTCTCTTCCCTCATTAATCTCCATTCTGACTATGGAACCAGTACAAAAAATTTCTTTAATCATAACAGTTTCTATATAAAAAAAATAAATCTCTCATTAAGACACACATAAATACCAGATTGCAAGGTCTATGGAAGGTCAAGAAAATGGCCACATGTTGGAAACATGGACATTGATCTCTCTCTTTTTACTTTTTTTTTACCTTCATTTCTAGAAGCACCATGAAGCTTCCCTCTCCAGCCTTTGATTTTTGTGAAATCATTTGTCTTTCCTGTCCTGGAAACAAAAGGAAATCCAGTATCTGGAAAAGAAGAAAGCTAGCCTCAGTTTATGAACCAAGTTTGATTGTATCAGCGTCTTAGCAAACTCTGCTTATTCTTTTTCAGGGATAGGTGAACAGTAGCAAAATCAAAAGGTCTGAAGCAACTTGATTTTTACTTTTTTTTTTTTTTAAATTAACAGAATACTTAACAAGGCCAAGCTTCCTGGAGAGTTCTGCTCTACAGCTGAGCATCTGCTATCCCATACAAAAAGTGTCTCCTTTATTTACAGTTTTAGTCTCCCTAGCAATGTGCAAAAGCAGTTGGCTCCAAAAGTCTAATGGGCCAATCAACTAATTAGTAGACTAAAATGGAACGGGCAGGTTTTGAGCTGATACTACAGCCTCACTCAGCAAGAAGAGTGATTTGATTCTCTCCCCTCAGTTGAGCCAATGACTTTTATGACACCTGCAGGAACTGGATTTAATGTTCGGTGTTCCGTCAAATTCAGATGAGTATCCCTTAGGGGCATGGACAGTGAATAACCACAAAAGGCAAACAGTTACACCTCTGTCAAGTTATGCATCAGCTGTGGGAACTAAGATGGAATGTAAAAATACTAACAGGGATCTGTGTGGCCGTTTAACAAATTGTTAGGCTAGAAATAACTGCACTGGACACTAAGCTGACTGAGGTCTTCTGAACTGAATCTTCCTCTCCTGCAGTGTAAACAATCTGAAATTCAACGTCTGCCTCTACCAGCTCCTAAAAGCAGTAGATTAAGAAAGACATAAGCAATCAGAACATTACAGTGGGAGAAACAGTTAAGTAGAAGACAGAAAAGGTTATAAGATGATATATACTTTGGCCATCCAGCTCACTCTTAAAAACAGTACCTAACAACAGTATGAGAATCATAGTCACAGTCTAATGAGAAATGCACTTGTTTGGATACCAAACAAGTTTAAAAAAGAACAATCAGTCACAACTTTTGTAATAAATAACTATCATGAAGTTATAGGGTAGCTCCCACGTGGCATCTCAAGGTCTTCTGGAAAATTCTGATACTCAGCTCTGTTAAAGACAACTTTTTTGTTGTCTGGTACGTGAGCAACATCAGACAAATTCGGATTGCTTAAGCCTCTCCTGAGCAATTTGAGAGGTCAGTATAAAACAGACAGATACTATTACTGGACCACAACCGTCACAAAACGGGAACCCCGAAAACAATCCAAACCCAATTAATCAGGACTCCTTGCCCAGTAACCACATAGCGATCTAAGGAAGTTCTCCTATTTTGTCATTTTAGTATCGTTTTAATCTCTTTAGATACCAAGTTGAATTAAATAGCAATTCTCTCCTTCTCATTACTGACAATAAAAAGAGAGACTTGAGATTACAGCAAATTCATATTCTACCCACCTGGAGAATTGGGGTTGGTACCTGGATAGCTCCACAGAGAGAAATGTGAGTAGGAAAGAGGAAGCTGCACACCCAAATATTTCAAGTCGATGCTCATTGTTGGGTCCACAGAATTCAACTTCAGTCCCACTACAAGAAGCAAGTATCAGTAAATGTCTCAATGCAGCAAGATGTTAGGAAAAAGAAAATCAAGATGTTTACTAAAAGATAAACCATTCAGTTACCATGGGCTTTTCTGTCATTCACCCACTATTTTAAGAGACTTGGAAAAAAAGCATTAGTGCCATAACAGTTACTTACACTGGATTTATAGCAGGTATAAATTAAAGAGCATTTTACGCAATGGGAATTTGAGAAAAAAATTGAATTACTTTTCATAGGTTTTTTGATTGGTACTTCAGTTTTCACAGAAACTGACTAACCACAGTGCCAGTGTTGTAATAAATCTCATAATAAAACCTTTTGTCTGTTTTTCTGAAGAAGTCAGCACATGTTTGGCTTTTACATTTCCATCTTTGAAGGCTAGACTTACTCTCTGAACCCAACTCAGCTGACTGACATTTCATATCCCTAAGTTACCAAGCCTGCAGTACTTACACATCTCCTTTTGTACTGAGCTGAACTCGTGCAAGAACATACACCACACATACATCAGTTTCAATCAGCAGTAAGAGACAACAAATCACATTTTAGCTCTCAAGAATGCGTGTTTGTTTGATTGACTGTTATGATATAAAAATTAGCTTAGACAGCAATTTCAGGACTTGGGTTATCAAATTCTCCAAAGCTCAGCAGGTTATTTTTTTCCCCAGTCTTGGTGCTTCACGATAAAACACCGTTTTTTTTTTCCCCCTGAAACAGGAGGAAAAATGGCTATAAAAAACCTAAACAATCTGTGTTGTTATAGGCACTGAAGTATTTGTGGTGGCATCAACATGTTCCTCCATTAACAACCCCCAATACCCAAATTGAAAGATTTACTTGGTAACAAAAGCTATCTTTGTCCATGGCAAAACAAATATAGATACAGAACTGCTGAGAAAAGCAAAAGCTAGGAAAACTGACATTGCACCTTCTCAGAAAATATTGTTACACTGAATTAAAGAAATCACTGTCAATCAAATTCAGCTCGCGGCTGGGAGCTGAGAACATCTATTTTGATCTTTAGCTATAGAAACTTACAAATGTTGCTCCTGTTGCCCAGGAGTTTGAAATGAATACATTAAATGTATACATCTTGAAACTGAAAATGTATGACTTGACAAGACTCAAAAAACAAAGTAGCGTTTGCACATACAGTAGAAACCTTGTGCTGGCCATACACATTTAAGTTCACAAGTGGAAACACAGTGACCAGATTACTAGCAGCCTGCAAAGAATTGACACGGAAACAAATCTCAGGCATGGCTGTTTAAACAGATACTGTTATCAAAGACAGTCTAGTGAGATGTAATTTTTTTTCCCCTACATCGGGAAAATGAGAAGCAAGTCAATCTGGCATTTTGTATTAAAACATGTCAACTGACAAATGTCAAGATGCCAACCATTTCTTTTCTCTATTCAAGTACAATGGAAAGAGTACAGAGTTTATTTTTCTTCACACTCCTTTCTGTCACCTGCAAAAACAAGCCTATCTTTGTTTTATAATCAAACAAAAATAAGAACATCACGCATGCACGATATCTATTATTTCAGTTCAGAATCACGAAATAAAAAACACCGAGACAAAAATCAAGAGGATGAGGCCAAGAAGTGCAACATGGAATGACCGCAGCCAGCCAGAAGAGAAAAAACGGTAACAGTTAAGTTGTTATGTCAATAAAGACATCCCCGTACACAACAGGTGAACTATCACTTTTTAAAATTTCTATCATCTCCAGAGCACTGCTATATTTCAGCTGCCGTAAGCAAACAGTAGCAAATGAAGAACTTTAAGAACTTTCTCCTCTCCATCAGCTGCAGCTGATTAATCTGAAATATGAAACATGGCAACAGTACCTTCAATTTTCAATATTATTATCAAGGATTCAAATTAGCTCAGATAAAAGAAGTATCCCATAGCATTTGCATTGCTCCGGCAGGAGCTTTCCTTTTAACACACTTAAGTTGGACTTCCTTCTTTCTGAAGCATCTTCCTGCAATTCTGGTGCCTCTAAGATCAAGACAGCCTCAATCACCCTGTTATTAACTTCACAGATCAAGAGCAATTGCAGGGTTCAGGTACAGCTCCAATATTTCATCAATGAATCTCAAAAAGAATCTTAAACTTCTCAACTACGCTGTCGAGAATCAAAACCAGAATTAACATCAAAACTGGTATGTCTGTTCCTTCTACGATCTCAAGTCTGCAAGGCAAGAGATCTGTAACTATTTGGAAGATGAAGGCAATCTGGAGAAAGTCTGGTTCCTTGTTCACATGCAGCAGCTGAAGCCTAACAACAAAAGTATTCATACTGTAATTCACTTCACAGCCTGATCAGACTACATCTATTGTGGTAACCTCTTGCTGCAAATAGTTTTCCCATATCTTCTTTTCCCTCTAAAAATTAGAGGCTGTGGTTCATCTCCATCGTTGCTGAATTGCAATTTCACTATTTAACAAGCTCAGCAGATTACCATCCAACACTGGAAATGATGGTCATAGCCACTCAAGAAAATCAAAATTCTTCAGATGTCTCTTTCTTAGCCTAATGCTTGACATTCCTTGTCCATTTTGTAGTATCTCTGAACTGCTCAAAACCCTTCAGAAGGCAACTCACACTTCAGCTGGAGAAAAAGCATGTGGGTTGTACATGTTCCCAGTTGCAGGATCATCTCGTAAGTAAAACAGCCCTCGCTAGTGCTGTAGTTGCCAATGTATCCATGGTTGCCAACACACTGTAATTTTATGATACTTTCTTGGGTAAAGGTAACACCAAAGAGGTCCACAATAAAATCCTAAAAAGGCTTAACATTGCTAGTTCTCATCATACCCTATGCATAAACCATTCAAGATAATCCAATGTTCTTCACCACAGAAGCTCTGTGAGGGCCCAGAACAGCTCATTTCAGAGTCAAAATCAGTACTTGGAGTTTCAGTCCCTACAGTATTACAGTCACATGTTTGAAACACTCAGCGCCAGAACCTCAGGAGTATGAAGTACAACACTTCCATGTGTATCAATTTCATCACCTGCTCCGATGCCTACACAAACGTCATTGGTCTCAGGACTACCACTGCTGCTGTCTTTCAACATCATCAGCAGAAAGAACATTACGTTCCACTCTGTGGATCCTTGACTTTCCTCCATCTACCTCAGGGTAACACTGTATATAACAGAAGATCCCAAACTACAAGTACCTTGGCTTGGCCCTTTTACATGGCTAGTGAACTGGATGAATAGGGACTCAAAGAAATAAGGACTCAAAACACAGTAAAGGTAGTCTTAGTTAAGTGTTGCTGGATCTCTAGCTATTCTAGTACCAGGAAATGCCTACTTTTATGAAGGAGTAAAACCAACTCCATCTGCTTTCAACCAGGTTTACATCAGGACAAAACAAGTACTGTTGGAAAGCTCAGCAACTTTTTCAAGAGGCACATAACATGCAGACTCTTGCCCTCCTGTTGGAGATTCAGGATTCGCCTTTTGCCACCGCCACATTTTCTAGTTTGCAACAAAACTGTGTACAAATGAAAAGACAGGCCCCAGCTGCATTAAGCATATTCAGTACTGGCACCAGTAGGAAATCATCAGCTCAGTGTGACTAAGTGTAATGATCAACCAGGTGCACCAGTATGTACACCACCACTTACCTTCCTGGAGGCTAGGATGTATTACTTGTTTATGCCTCAAGGTCTTCAGCTCTTCCATCAACTCCTTTTCCAGTATCTGTATTCTTGCTTGACAATCTATTCAAAAGATAAGCAAACATATAAAACACATTTGCCACGCAAAAAAACTGACTTAATTATTAATTTTTCAGTGTGTCTTTACAAATTCCCTTATTGCAGGGAAGAGCCACTCACCAAAAAAAGAAAAAAAAATGTACCTGGATCACTTGTAGTCAACAGGGGAGCCTGAAGATTCTGTGACTCTTCTCCACCAGCTCTATCAACAGTGTTAATGTCAAGAGCTTCCTACACACATGAAAAGCCTTGAGTAAGTTAAGACACCTTAAAACACTTAGATGCAAACTAGGCCACATCAAATATCACCAAATTATTCAAAACATGAGACTGTTTCATAAACAAGCATGCATTCTTTTATACAGAACTCTAGATTCCACTGCTTTTTCCTAAGCTGCACAAGACAGTGTTATAAGTAACACAGGGTTAAAATAAGAACAGATTTGGAAAGAGGCCACAAAACTCCAAACTCAGGTTAAAAGAACATATAACTTCACCTTGTAAGCACAAAGGGCTTTAAAAGGTTTCTGAATTTTACTCACAACAGTGAGGTTTTACCTTTGATGCAAAGGACACAAAAAGAACACCGTCAACATCTTCAAGGTCCGGTTTAACATCCGGAAGGATACTGCCAGGCCCCAGAGAAGTGTTCTTGCTCGTTACTACAGTTTTCCCTATACCTTTAGGTGGTCGACCGGCCTTGGAAATTTTCAGTTTTCTTGGCCTTCCTCTTTTATTTGTAACTGATGATAGGGCGGTTTGATTGTTACCAGAGCCTTTGAGGGACATAGGGTTCTTCAGTATCCCAGGCCTTTTTCTGCCACAGATCTCCTTATCTGGAAAGTCACAACTTACTGAGCCCCTGAGATTAAAATTAGGTGATTTGGATAGAGCCCACTGGGCCTCTCCGACTGAACAGTATTTCTGCGACATTTTACTCCCAGGAGATTCTTTTTTCATAATTAACTCCTCAGGCACAGGGACTGCGCCTGAGCAAGAGTCTTTGTGATTTTCAAAACACACGGGCAAGGAATCCAGGACTGCACCCAAAGGGGATTTATCCTTTTTGCAAGAGGAAAGCATGGTCTGCGGCAGCTCAGATATCTTCACTGTGCTCTTTGTGACTGCGCAAGGTTCCAAATAGACCACAGGCATCTTCCCACTATCCAGTTTTAACATTTTTGCTTTGGCGACACCTGAAGGGCTGGTTAACATACGCTTCCTAGACTTGAATTCTCCATCAATTCCATCTGCTTCCCGGCGTCTCATTAGGTGTTTTTGTACAATGGGATCATCGTCATCAGTGTTGGAATATTCATCAGTTTCTTCATCTGTGTCTTCCTGTTTCACAGTTATTCCTTGTGTGCAAATATTTGACTCGTAGTCATAGTCATCTACTGGCTCCTCTTTAATGACTACATTGAAGTGTCCGTTTGGGTCCAATGGAGATGCCACACGGGAATTGCTTTCATAACTGCTAGCAATGGGACTGGGGTGGGAGGGAGGGGAAAAAACCAAAACACGATGTAAGATCTTTATGAAATCTCCTTTACCACAACTCCAGCATCTCCCATAATCCTTCGTTACATATTGTAAAAAGCTTCCAAAATGCTCCCAGACATACGTCTGCTAAATAAGCTGTCATTTACAAGCTTACATTTTTAGAAGTAAGCACTCAAGAAACCCCAAGAAATTGCCATTATTAAGAACAATCCAACTTCTTATCTGAAGGCAGCAGCACAACTCTCTTCCCTGCTAATATCAGGGCGACATTTGCACTTTTTCCTCTTTTACTCAGCATGAACTCATGACAAGCTGTCATATTTGAAATGCTCAAGAAGTGGCCTTAGTTTGCTGTGTATCTCGTTAAGACACTAAAGCCATTGTGCTTGCAAATAAGAAGCCAAGTGAGCCCTTAATGCACCAAAATTTTAGTTAATGCACCCTGAAGCCACATACAGACAATTCCTAAATTCAACTGTTATTTGAACACTTACAGAATACTAATATCATACTGAATCCTGCTGCATTTTCCACTAGGTCTGAGTACTAACCCAACCAGAATTCAAAATAGCATGCATTAGATACTGAAGACTAACAGTACAAGCAGCTACACTCTGATGATGGGCTTCTTTGAGGGCCAGACACATCAGTCAAAGAACTACAGTCACCAGTTTTGTTTAGTGTATCAGAACCTGGCTCCTTGTCATAAGAGAAAATTGCTAAGGTATGAAGGCAGAAACTCGTATCCAGAATAGAACTCAGAAAAAAAAGTCAGAACTTATTTACTCAATGTATCACACAGTATTCCAATAATACCTTTATATTTATTGTATGATACATTACATATCATTTTAATTACATTATTATTGTCAACTTCATGCTATTAAAATGTTATTAAAAGTAAAATTATTCATTAATGACGACAATTTAAAAAAAAATTTAACATAACTGTAGTACTATTATATAGAGTAAATATTGCTTTACATATACTGGATGCATACATGTACGTGTGTCTATTTTATCATTACTATTATCCATCCCTCCCCCTTTAAAGAAGTGCTATGCTCAGTTGAACCCACAGCTGGGACTGAGAAAGGGGAAAAGAAGCAGAGAAAGAAGCTGCTTCCTTCTTCTGTAGTCTGAGGATATACTTAACGGAGAAAAGCTGGGACACAGGGAGCTGGGAGTAGTCCCCTCATGAAGAAAGACTGCAGTACTAAAGCAGAGTGCTGACAGTCAAGATACAAATTTATATATTTACACATAAAACTCTAAAGAACAAGAGAAGCTAGCTAGAAAACTTGCTGCAACTCATAAGGACACTAAGTAGCCAGCATTAAGCTTAAAGCAAAAACATGACTTGTGAGGGAATAGCAGGCAGCAGGAGAGTGGAATACCAGTCCTGTTTTGTCTACTGTTTTCTCTGGACAGTGAGTTTTCTATTAGAAATTTTCTAGCTTTCATTTAATTAATAATGTGAGAGGTAAGATTAAAAAGTGTTTCTTGGTCAGTGAGTTTACTGTGAAAGAAACGCAGACAGACTACTTATAGGTTATTGGCAGCTGAAAATCCTGCCGCAATACTAAGCTAAGAGGTTGATTCAGTACAGCTGATCCACAATTAAAGTAAATATAATTTAGACTCATCTGCTCTGCTACCTTAAAATTCTTGAAAATAAAGAGGCAAAAAACCTTAGCAAACTTGCAAGCCACAAATAAATTCCTCATCTGAGTTTTATTGTTTCCAGTTGGAAGCCCAGTAAAGCCTGGACTTCTCTAGTCATTTTCCTTTATCTATTACAAGGTGTGCACATGTAAGATAAGGATTACCTTTCTATTAGGGATCTGGACAGCATCCAAACCAAAAAACCCTGCTGTAACACTGAAACTTCTAGACACAAATATTGTTTTATTCTGCATAATGCGACCATAAACCAGGTGGTGACAAGAGTGAGGTGTGACCCATGCATGTATATGCGTGAGAAGATAAAGGATTTGCACAAAATGCTGGTTTTTAAATTCTGATGCAATAACCAACTCCTCAAAGAATAAAAAAGTTGCTTTTTAGCACTGAAGCAATTTCATCTGGCCCTTGGTTTGTGAAGTTACATGCAACGTAAGTAGTCACAGAAACATCTCTTCCTCTAATCTATGGGAAGATGAATCAAGGAAGTTTGTCCTCTCAAAATCCTGAACTTAATCCAAGATCAGGTAAAAATGGTGAAATAGTGTCTTAACTAGCTCTTTCCTTACCTGATATGGAACAATGCTCATATTTAAACCAACTTTCTTATAGCCCAAGTAATGTATTTGGCACCCTTACAATATAACAACAAAAGCAGAGAAATTGCCTTTTTGGTTTTTTCCGGATTAAAAACCATTAAGCTGCTCATTTTTGACAGTACCAAGATACATTTTTTTTTACATAATTTTAAAATACACTGGGGAGGAGTTGGAGGGGGAATCTGATTTCTTGTGGAATTAATATAGCCATCTATGGCAGAGGTTTGAAGGATGATCACTTGCCTTCCTCTCCCAAAAGAAAGGCAAAAAATGAAAAAAACCCAAACTGTCAAGACTAAACACAAGACGACTAAATTAGAATAACTAGACTAATGGAGCATTAAAAATCCCACAGATTTTTTTTTTGAAGGAGGAAATTCAAAAGACCTTGGAAGGGAGAAAGTACATTAGCCTGCAAGACTTAAGAACCAGTAAAGTTTGTTTGTGGTACCTTCCATGGCCTAAACATCTGAGTGTGTCCAGGCACAAGCATTTCTGTTGAAGTATCCACAACTCAAACATTTATTTTCTTTACAACACATCTAATTAAACTAAACATACTGTCAGACCACAGAAGCAGAAGGACAAGAACCCACATAGTACCTTGGATAAAGAAAACAGTCCTTGATTTCTGAAGTCCTCTAACAACTCAGGATTAAAACTACTGTTAGGCATATGCAACCTTTAACATGGTTCTATTCTCAAAAACGTCGGAAGATTTGCGTGTTGGTGAGGAGTATCACCCTCAACAGCACTAGAACTCCACTTCTTTTAGAGAGGATTATCTGAGAGGCAGCAGCTCCCAACTTACTTCTCACTCAAATCTAAGCTCAGCAGAAATCACTACCCTGCCTAAAAGCAAGATAGTGCCTATCAAGTACTACTAAGAGCTTGCCCACCACAAAAAAAAAAAAAAAAAGCCCAGTCTTCATTAATATGTAAATATTAATGTGTTTGGTTTGAGAAAGAAAAATGCCACACTCTCAGTGCTGTCCTTGAAAGGCTGACATGCTCCTAAACCCAACTGTATGGCATGAAAACACTGAACAGATCAGAAGAATGGAGAACTAATGTCCTGAAAAACTCCAGCACTTACACAGATAGTTTTGCCATTTCTTGGATAAGATCAATTTTCTCTTTCCAAGTAAAGAATTTGACTTTTTCACACAGATTACAAAAACATATAACAAAAAGCTGGCCAGTGCTTGAAACCAGTTCTAGGAAAGTGGTAACATTTATTCATCAAGTGGCAGGTGCTTCCAAGCCAGACAACAGAAAGATCCTTTGCAGTCTTTTCCTGTCTGCGCAGCTTTTAGCTCTTTTCAGAGATCAACTGCCTTGGAGGCAAAACCAGAGAAGGAATCTAACATGCTCTGGACCAAAAGAAATTAAATCTGCCACCTCGCATCACCTATTTTTAAGGAAGGTCGTTGAGTCCTTAAAACAATGCTTTTTACTCCTTGGGAATAAATAGTTCTCAAAACAATTTGCTTCAATGACCCTCTCCAGGCCAATGAAATATCACTATGAAAGCAAAATAAAACTGACAATAACTATTTTCTAAGTTTTACTTCCAATATGCAAAGTTATCTAAACACTTCTCCATGCTCTTAGGAACTAAAAAAACCCCATCCTCTCTGTAATCAGTGTATTTTCAGTATTTAAGATGGGTTAGAACAACATTTTCTGAGAATGAAATAAGTCTAGAAGACCTTCTTTCTAATAGACTGACACATGACAATACTGCAAAAGAAAGGTTTGGGCACTCTAGAACTCAAAACTATTCTAGTGCTCTTAAGAATTATTACAAATGAACTCAATAAAGTGTCAAATTATGGATAACTTTGTAATTTGAAGTTTTTCTCAAGTTACTCAAAAGTTACTCAAAAGGCAAGGAGATCCTTCTTGCAAGACAAAAAACCAACTGAGGAAACCTCTGTCCTCTCTAAAACACATTGCAGTTGTATAGCAATACAGCCTTTGTATAATACACTTCTACAATAATACAGCCTGTATAATTACATCATAAATATAACTTTTCTCCTACAAGAACTGACCTCTAATTTCACCATTAACCATTAACATCATCCTGATATACTGCAGTTAAATAATTCTCTTGTGTAGTGGTCTACGAAGGTTGCTTTTGTCACTACATCTTTGGCGGACTAAGCCTGGTATTAACAAAGTGACATGAAGCAACATGGCAGAAAAGTAACCTCTTTTTTTAATCATTTCTTTGCATTCAAAGTATCTCTACATGCACATTAACTATTCACCAAGTCTGCTCTATTCTATTGCTTGGCTTTTCAAAACTAAGTGAAAGTGCAGTAAAATAATAGGTTTTGCCAGGCTTGCTTTAGACAAACCAAGTTATTCTGAAGTACTTCCCTTACCTCCCAGCAAATATGAGGCAACTGACTACCAACAGGCAGGCTACCTCATACTTCTCCGTGGAATAAAAGCACTCACACCAAGCAGTTATTGACAAAACAGTGGCTTGCTGCCAATTACAACTGCCTTGCAGCAATCCCTACACATGCCCAACCCAAATACCCACACACCACACACCATTCACTTTCACTAATGAAAACTGAAGCTATAGATAGAGACAGCACGTCACTGTGGTGAGCAACCCTAAAAGCAAAGGAAGTGTTTTGATGACTGCAATGTGCTGTCTAAAACGCTGAAAAAATTAATTTAGCCTTCTAAAATGCTAAGAGGGTTAAGAGAAATCCCTCAATGCTTCTCAACAACGGAAGCTAAAGCAACACAGAAAATAATACTGAACTCTTGCATTCCTCAGACACCTTAGATAGTCGAGACTAATAGACGATTGAGCAAAGAAAACCTTTCAGTAATATTAACTGTTCTGCCATTTCAGGTCACACGACCTTTAGCTGTAAACCTGTACACTGAGCATCCTGTTATTTATTTACAAAACATCCCACTTAACCAGCGGTTGTACTAAAAATGCAACGTTAGCCCACCTTTCAGAGACTTCTTGTTTTAGCTTTGGCATAACACCTGAAGGCAGGTCACTGTCCAGAAGACCCAAGAAGTCTCCTTCTGCATTAAAGGACTCTTTATCCAGCTCAGTGTCTGATGGGTTTTGACCAATGAATGAAGAATCTAAACTTCTCTGATGCACACCTAATGCATCGACTTCAGCAGGGCGACCACAAATGGCAGGAGTGGTAAAAACATCACCTCCTACCAATTCTAAGTTGCTGTTCTGTTTCACATCACGCTGAGGTCGACTATTCAGCCCATCATCTCTGAACCCTTTGGCAAAAGGATTGTAATCTATTTTCAGCTGGGTAATCTGGATGTTCTGGTAGGCTGTAACTGCAAAGAATTCTGTCTGTGGAAAGGTAAATGTATGGACATCAGGGCCGTTAAGCTGAATGACTTCTGTGGCTTTGTTTGCAGGCACCAGGTGAAGTCGTGGCAGATAACGGTGCATAGAATGCAGGATTATGTGACCTTCCTGGTCCAGGGTATTGTTGGTAAGTTTTAGTTTGTAGAAGGATACTGGCTGGTGCATCCAGAACTGGCCAGTGGAAGGGGATTCTGGATGAATAAACACTCGCCCTAGAACATGTGGTTCCGCCTTTCCACTGGGTTCCCACCAACGGCCATTCCACTTGTATCGGTGATTGTCCACAGGGGATATGTCCATGACTAGGATGTACTTCTGACTGGAATTCAGCCCTGTAATCCAGTATCGGCAGTACGGAAACATGCGCCTGCCCTGCTTCGTCAGGATCATCTCTGTGTTGCGATGGTAGAACTCGTTCCACATGCTGTTGTTATCGAGGGTGACGGTGATGCCCCCTGAGACACAGTCAGCTGGGAGGCAGGTCTTCACTCTGGGTTTGACTGGAGTTGATACACTGCTGGCGAGAGCACAAGCATCACTGTTTGCTACTAGGATTCCTTGGTCAGCTTTTCCATTTCCCTGTTGCTGTTTCAAGATGACAAAGAAAGCAGGTGCTGCACCAGACACAGTCCCACCGTCCCGGCTAGCCAAGACAATCTGCTGTTTCTCCATGATGAGCACTCTCACAAGCTCTCAAACCAAATGCAAATTCTACAGAGTTCTGATAATCTTCTACGTGTGTTCACCATTCTGGAAGGAAAGGAAAACAGAGTTAAAGTTATTCCAATGCAGTCTAAGAAAGCAATTAAGTCACGTAAGACATGCGATAGCTCTCCACAGAAAAAACTAAAGATAAGCAGTACTATAAAACAAAGCACAATCAGGGTGCAACAAATCAAGGGTGCATGTGTGCATATAATTTTGACCTTTTAGACGCGGGGGCTATAACACCTCTAAATTGCTTTTTCACATGGGTTTTGCCACAACAGAACTTGCTTTGCTTGGTATTTCTAAGCAATTTTTTCTGACGTTGCCTCTACTCTGCAGATCATTCGCTTAACAACATTAGGCAAAACATGCAGAAGTTTTCAGGAGAGCAAATGGCACATTTCTGACACAAAGGCGAAAGTCTTGCCAGAAAGAAAAGAGTTCCCTGAGGTCTACAACTTGTCAAAAATTTAAAGGAGGCAAGAAAAAAAAAGTTAAAAACATTTTCTCTGAATTTCTTTACTGAAATCATCTAAGTTTGTGTGTTTGGAATTTCTTTGCTTACACCCCCCACCAACCCCAAGAACTTCTAATTGTCTGTCAAGGGCAGAGAGAAGAAGAAGGGACAAAATACTTCAAATGGATAAGCTTTGGAAAAAGACACAAACTAACCCTCAAAAGGCCATGCAGCTAAGATTAAATGGATGAATGTGAAGCATTGGGCTGCCTTAGCTTCCTTTATCTTCTCAATTATGGAAATAATTTAAATCAAACAAGAAAACATTTGTACCGTTATGATTAGCATAATCACTGTTTAGGGAACTAAAGAAGCTACTTTTATCTGCATATACACAATTCCACTTTTGTGTGTCTACCTCCCCGGTTAAGGATTATGTCAACCCTGGAACAAAAGATCATAAACTACTTCATTTTTCAAACAGTCTGTATATTTCTCTATGTGAAAATTTAAAATATGCACTTCTGGTAACCCAATCCTATTTCCACATCCAGATGTTTGTATTTTGATCCTTATTGTATGTGGAATACAACACTGACAAAAAATGATTGGTTCTTATATCAAGTATCTAGCTGGTGGGAACCAGAGACCAGAGTTAATCACCACTGCCAAAAGCAGAGATGTGTCCCAGAGTCCTGAGGGAACTGGCTGATGTGCCAAGCCACTCTCCATAATATTCAAGAAGTCGTGGTAGTCAGGTGAAGTCCCAGGCGACTGAAAAAAGGGAAATGCTGCAACCATTCTTTAAAAAGGGGTAGGAAGAAGTATTCTGGGAACTACTAACCTGCCTGGGAAGATCACAGAACAGATCCTCCTAGAAGCTATGCTAAGGTGCATGAAGGACAGAGGTGATTTGGGACAGCCAGCACAGCTTCACCAAGGACAAGTCCTGCCTGACCAACCCAGTGGCCTTCTACAACAGAGTGACTGCATTGGTGGACAACGGAGGAGTTACGGATGTTCTCTATCTGGACTTCCACAAAGCCTCTGAAACAGTCCCCCACAAGGTTGTCTCCAAATTGGAGAGAGATGGATTTGATGGGTGCACTGTTTGGTGGATGAAAAACTGGCACAGCGGTCCCATCCAGAGGGTAGTGATCAACGGCTCAGAGTCTCAGGGGACAGTAGTAACAAGTGGTGTCCCTCAGAGGTCCATATTGGCACTATTGAAGCTAACATGCCTGAAACACGTGATGTCATCCAAAAGGACCTGGACAAGCTTGATAAGAGGTTTGACAAGTCCAAGTGCAAGGTGCTGCACCTGAGTTAGGGCAACCCCCAGTATCAATCACAGGCTGGGGGATGAAGAGATTGAGTGGCCCTGCAGAGAAGGACTTGAGGCTGCTGGTGGGTGAGAGGCTGGACACCACCCAGCCATGTGCACTTGCAGTCCAGAAAACCAATTCTATCCTGGGCTGCATCCAAAGCTGCGTGGGCAGCAGAGCGAGGGAGAGGATTCTGCCCCTCTGCTCTGCTCTGGTGAGACCCCACCTGGAACACTGCATCCAGCTCTGGGGTTCTCAGCGCAGGAAGGACATGGACCTCCTGGAGCAAGTCCAGAGAAAGGCCACAAACAAAGACGTTGCAAAGGATGGAACACCCCTCCTGTGAAGACAGGCGGAGAGAGTTGGGGTTGTTCAGCCTGAAAGAGGCTCTGGGGAGACATAATTGCAGCCTTTCAGTACCTAAAGGTGACCTACAAGAAATCTGGAGAGTAACCATTACAAAGGCATGCAGTGATAGAACAAGGGGGGATGACTTCAAGATGAAAGACAGATGTTTAGATCGGGTATTAGGAAGAAATTCTTTACTACGACGGTGGTTAGGCATTGGAACAGGTTACCCACAGAAACTGTGGATGCTCCAACACTGGAAGTGTTCAGTGCCAGGCTGGAGATGGGGCTCTTAGCAACCTGGTCTAGGGGAAGGTGTCCCTGTCCACGGCAGGAAGGTTGGATCTAGGTGACCCTTAAGGACCCTTCCAACCAAAACTACTCTATGATTCCATGGGTTGGAAAACAACCATATCTCTTTTCAGAGAATTAATTCTTAATTCACAAGTTTTAAGTGAACTGGATATTTAATAAGACATGTTTATTTTGTTAGGACCGAGGTACTGTAGGAGGAAAAACTCCTCTGTGCAAACAGGCTGTCGCATACACGCGACATATGACCTCAAAGCTCAGGAGACAATTTATACCCCACGATAAACGTTCTTGACAGCTAGGAAATACAAGAGATCTATTTCCTCCCTTTACACGTCATACTTTAAAACTTAATGTAAAAGTTAAATTGGAGGAAATAAACCAAAACTGTTCTGCACAGATTTTGATACAAGATCTGGGTTTCAGTTTAACTTTGCAGAGGAAATTCTTCCCCACAAACATACCCACAACCACCTACCCACCGAGGACTCCTTAACAAAGTCTAAGATACAAAATGAATTTAAGTATATTGCCCTGCTTTTTCAGTAGATTACACCTCAAGTCCCAGCAACAGAAAAAGCTATCCCCAAAAAATAAGTGTTTTCATGTTCACCTACAAAAACAGAATAGAAATATAAATCTCATCTAAACAGAGTGGTGAGAAAGAAATCACAGTCTAAGTTCCATGTGATTTTCCACCAACTTACTCTGTATATACACATATAACACATTTATATGTATAGCAAACATACAGTCAGAAAGTGAGTTCACATTAATGCTGTGCAGTATGCATCAAAATTGCATTGGCTCATAAAGGAAACACATTATCAAAGTGGTTTCAGATCTGATTTAAGATATGCAGAACGCCTGTAGCTTTAGATTTACTTGATTACTTTAAATTTACTTGATTAAATCATCTTACTTAAGACATACCAGACAAAAAATACAAAAAAAGCTCAACAACCATGCATTCAGTAAAAATTCTATGCATTTAAAGACCTACAGAGTAACAGTTCCTGTTCCCCAGCACTTAAAGTTCTTATGTTGTACTGCTGTAGCTATTTCTACCACAGGCACCACGCACGGTATCAAGTCTGAGACGCGCGTGGTTAAAATACGATTATGTGCAATTAAAGTAATCAAAATCTACATTATTTCAGCACTAGTACTGTTACCAGAAAGCAATTTCATACATTTTATTACATCTGGTGACACACAGTAGCCTGTTTCATTAGAGCACGTAGACTCTAATCCAGTATTTCAGGGGAAACACGTGTATTTGTGGAAGCTGAAGTTCTAAACAGCTTCAGAGGTCTCTCTTCTCTACACGCAGACCTTGTATTTGACAAGCAGCGGCCAAAACCACTCACAAGTCGCACTGAGACCCGCCAAAAGCAGGACGACAATCAGACGCGAGAGCGTCCTTCTCAAACAAACAAACCAACCAACCCACCCAACTCCCCACGCGGCGACCGGGACGCGGCTCCGCGCACGGCGCTCCGGAGCGGGCGGGCACCAGGAGGCACCGTGGGAAGGGGAGCGGCGGCGGCGCGCGAG
>VZTA01022735.1:39178-88108 GCA_013398855.1 Mohoua ochrocephala | reverse complement strand
GGGCTGCTCCGTGACCGCACACACGCGCGGCAGCCCAACGCTGATCGCTCGTCATCCACGTGAGCGCGGAGCTGTCCCGGAGCCCCGGCAGGAAGCTCCGGCTGCAAACCCCTTGCACGCGTCTGCCGGCAGCAGTGCGAAAGCAGCTGCGGCGCGGAGGCACCCGATGCCAGCGCTCCTGGCTGACCTTCCCGACAGCACCCAAGCCTCTCCCTGGCTCCTAGAATTATTTCCTTTTAAACTGAAAGTGGTGGTGATTTAGCAGATATGTGAAGCCAGTAGTTCTCACGCTGCAACATCCTCATTTAAAGCAGTTTTGAGAGCCCCAAACGATATTACAGATCTAACAGACAGACTCTGCCCGTGCCCTGCAGCCTCTCCCGATGAAAGGAGACACGAAGCAGGCACAGCTCGTCCCTCCTGCAAGGGGCAGAGCTCTGCCCCTGCAGCCCAGACTGCCACTGGCACACTGGGGCCAAGGCCTTGGACCTTCCCCAAAGCGGGAGGCCTACCCGGTGGGTAACAGGGAGGAAGGAAAAGGGAGAGAGTGGGGTAGGGGAAAGGGAAGAGGCAGGCACCAGGTACTGAGGTACTGCTCACAGGGGGAGCAGTGGGGGCACAGGTTTTCTGGGTGGGTTGGAAACCCTTCATAGACCATTGCGGACCATCCAGAGGCTCCCACGCATTTGCAAAATGTTTGCCCTCCCCAAGGGTGTCTGAGTGGTCAACAGCAGATGAGAGGAGCCCAAGGTATTGGCTGGCCCACTTGAGCATGAGGGCACCCTCTCCCCTCCCCTGTCTCCCGGCCCCAGCAGCACTGCCCTGGCAGGACTAAGCAGCAGGACGGGCAGTTTTGCCATCCAAAGCAACTCGCTGCCCTAAGCACTTGTCTGCTACCCACGTCCTACCTCTGAGGCTGATGCAAAGGAAAAATGAAGCTCCTGAGGCAGGCATGCAATGCAGAGACCAGCTCAGACACCTGGCAGCCCAGCACCAGATCTCACAGTCTGGCCTGAGGCAAGGAAACTTGCTCTAAAAGCTACAGCTGCATCAGTGAGCAGTGCAGTCAGAGCATGTTCACAGACCAAAGCAGCTGGCATTAGCAACCTGCTGCTTGTGCTGTACCCATTTGGGCAGGGATGGTTTCCTCAGCCCAGCTCCTCACCAGGCCTGGGAACTGGCAGCCCTCGGGCAGCCTGTGGGCAGTAGATGCATTCTCACAGCCCATCTCCCAGCATGGCTTCAGCCAAAACTCCCCCATGCAGTGAGGAGGGACTGTCAGGACATTCACTATGAGTGCAGCATCCTTGTCTAAAGCCAGGACACGCTAAGGTGTCCGTTTCAAGCCAGTGTTCTCATGTTATGTATTTCACTGACATGCATCCAGAAAAACTACTAAAATGGCACAGACAAGGCAATCATCAAATATGCAAAGCAGTTTCTTCATAGATGCTGCTGATAAACAACATAACCACATCACAAAACTGCCACAAGCAGCCTAGGGAGCAAACAAGCAACGAACTCTGTGTGGTCTGAGAGCTGGCACTTGAAGGTGTTTCTGCATCTCTCCCAAGCCTGCTTCATAGGGCAGCTCACCAGCTCTACATCCAGAAATTTCATCAGGTTTTGCATGCTGAATGTCAATGAGAGAAAAAATTACTAGTTTGAGGCCAAATTCTCATTTCAGTTGCTTCCTGTAGCTTTGCAGGAGTCAAGAGGTATAACTGAACAGAAGCAAAGTCTGGCCAAGAAAATCTCCCAACTCTTAAGACTGCGTGGAGCCAGAGAATAGAATTTTCTCTCACTCTGCAATCTGCTACTCCTTCTTGATAGCTGAATCACAATAAAAAAACCATTCAGAAACATAAGCAGATTTACTCTTCACTCTTCACCAGCAAGGTCACTAAGCAGAGTAAAGCACAGAGGCCGTCTCAAGAAGTGTGCCTGCTGCCAAGGACCCTTAGAACAGCTCAGTGGCATGGTGGCAAAGATCCTGAATTGATCAGCAAGGGGAAGGATCCAGCTGGTCATGCACAGCATCCTTGTGGGTCCGAGTGCTAGCAGGGATCAGGGGCTGCTGGTGGAGCTGGGGCTGCCCCAAGCCAGGCAGGATGGCTGCTCTCAATCTGAGTTGGGGCAGGAGCTGGAAGGAGAGTGTGGCCACAGGGAGATACTGAAATTGCATTTACGGGATGCAAAATAGGATTTCATGGCTGAGCAGGCAACAGGGAGAGCTGCAGGGGAAAAAGAACCTGCTGGGAAAGGTTTCCCCTATAGACCTGCAGATCATTAAATGGCTGCCTTCAGCCTTCTCAAGGGCCTATGTTCAAGTGCCTTTATGGGCATATTTCTGAGGGTCGTAAACAATCAATGTGAGGGATTTTAAAAATCAGGCAAAGTCATATGGGTCCCAAGAGCAGCTCCAATTCCTTCTGTAGGAGAGGAGACTGACGTTTCTGAGACACAAATGCCGTGCTACAGAGTAAAAAATGTCCCCAACTTGCACATTTTCTCACCTCTGCCCTCTCTGAGCTGTCCCAGCTCTCACTGGAGCAGACAACACTGGCTCGCTGGCCAGTCCTCAGCAGCTGGCCCTGGGGGTGGAAAACTGAATCGACCCCTGAACTTCCTGAGGATTGCTCACTTCAGGCTGCCCTGGGCTCTTCTGTGCATCTGGCATCTCAGGAGGGATCCCACCACCAAGGCCTGCTCAGCCATCCCAGCTCCTGTTGCCAGCATCCTCCCTGCAAGCAAAAGCTCAAGTGAGAAGAAACTGTGGTAACAGAAGCCATTGTCTGTGGGTTCACCTGCACTGAGGGAAAGGCGTGTTGTGCCCTTTAACCACACCTGGTGAAAACAAGGCAGCGCCTTGCCTCCATCTGTGCTAGCAGGTCCAGGAGAAGAGAGTAGTGGGAGAGACAGAGATATACCCCATCCTGCTACTGTATGGCGAGACCACAGAAAGCTTTGTCTTCTTTGAGATTTAATCCCCATTTGCACGAACGTTGAGCTCAGAACAGCTTTTTCTTTATTTGCCAAATTCAGTGTCAGTGACGCTCTGTAAGATGTTTATTGAAAAAATAAATCCATTAATTGTTTCTCATGAAATTTTAGAGCCTTCCTGGAACAAAGGAAAGTGCATATTTTCTGCATTCACAGATTTCTGATAAACAGGCAAGCTGTAAAGCACGATGTTGAATTCTTGCCAGCCTTGTGACGGCATCATCCCCTGGACTTCCGTGAGCTGCTGCACAGTGCCCCTGCTGTGGGATCAGCATCAGGGCTCAGCAGTGCTAAATAATGCTTCGGCAGCTGAACAGGCTCAAGGAAGAAAACCAACGTCATCCCAGCAGATCATCTTCACGCAGGAGAGGTCAGGGCATGGTATATAGGCAGACTGGGTGTATTTCCAGGTTACAGACTACATCCTTCCCTCAGTTGTGTTATTTTCATGCCAGAAATCAAGCTCTGATGATCTCGGTGCCTCTCTCACTGATTTATACCACTATCAGCAACGGGTGGTTCAGACCTGCAGTGCAGGAGGCCTCTGGGATGAGGTCTGCTCCACTGAGACAACAATGGTCGAGTGTGTGAGCATAAATCCCCCCAAAATGTCCCCGTGGGCCAACTGCGTCTTTAGTTCCAGCACTGCAGCTCCCTACCCTGCAGCTTGACAGAGCTCAGCAGACTGGCAATATTTCCTGGAGTATATTAAGAGAGGAAACAGAGAAATATCATGCTAATTTCTGATATAAATGAATAGGTTCAGCCCCTCTCATTTGGCTCGTTGCCTGATGATGCCCGCAGAAAAACTCACTGGCTGGTAGGGCAGCAGCCCTGAACAATTTCAGTGGTGACCCAGGGAGACTTCATCAATAGGTGGAAAATATGGGAAAGATTTCGCATAGTGAGCCTGCTCGTTGCCTCAGGTACAGCCCAGCGTATCAGCTTCAATGGAAGTGCATTGGCGTAATTGGGAGTGTTGGCAGACAAGCTGGAGTGAATCAGACAGGGGGGAGGGAGTGTGAGAAGTCACCGGCTGTTTGCTCTGCCAGAGATTTCCACCCCCACAGCAGTGCTGGTAGAAACATGTGCCTGTGCTTCATCCTTTTCTGTGCATCATCAGCTGTATCTTCGCTACCCTCGGCAGCACCAGCGCTGCTGGCCCTGGCTGATGAGGTCCCCAGTTACAGCAGAGAGGGAGCAAACAAATATTGGGGAGAGGGTCTTAAACTGCCCCGGCTGTCTGATGAGATGCCAAACCTTGAACTTCAGATTTGACACAGGTTTTTTTTTACTTAGAAGGGGTTCTGGCAACAGCTGAGTGCCTGCTTCTTTCTGGAATGCAGTTTGGGTCCCCTGCAGAAGCCCCAAGTGTGCATCTTCCTTTGCCCTTACACTCTGCAGCTCAGGTACAAGGTTCATGGTCACCAAAAGGCTGTTAAAGCTCAGCCCCTCCTCACATGCCCTGCCACATGCCTGCACAGCATTTCTGCTCCTCTTTCTCTTTGTGTATCTTTGTGTAAGAAGCAGGATTCTGTAGACAAATAATACCACGAAACGTATTAATTAGCCCTGAAAGAACCTTGCCTGAGGTTGGGGAGGCATGCTGCTTTACATCATCTAGCAATGTGAACCTTGGGGGTTTTTAGCTTCTTTAAAGGTAATTTAATAAGAAAGAACAGTGAGACACAGCAGCAAGTGACCAAAGGGCTCTCTGCTCTGGCTAGCGCCGCGTCGCACAAGCAAAAGTCGCTGTCGCAGAGGCGTTCGTTGGCAGAACAGAAGTAGAGAGGCAGCAGCAGTCTCCCACTCAGGTAATGACAGGGTAGCAGCCAGGATCATTGTCTTATATATTAATTAAGAAAGCAGAGACCTTCTGAATTTGCTGTGCTGCCATGTTGCAGTGTACAGTCTGCTTCTCTCCAGTGACCCGCCGCTTCTTTCAGCTCCCCCTCTTTGTCACCTTTACTGGCACTGTATGTTTATCAGCATGTGCTGCAATCTCCTGTACTCCAGCTGGATCATTTATGCATGCAAGCCCTCTTTCCTTGTCACGAATTTCTGCTTCCTTACAGCACAGGCTGGCAAGAGCCAGCTCCTATAAAGACTCTTCTGGAAACTAGTCCGGTCCCATAAAATCTATACTGGACTGAGCAAAGCTGAAATCAACAAGTGCCACCTATTTCCTGCGGTCACACATTTCTTTCAGTTCTATTTCAAGCCAGTGAAAAGAAACTGGAGGAAACAAAAGCTGTTGAGATGCTTTCTGTGCTGCTGAAATACCTGTTTCCTAATTTCAGTCCTACTGTCAAATATAACCAAAAGATGTTCTGTTTCGCCTAGCTGCAGTTGGGAGTGACTCGGCTTGGCATGCCTCAAGCTGGAGGATCCATGGAGTAATTAGGAAGTGAGGAGTCAATCATCTTTGTTGTCGCTAGACCTCAGTGCAGTGACTGAGGTCTGATTCATACTGACGCCGAGTTCCTTTTATATGACAGAAAATGCAATCAAAACCCATGTCCATCGGTCTTTTCTGTTCTTGGACTAAGTAATTGATTTTGAGCTCTGTTTCCCATGGTAACAAGGCTCTCTGATCACCAGCTGCACGTGTTGGCCCTAATAGCTTTTGAATCCACTGCTTTATTTCAGCCAAATATAATGGCAAGATTGAGGTCTGAAGGATAATTAAGTTCCTACAAGTTTTCTGAGAAAAGTCTGCATGTGGCAGACCCTATTACTTCCACATCAGTACCTTCACTGCAGATGGAAATTCAATGAGTACTGGACACCAGAGACTCCACCAAGGGAAAAGGTCTTGTAAGAACCTTAACTAGGGGCGAGCTTCACCCAGGGCTTTGCAATCACCCATTGGATCCAAATCCACAGGAATCCAGTGTTTGTAGAACAACTTGCTATTTTTAAGGGAGCACAGCAGGTGTGAAATAACAAATCAGTTCCACACAGAAATCCCTGGTAAAAAATAAGAGGATTTGCAAAAGTTGGTGATTGTGGAGCATCAGGGGAGGATGAATACTGCCAGCAATGTACAGAATGTAAATCAGCAAAATATCTACGTGCAAATACCGTTCCTTTCACTGGTCAGCAAGACTCAGATTTTTACTCAAAATTAATTGCATTTCAGTTCAAGGGAGTGTTTTTACAGAGTCAAGACTTCAACACTTCCCTCCAAATACAGGTCAAGAAGGAAGGTGGCTGGTCCCAGGGTAGTTGTGCAGTAGCTCCAAGGTATATCCGGGCACTCACTGCGAGCATCCGCTGAGCTGTCAGCCCTGAGCACAGGATTCCCCACACTGATCAGGTACTGGATCAGGCTGGAGCATCCCCATATCTGCAGGCTGAGCTGCCAGCACAGCCCGCAGTCTGAGGCTCATAAGCCAGCCCTGGCACTGGAGGTGACAGGGGCATGTCTCCTCCTGCACTAACTACCCCTACACATCACAGGCTGTGCTGTGAGCTTCTGCTGTGCTCTTGCTAGGTGCTGTGGGGTCACGCTGCCTCACAATTTAGCTGGTAGCCGCCCCGAGTGGCTTGAGTCTCTATTAAAAAGAAGGAGACCCTGTCTCATCCTCAGGGAGATGTGGATGAAGGAGTGTGGTCAGGCTTACCTGTATGGGACAGAAGTTGCTTCAGTGTAAACATGCAGATGTTGGCCATCCCACTGCCCCAGCAGACTGGGCAAGGGCTGCTGCGTGGGAAGACTGCACTGTTGTACTGGGGTGGTGGAAAAAAGGGGTGGTTGTGGGAGAAACATTTTGTTTATTTAGGAAAACGGTGTGCCAGGCTGGTGCCTCGATCAGAGCTGTCAGGCTGGAGGTTCCCTGGAGTCAGGATCACAGTGCTGTCTCCGAGCAGACGCAGGGCCAGGCCAGCTCTGTACAGCCTCTTCGTGATTTAAGAGCAAAACACTGCAGGACACCTGGGCTGGACTAGAGCACGTCATCCTTTACAAAACACACAGCCAGCCCCCACCTCCGACACCTGCTTGGTCCCAGCTGAGACAATGCCCTCTCTGTTCTGGTATGTCATATATAAAATTTCACATTCTGCTTTCTGACTCCCTCTTGACTGCTCATCCCATCTGTCCCCATTTTAAGATCTCCTTCCCTCACTCTTTTTTCACTAGTTGTTCTTCTGGTGTTGCCTCTCCCACCCACAACACAGCCTCATTTGTACCTGCTCTGTCCAGGCTTGTATGGAAAAGGATTCAATCATCATTTGAACCAGATCTAAGGGACATCACTGGGCACTGGAACCTTAAAATATTAACTAAATCAGCTGCTTCATGCTTCAGAAGTCGTTTTTCCTGCATTGCAGATGGGGGGTGAGCGCTTGTGCCGTTTCCCATCACTCTTCCTCTCTGTGTGAGCTGCAGGCAGAGGGCGTGCAGCATGCTGCTTGCTTGTGAAGAATAAAAGCGTGAGGTACACCTTTTCTTCTCTGCAAGCTGGAAATCCAGGGGCTCTTTTATGTTGTGCTTGGAACATTTGAGTCAGGAGCCGAATTTTACCCACCGCCTCCAAACTCCTCTTCCACTGAGAGCACTGGCAGCAGTTGGATGGGCGCACGTGACAATTTTTTTCAGGGAGGAACTGATGCAAAGGTCTTGCATTCCTGAGTAGGAAGCAGCACGTCCCAGGAAGGGCTTTTCCGCAGGTTCCTGCAAAGTGGTGGCCACAGAGCCTGTCTCTTTGTGGAACCACTGGCCCGTGCCCATCAGATTTTGGCCTGTACAATCTCAAGGCCGGAGCAATGCAGAGTAACCATCACCTGGGCAGGCCAAACATGTTCTCTGCCGCCAAGAAGTAGCCCAGTCACGCGTGGTGAAGGAAGAAAGACGACTTTCGGCTGGGGCTGACTATGACCCCACACAGTTAGTGAGCATCATCACACGTTCTGCCACTGATAAGAGGCTGGGACTCAAACACAGTACAGGTTTTATTATTAAAAAATGCATAAAAACTAAAGACATGCTTCCCAGAGTTAAGAGTCTCTATGTACATCTGCACTTCCTAGGCAGCTGCAGGGAGCATAGCCTTCTGCCCTCACTGCAAAAGTGCACTGCACAGGTTTTTGTTACCCTTTGTTAGGTGTTATCTTCTCACCTGCATTTACAGCATTCCAGCTAAGTGAAGAGAAAACCCTGCGCTGCCTGGGGTGTAAGACGGCAGAATTTGTATCTGTGACTGAGAAACCACACTGAATTTCTGGAGACACCTGTAGGACATCTCTCTTCAGTAGGAAACTTTACAGAAAGGACCCATGCCCAAGTCCCAGGCTGAAATTCCCCTTCCCTAGGAAGAGTTCTCACTAAGAGCTGAAATGTGACCTGAATTTTATAGTTAGACCCCAACCTTACAATAAGCTAATTCTGGGTATCGAAGGGTGGAGTGTTCTCATACCAAGTCTACAATCTCATTTAATTTTTTGGTCCCACCTTTGCCAACTCAGCAAATGCTGACATTTGTGGTATTAGTTTGAGGAAGCGCAATGTGGAATCCTAAGTAATACTGCCAAGTTTTCAGCGCAGTGAAAATAAAAGAAATTAAGATCTAGCAAATATTTAGGATAAGTAGAGTAAGATGTAACTGCACTTCCTTGCTGGGAACCACTGCACAAAACAAATGCTGATTTATAGTAAAATATTAAATTATTAAAAACCACACAAGCACTTGCAGTTACAGTGAGTCAGACATGCTGATTGGAAAACAAAACAAAACCCAAAGAGCAAAACCATTAATTTTGCCCTGTCTGGAAGGCTGCAGTGATACTACTCCATGTTTTATGTGACTTTTACAGCATGCCAGAAAACCTCCTAAATAGGAAGGCCAGTGGTTCTCAAGCTTTTTCATCATGAAGCGTCTCTCTTCAGAAAGAGATCTCCCAGTCGATCCCTTCCGCCAACACACACATCTTCCTGAAACTGATTTCACACGTCACTATAGCAGCTACAGTTCTTGGTTATTGGAAGAAGTCATAGGACTAATAAAGAGAATGATTTAAAGGATCCAGTTTTGAGGCAAATGCTGAATCCCATTCCTGCTGAAACTGAGCAAGTCTGTCATTCTGTATCTCAGTCTTCTTCCTCTCCTGGAGGGCAGCACTTAGCATTAATTAGCACTGTTTCCCCATACTGCTGTTAAGTCCTCTCTACACTGCTTCCTTTCCATCCCTTTGAAGTTGGATTCTGCCCTCACACAAGCCAGCTGCTCTCCCTCCCTTTGCATTTTAATGTCAGCTGCAAGTCTAGTCAGGCCTGAACTGGCATCAAACAGAAGAAAAAGAAAGACATAAAAAAGGTACATGGGGAGAAGAGGAATGCTGGATTTTCATATTTTTTTCCTAATTTCCTTGCTCACCAAAACATCTGAAACTCTTAAAAGAGCCCTGGACCGAGGAAGCGGCAAATGTCACTGCATGCAATGAGCCAGATGTTCGAATTCAGTGCTGGGTAGGAGCAGATCCGCTGATCAGTTTGAGAACCACTGAGGTAGGCAACAAGTCTAGGCAGTACTGCTGAGTGAACACGAGGGGAATTTTGCCCCCTTGTCCTGAATGACAGTATAAATACCCACTATTTTCAGAGGTACCAGTCCCAAAGTCACGCAGCCAGGATTGAAGACAACATCTACACAAGAGCAAGCACTGACTGAACAGAAGGTGTATTCAGCTCTGCTCCAGCATTCAGCGAGAAGGAGCAGAGCGCAGACTCTGACTGCCGCCTTAGCTCTGAACTCCTTTCAGCAGGATGTGGTCAACCTGTAACCCTACTGCCTCCCTCCCCCAAATACAAGGGGTTGTTGGGGTTGCAGTTCTTCCAAGCTATTTGCCACTGCAGCCCACACAGGTGGTGAAAGCTACAAAAGCTGCCCAAGAGCCCTGGCCAGCGCCGTTCAAAGCCATTCCAGATCCGGCATCAGAGCCCCAGGAGACACAGAACCATGCTGCACACATCCAGTCCCAGGGAAGCAGAGTGTCACTGGTATGTACAGGCTAGCAACTTTTCTCTCCTTCTGTCTCTAGCTCATACAGAAGGCTCTTGTCCTCCCCTTCTTGTCCATCTGGATGCCTTTCACCCTCAGCATCATCTCCAAGGCACAAGGGGCTCATGATGTAGCGATAGTCACTTGTGACAGCAGCGGCTGCCCCGGCAACAGTCTCTTCAGCATCCATATTTCCAAAGGAGGCGTGCAGGGCAGGGTCACTTGCAGACGCCTCTTTGTCCTTCCCAATGTTGACATAGAGAGGATCTTGACTGGAAGAGAGCGCGGACATCCTCCCGCGAATCATTTCCAGCTGGGACCGGAGCACTCCAAAGCTGGGGCGTAGCTTGGGCTCAGGATGCCAACATCTGCACATGAGATCATAGCTGCAAAACAGAGGGAGACAGGAGCACTGAGAAGTGGAGCAGCCATGCCCTGCACCTTTGAACGGGGGCTCTGGGCAGTGAAGCTTAAAAAACACAGATGCTTCCCCCAAAACCTGTCAGCTTTGGCCTTGCACAAGTGACACAGCATGGATGGCCACTATGGATCTAATTTCTTGTTTCTTCCCATTTTCAAGGGCATTCTCCCTTTGGTCAAAACAGTTATTTAGACAGTATCTAAAAACCCCAAAAGCCCTGTCAAAGTATGCTGAATTTCATGGTAAGGCCCTTGTTCAGCTGTCTCTAGGGAGCTAGAATAGGACCGCGGGTGTGACATCACCCAGTAACAGCGTTTGAATTTATTCACAAAAAGCACCCTCACAACCTCTGCCACAGCTGAAGCCATCCCTCCAAATTCTAGTTCAAGAGCAGATAAATCACAGGAAGAAAACAAAGATCAAGCTGTGGGAGGTGCACGTTATTTCCAGAGTATTCTTTCTTTCATGCCACGTTAACTCAGCGCTCCCAGAGTAACAGAAGTGTGCTGCTGTTGCTGCCTGACAGGTTGTCAACAGGACTGGAAAAAGGCACACTGGGTTTGTTTAGAGGGCTGTTAAAGAATGGACAACAGCTTCAATGCTGGAAGAGGGATGCTGAAATGGCCTTTCAACTACGACAGTACCACCCCTGTACAGAAGACGTGTTCAGGGCCACTTCCAGGCCCAGGTCCCATCCTGCAGCCTTTATCCTATGGTCGAACGCCAGCTACCTCAGCTCTGGCTGCCCCAGGGCCAGCACGAGGAGACAATCCCTGGCTCTGCTGGCCCGTGCTTGGCCAAGGGAAGGGCAGCTCTTCTGTGCTGCGGCCGCGTTCGCAGCTCAGTGTCTGTGCTGGCTGCCCTCCCGCCGGCCAGGCCTCCGGCCGGAGCACTGCGCTGGAGCGCGGCCAGAGCCATTGTCCTGCTCCTCTTTGTGCATCACCCACAAGACTGGCAGCTGCATTCCTATGGTGTTATTGTTGCCAGTTTTTCAGGGAACAGGAACAAAGCACAGTGCTGGCACTGAAAAACACTGCATACAAATGAACCTCAGTTAAACTTGTAAATGGCAAAAAATCTGATACGGCCTTTACTGGGAAATAAAGCATTTCATGATGGGTTTTATTTTACTTTTTATATTCCTTGCTTGAGATCAGATTTACAAGACTGTTTTGATCTCGTGCTACTTTTACAGAAAGCTTCTATGGTTCAGTTGCCTTAATCCTGATTTACATCCCTCACAAACAGTAGAAATGATTCGAAATGCTGCAGATAAAACAGAAACTTCCAATTCTGTGGCACCACATTAAGTACTTTTTTTTTTACCCTTGCTGTCAATCAGCATAATTCATTTCAAGGAAAGGTAGAAAACTACCAGCTGTACTGAATCAGCCCAAAAGTCCATTTGCCCCAGTACCCTATGACCGACAGAGCCCAGTAGCAACACTTGGGGAAAGCATGTAAGCTGAGGGTGAGCAGGTAGTGACCTCTTTCTGGTATTCTCTCAGGTCTCTATAACCTGTAGCTAAAGGACCTCACGAAACAGTGGTTGTACCTTTTCAGTAGTTTTTGATGGATTTTTCTCCAACGCCTACCTAGTAGGTTTTTGAGTCTCTCCTCTACTTTCTGCATCTCTAACATCCTACAGCCATAAGCTCCACAACTTGGAACCAAAGCTACTCAGAGCAGTCAAGATGCAGACACATAATGAATTTAAGCAGTGATATAACAATGTTTTCATTGATACTCAGTAAAAATTAAAATGAACTGCTGAGAAGATAAAAGTGTACAGCTCTGGTAACAAGAGTACAGATTATTCCCTATGTGGAAAAAAAAGAAAAAGGAGAAAGCAACTACACAAAATAATCCAGCATCAGAGCAGGAGGGAAGAGGGAAGGAAGAGGACTCAGACCACTAAAGCCAGTGTTCGTAATTATGTCTTGCTTTGGGCACAACACACAGAAAACAGACTTGCTTGGGCCCTCAGGGAAATGATTTCACCTTGTGCAGACAAGGCAAGCTTTTACCCTGGGATAAGTTATGGTGACACTCCCTGGGGGATCTCAGCCCCCTGTGAGGAGACCAGGAATCTCCAACCACCACCCGTGGAAGAAGGGTTCCTGAGCAAACACTTCATGTGACCTGCTGGCCAAGAGTGATCCCTTGGCAGCAGGATTAAGGCAAGAGCATAGGCTGCAGCGTGTGGCTGCCTGCTGCCCTGTGGACTCTCTAGGTCCTTCCTGTAAGTCTGAAAATGTCTGCAACCAGAATCTTCCAAGATTGTCCTGGATTTGTTTCCAGATGTAATTTAAGGTGGGACACTGATTCACACAACTTTAGATTGTCCTATCTGCTCTCTTCTCTTTCAGTCTGCTTTTTCTGAGAGTAGTAGATTACAAATTTTGAAAACAGGGCCAAGCTTTGAAAGACACATGAAGGCCACTGTGTCTGGAATCCAGTTTCCTCGTAGTCTTGCTAGACTGCCTCTCTATTCAGCCTTCAGGGTGCGCCATGGAACTCATCCCTTTGCTGAGATGCTGGCCTGAGCAGGCAGGGTTCAGTGATTCTGGAAACACAGTTACAGTTCCCACAAAGCCAAGAACTGCTAGCGTTGACACTGTTGAAACCATTGAGCCAAGTTAGCTGCTTGTGTAGTTACCACAGGTTCCTGGGAGCTCTGCCAGCAAAGAGTATCTAGTAGCTAACCCAGAGACTTTCTAGTGAATGGCTCTGTGTACTGGAAAGTGGATAGATTCAGATCAGCATCCCAGCCAGCTGCCTCTGTTTCCTTCCAGCGAGCCAAACTTCGCAAGAAATGGTATGTCAGCAGGGTGAGGAGTACTCACACATCTTCCAGGCACTCCGGGGGCTGTTTCAGCCTGTTCCCACTGATGAGGTAGTTGTAGATTTCTGCATTCTCAATGCCAGCATAAGGGGTTTGCCCTCGGGTCACAATCTCCCACATGGTCACCCCAAACGCCCACTGAAAGAGAACAGCACACAGAACAAGTGAACAGACCGTTCCCTGCTCGCCGGGGTTGGTTTCAGTATGCTCTGGGTAATGTCATCTGAGCAGCAGTGATGCAAGGACTGTCCAAACTCTAGCTAGAAAACAGAAATGACCCACCAGATGCTGCTGATGCTGACACATCATCTTAGGAGACAGCTGAAGGCCCTGCCCGGCCCCATCCTGCAGTGGAGCAGGGGAAGATTTGGGAGCTACTCTTGTCTTCCACCTGCGGACCTCTTCTACTTATGGTTCTCTAAGGTATGTGGTGTCAGTTTGTTGGTTCCCAGCTATAAGAAGATTTTGGTTTAGGGCTCACAAATCAGTTTCTCAATTCATTTAACCAGATTCTGAGTTTCTAGTAATGTACAGGTACAAGTGAAAGCAGAGTTTAGCCAATAAGCAGGGCAAGGAACAAACCACTGATGGCTCACATTCATTTCTGATCTACACTGCACAGTCGTATATTTCAACTAAACTGCAAGGTCTGTGAGGTGCAAAAAATTATTATTTTCATAAGCAAACCCCTGTCCAGTGTCTCCTGTAAAGTGACTGAACTAGTGACCACCAATCACTAAACACTGTCTACAGTGGGTGCAGCAATGGCTGGGCAACACAGCAGCCACACTTCAAGGCACTCTTGGTTATCTCTTCAAGGACATCGTGACAGGGATAACTGGAAAGGCGAGTCCACAGGACTGAAGGACAAAAGTAGTTTGAAAATAGATCAAAAGGCAGTAAGGAAGAGCAAAGACAGTGTCAGCAAAAAAAAAATCCCAAAAGGAAAATAAGTAACTATTTCAGATGAATGGATTTAGCCTCGCTCCCCAGGGGCAAAGTTATGGGGAGTGTCTAAGCACTGATGTATTCCGATCTGTGGAGTTCCGCCAATGCCTTCTGCAGCACAGAGTGGCTTTGCTGCACTTGTACATAAGTGTGTGGGTTACATGCATTTCAAATGTCACCTTCAAACTGTCAGGCAGAAGAGAAAGGAAAAAGAGTAAGAGTAAGAGAGAAGAAACTGCATAAAGAGAGGAAAAGGAAGAGAAGGAGGGGAAAAGTGAAGAAGAGGATGGGGATAAACACTGAAAAATAAAGGACAAAAGGACAACAAGAAGAAAAGGGTTGATGTCTTCCGCCATTAACTGCTCTCGTATACTTTTAGCCTGGAGTTCTGACAGCACCCAAGGCAGAGGTAGCACCATCCCTCAAACACAAGGTAAACTCCCTTTCCTATCACCAGGGCCTTTTCCTACCCTCAGTGGGACTCCTCCACTTTAGCAGGAATACAAGTGGTCCCCAAATGCACCAGAGCAAACCTCACCACATCGCTGTGCGTTGTGTACAGATTGTCTGCCAGGCTTTCCAGAGCAAGCCACTTCACCGGCAGCTTGGAGGCACAACCCTGGCGGTAGTAGTCTCCACTGTAGATCTTCTTAGAAAGTCCAAAGTCTGCGACACTCACGTTCATGTTCTCATCCAACCTATGGGAAAGTTTTCACAACTGAGGAAAGGAAAGCATTCATTGGCTACCTCAGGCAAAAAAAAAAATTCAGAGAACCGAGGTATATAGTTCACCAAGTATTGCACAAAAGGAGAACTGATTTCATCTACTTGGTGACCAATGTGAAGTAGCTTAGTTGTCTCAGACTAGTTCCTTCAGACTAACAGGGAAATAATGATGAGTAAGGAAGTAAGGAAGTAAGGAAGTGGCTATGTTCAGATGGTCTACTCTCTTAGACACACAAAGCAAACTCAGATACTGTCTGTTGTTTCCAAGACTATCAGAGCACATCTGCAATGCTCACTGCTATCACCAAGGCCTGCACCCCATATTGGCAATCAAAAAAAATCATAGGGTGATTGCCTAGGCTGCCTGTTAAAACCGCTTGAACTAGATCTGCAACATCTTCTCTCCAGGCCTGGTTACTGGTCTGAATTGCTCTGTCACCCTCTTAAACCTATACACGTTGGAAGACAGTCCAAGCAAAGCCCACAAAGACTTCGTGCTCCCGGGCCTCATAAAGGACTCACTGCTTTCCCCAGATGTGCTGAAATAGGCATTCAACTTCCTCTGGAAGATGTCTACAAAAATAGAAAATCAGTATGGGTTCCTCATAAATGTCAAAATAGGCTAACCCATCATTTTTCATCATGACTATCAGGCTCTTTGTCTGTACATCTGGGCATTCACATGCCTTTGGAAATCTGTGTCTCATCACGGATTTTATTGGTTGTTGTGGTTTTGTTCAGAGGCAGGGTTCTGTTGTCACAATGAGTTGCTCCTTACTCCATTCTCAGGGAAGAAGCCAAGTGGAAAGGATAAAAAAAGGACTTTTCTTCCTTTCAAAGCAGCCAAGGTAATTTAGTGTCAAGAACAGTGAAGTGGAATCATACGGTGTGTTCACCATGCAATTATTTTTAAAGGCATTCTCCACAAGCTTTCAAGGAAACTACAATTCTTATATGGTGATAACCAAGTCCTCAAAATAGATACCAGAAATACAGACTTCAGGATACAATGAAAGTTCTTTTCTACTAACACAGCCAAACCCATTCCCTCCTGTTGGTTATTTTTATATTGTGGAACAAATAGCCTATGCTGACACACAGCCACTGGAGTGGCTGATTACAAACACATATTGTAAATCAACTCTATGAAACCCTATGTGCAGACCAAGGACGGAAAAGTTCCTTATAAAAAGGGTCTGTTTGAAAACTCAGTGGGACTTTAGGAGTTGCTCCCTGCTCCCAGCAGCGGGTAGGGGACACACCCCACCACAATGACCCTGACTGCCCTATGTCTATTGTAACTTAAATGCAAAGATCAGCTATTCTTAGACAGGACCCCTCACACTTCTGTCACGCAAAAGGTTTTTCATCCCTCCCTCACCCACTGTGGTCTTTCTTTTCTCTAAAAACTCGTGAGTGACTTACATGCAGTTCCGAGCTGCAAGGTCCCTGTGTATGAAATTTTTTGAGCTCAAGTACTCCATCCCACTGGCAATGTCAATCATGAACTTGAGGAGTGTCTGAACAGGCAAGTTCTGTAAGAAATAACAGTTTAGCTTCTGTTACTAGAGGCTTTCGAGCACATATGACAAAACTGCAAGGTTTGCTGCCACTTTACAGAGCAGGGATAGGGGATATAGGGAGGGGATGGGATAGAATGGAGGAGCTGGTCCTCCACATGCATGGAATGAAATGCTTTAAGATCACATCTCACAACTATCTCTGGTATTAAAATCCAATCATCTGCCAGTGCCTTTGGAAGACCAATCCTGAGCTGCTCCAAATACATTCTCTGAAAATCCCTACCGTCTCAGAAGGAATTCTACAGTAAGACAGACTTACAAATGGGTTTTCCCCAATCCGTGACATCAGCAGAAAAGCGTGGAGATCCCCGTGCTTCATGAAGGGCAGGATCACCATGGGAATCGGGAGACGGCCCTTGGGACGGCTTCGTAGGCTGACTCCTGATGAGGACACACACAGCAAAGGGGCATTAGCAAACAGATCACTCCCAGGGGCATCTTACAGGCTGCTGCACCTTCCTCTTACAGATCTGGAGGAAAATGTGCCATTTTGGTGGGTAGATTCCATGCTCCAAGCTTCTATGACTTTATGCCAGGACGTGTTAAGACGCCTCTAACCCTGTTTACTTCAGAGGCTGTACTAAGAGCCTAGCGCCTCTCAGCTCTTCTTGCAGGACCAACTATAAATGTTTCTAGGATCACTCCAGACCAGACAGCCCCAACCCCACGCTCTGCAGAGCAATCTCCACATTCTGGAAAACACCTGCACTCCAAAGTGTCCACCCACAAATGTCTTGCTTCTTACTCAGTATTTCGGAAAGGCACAATCTTCCCTCCTATTTATAGACTGTATCAGCCCACCTGCTCACATTTCACAGCAGTTTAGACATGTCTCAGCCAGCCAAAGTCTCCCTGACGCATTTGCAAGAACCAAAGGAACGGCTTAAACAGGAGATGGTTGTTACTGGTGTGTGAGGGCAGGTGTGGGGAGCATTGCACACGCTGCAACTCCCTCTGGGCCAGGGAAGGAGCAGCGCTGACCTATGCAGGACTCCAGGCAGCACGGAGGAGGCTGCACCAGCACTGCTGGGGGGAGCGAGGCTGTGTGGGATAAGGCAGGAACAGGAGGTGCTCCGTGGCACGAGCAGCAGCGCTGCCTTACCGATCAGTTTGGTGACGTGAGGGTGGTCAAACTCCTTCATGCAGGCGGCCTCTCGCAGGAACTCCTCGATGTCAGTCGAGGTGAAGATGTCCGCTGGAAAAAGCGACCGTAAGTTTTCTTTCTTTGTAGGTGGCTCCAAGGGAGTTCACAAATAGTGATTATCAAAAGCTTGTTCTTTGTGGCACAGCACATCTTCTCAGACCTATCGCTAGGTAAGCCATTTTACAACAAAGCAGAGCCTGACCCTCTCTCCTGGGATGGGCAGCAGTAAGCACATATCAGGGACATCTGGTAAATTGGTTCTTGGCAGAGTAAAGACCCACTGGTTAGCAGCTCTTTTCTCAGTAAGAACTTTCCTTGGAAGCTGTGCAAACTGTGTGGGGGTTAAAGATGTAAGAATTAATTAGGTAAAAGAACCTAAGCTACAAATGTCAGGGAGAGGAGACATCACACAAATGAAAAAAAATGTTGAAACTGAGGAGATGGCCTCGGAGCCCCCGACTGGCACAGCAGGGCCCAATTCATCTCTGACAAGGATGGCATGAAAGATCAATGCTTTTATGTCTCTTAGCGTGATTGAGTCTTATAAGGTGCTAGAGCCAAGATTTCTTAAATAACTACACTACTGGACAGCTTGGACCAAATTCAGCAGCGACATACATCAGCAAAATTTTGGAGTAAATTATTTCTCATTGCTATGACTCCAGATTTATGGAAATATATCAGTATAATCAAGAAGCATCCCAGTCGACTCCTTCCACCACTGCTGCTACTGAATTTAGCAAGAGTCCTCCAGCCCTGCTGCAAGATCAGACTCAGACCTGTAGGGGAGTATTCACATTATCTGCTTTAGGCAAGTGATTTCAATATGATTCAGAAGACAAAAAGGAGATTCCTTTTTTACAGTCAATGAAGAAAGGAAGGTGCTTCTGGAGGCTGACAGATTGTTCCTAAGTTAGATGCCTGAAGGGAGACATTGTGACTACACAAAAGCTTGCAAACTGATTAGAATTATTGTTGAAACTGGATAAAATGATACAACTTACACTGGAATGGCACTGAGCTCCAGATATAAGTGAGTGTGACTGCTTTCAGTCAGTCACAGTTAATTTTTGCCTTACAGGCAAAAGGGATCAAATGAGGTAGGCTAACATATATAAACACATATATATGCACGTTCCCTTTGATTTACATATCTCTTAATTGCTTTTCTTGTTACAGACTTCTGCCTGATGCATGTGTTAGCTGCCCTTGTTATGTACACTCACCAAATGACAAATCAGAAGGGAGCTGGACTGCTCAGTCAAATGTGCTGACTGAGATGAGTTAGCTTGCCACTGCATTCAACCCAAACACTCTTCTGTTTATTCCAGGCTACGTGCTTGCAGGAATACTGTTCTTTCACTGCTGAATTGTTAGGGCAGAGCAGACCTGTCTGAGCTGTCTGTGCTGCATGATGTAGTGATTTTGGTTGCATTCACCACGTGCTATGTGCTGTGGAAGCAAGTAAGGTGGTACAGGTCCTTTCCTGAAGAGGTTCCACTATGAAAAGACTGACATGAAAGGGATGGGAGACAACATGGGTAGAATGGCTGAGTGGGAAGCTCAGAGAGGAATAAAGAGCATCAGGAATATTTGCTGAGAATAGGACAGGCAACATTTAATCTTTCCAAGCTCTCTTTTCTTAAGTAATTCAGGCAGCCCTGCTCCCACATACCTTTCAGCATCTTCACTGCCACTTTCTGGAAAGAGCCATCATCTAGCTTCAGTAGTGCCTCTCGAACTGAACCAAACTCTCCTGTAAAATTATCAGAGTAGGCAGTGAGGGAACAGCTTCTTGTGAAGAAAGTATGATTCACAGCAGGTTCACTTCAGGGGTCACTGGCAAGGAAGCTGAGTAACCACAAGAAATGCTTCATTTTTCATTCTGCAGTTCCCGACAGCAGCTTTCAGCATATGGGTGTCTAGAAGAGATATCACTACCAGCAGACAGAGATCACTGTGCTGGCAGTCTAGAAGGCAAAGGAAAACAAGAAGGGAAAAAAGCAATCCCTGACCAGATAGATGATGCGGAGACAGAGTTTAAGCTGGGGTCACAGGCAGACATTTCTGGGGAAGCCATATCATGAGGGATGAGTCTGAGTGAGGTTCTGTTCAGAGAGGAGGCTGTTGGCTGGAGAAGCAAGTGGATGGGTTGGCTGAGGAAGCTCTCAGTATCGACAGCCATCAGAGCTCAACCACTTGAGACACAGTCAGCCTTATCTCTCAAAACTCAGAGAATAACTTCTCTGAATCACAGCTGACCAGAGAAAACATAGGAGTACCTACTTGTGTGTGAGTGATAGGCTGATTCACAGAAGGCAGTGTTTGCCCTGGTGTGTTCTCTAAGGGAGATACGAGGAAATGCAACAGGCCAAAACCTCTTCAAAATGTTTTAGCCTGAAGAGGGCTTTATACCACAGCCTAACAGCCTCTTTGCATTAGATCTGGCTCTAGATTTGCTCTCCCTAATTTTGTAACCACTCATCCCACCCAAAATGCACTAATATGAGGAACTCTGACGCTGAAAAGAAGGAAGCAAAATATGGCACTCGGGACACCTACCCCAGAAGCATTATCTTTCCACTAGCTTTGCACCAGTGTGCTTACTTCACAAAAACCATGAGCAGTGGATCTGGCCACGAACCAGGAAAATGGGAAGGAACAAAGGTATTTTGTGCTGCTTCCATACTATGGAGCTGTTGCTCAGCTGTAGAGTCAGCAGAGCCCAAGGTAATGCAGTTATGCCATCCTATAAGCTGTAACCTGGGGTTGTGGGAGTAGGGCTGACAACACAGACCAGATCCTGCCAGCTGGCATCCCCACACCAAGGCCATGCCCTGGGGCCCCTTTGCAGCCAATTTCAGTTTGTTACCTGCCATGGGGGCAGCCCAAAAGGGTTGAAGCAGGATCTCAGAAACTGGCCAAGAGCTAACATTCACAAACAGATGACACAGCTGTTTAATTACTTAGCATTGTCAAGCCCTCTGAGACCACTTCTGCAGGAAGGTCATCTTCCTGCTCTGAAAGACAAGCATTTGTTCTAGGAGGGATGGAGTGGAAGAATGCTCCCTGTGGGAAAGGGTCAAAAACACCTGCAATAGAACTAGACTTATAAAGAAAAAGGAAAAGGTGACGTTTAATTGAATATTCCTTTGTTTAAATGTCTGAAAGAAATTCACACATCAGTGAATTAACACTACTTGGGAAAGCTGAGCATAGACTGCAGTTCATGACTGTGTAGAGCCATATTATAGGAATGGCTTAGCCAATATCCTCTTAGTTATGCTAAACCTCTGAAACGTTTTATCCCAGCGGAAGGGATAGTTCCATTTAAATTTCCATCTACAAGCTGGAGAGAAAACAGGCTGCTTGTAATTGCTTCTTCCTACTCAACAGTAAAAGTAACATAAGTGGGATTTTCAATGCAAAGCCTTGTTCAGTTTTGGTTCTTACCCTTGCCCAACATTCTTCCCAAGGTGAACTGCTGTTCCTGGATTAAGACATCTTTGAGTTTTGTCTTCAACTCATCACTGATCCCTACACTCTCCACTGGAAAAAAAAACAACCAACAAAACAAATGAAGCATCAAATAAGGGATATTTAAATATTCTGTCACAACATCAAGAGTCACCTGTTCTAATCTCCATCTCCAATCTAATTCCCACACTGTAAGCAGGAAAACCTGAAAAAGGCAGAATTCTCTTCCATGTCCTCTAGCCTCACCACAGACAAGAGGCCAGTAACTTTCAACCATCAGAAAATGTACTTAGAGTACTTAAAGGGAGAGGGTGTGGTAATACCACCCTTAAACACTCCAAGAACAACAGGAATGCAGAAATAATGTAAATAATGCTGAGAAGACAAAATCCAATCTGAAGGGCCACTGACAGACACCGGCTCGTACAGCTTAATTTAAGTTGGTGGAGCTGCACCATTTTAATGACTGGAGCATCATCCTAACCCAGCTCTGCAGTGCTGTCAGAGAGCCATGCCCTTCCTGAGCCAGGAGACAGAAATGGATCATCTGGCCATTCCTGGGACTCAGTCTCCTCTTTGATAAGTTACTAACTCCTGGCTTTCCAAGACTGAATAATTGGTTCGCGCTTGTAGCATAGCTCAGCACACTGAGTTTAAAGAGTACTGCTAATATTGTTAAGCCATATTTATCTCACCACTGAATTATATTCCAGTCGAAGGAGTCCCTGTAGAGTGAAACTGGGGCAAGGGAGTGGCGAATTTATCTCTTGCATTAATATACACAATGCCTGTAGCTGTAATTAGCAAGTGCTATGTAATTGGTATGGCAACTGCAATTCTGGCCTTTCACCTCTGCAATTCACAGTGCCTAAGCCTCATTGTAAATTAATCCCATGTTTTTGATCAAGAAACATCAGTTTCAGTGAAAACAGAGAGAGCATAGTACATGAATGAACACAGCTTCCCAGGCAGAATCACTCAGGTCACTTTACTTACATGTTGCTTCAATGAGCTCTGGGCCCTCCCTGTTGAAAGACCTGGCAGCTCTGAAATGGACTGCTGGATCCCCTCTGCCAACCACACTGCCAAAGGCATGGCTAGAAGGCAGAAAAGACACACAGGGCCATGATTACATGGGCCATTCACTTCTAAAAGGGTGCTGCAGACAGTATGGATGATTTCTCACCCCTTGCTGTATAAATACTGCAGAGACTGTTTTGTTAAAGAGGGTGTATCTGGAGAGGAGGAACAATGGGTTTATGCTGCTTTGCTGATGCACCCACGGCCTTTCAAAACAGGGGAATCACTCCTCCCAGCTGCCTGGGAGAAGCTACAGGTTGGGACAGGTTGCAGGAGTCACTTAAACAGAGATGCTGCTGTGACGGAGAGGTCTGGGAGACCGGAAAGAACGGGAACCTTGTTTGCAGTACCGCAGCCAAGTGTCAGAGGTGATGGAAAGGAAACTTCACTGGGGATCCAGAGGGTTCTGGGCAGTCAGGAAGTTACAATCAGCTGATAGACTGAAAACCAGCATGGGATAAAGGGCTCAGCCTATAAGAATACAGATGTTTCATCTGTGGGTCTTTCTGAATCTCCTAAGCAGCAGTGCTAAGAATACCTTGATCAAGTTCATATTTCTATGGTCTAATAAGGCCTAGATATTAACATAACATTTTTCTATTGTATTTTTGGTGTTGTCATTTTGAAGAAAAGGCAGGCACCCCAAAACTATGGAAAAAACCCAGTAACAACAAACTCCCCAAAAAATCCCAACAAAAAACCAACCAACACAGTTATCCAAAGAAACTGCCAGAAGCATTTCATCCACAATGCTTTTTTGAAAAATAACCGAGTCAGAAACCACAGTAGAAGAGAAAGCAGAGATCTCTCTAACCAGCACAAGAAGGAACTCCCTTACCCAAACCGGGTTTCCTTTCTTCTTTTTCGAAGGAGAATAAGCGCCAGGGCAACAGCTGTGACCAGAGCTGTGAGAATGCCCAGTGCCACAGGAACCCAGGACGTCCCATAAGGAGGTTGTCTCTGGCCACCTAGATGATGGAGAAAACACCAGTCAGGAAACAGAAGACCGTCAATGGTAAACAGAACAATTTCCCCTTTTGCTTTTAAATGGGAAGGCCATGCTGCTGGACCTGGTGGATCTTTGTATACTGGAATTTGGCATAAACAGGTACTCAGCCAAACATCAGGAAAACTAGCTCTTTCTCACAGCAAAGGCACAGCAGATGCATCTACTTATCAAAAACTATTGGTTTTGGACCTCGAGAAGGTAATGGGTGCTGCACCAGATTATACTATTTTACACGAGCTCATGGTCTGGGGCGCTTCGAACTGGAGCTGCATGACAAAAGGGTTGCTTAATGTGAGCATTCTGTGTGCAGGTTTCACCCTGTCCTGTCTGAGGCAGACATCGGAATCCTGACCAGGTTACACAGCACCACCTGAATGTCAGCCAGGCAACATTTTGAAAGACAACAGAGAAGGACAATTGCCTCATGGCAATCTCGTTAAAAATATTTACATTTTTCCTCTAACCCCTCCCACAAAGAGAAGCACCCTGAGGGACTTGGTATTAGCTGTAACTTCACAATGTTGTTTGGTTGGTTGCAGCTTCTCAGTGTCTCTCTCCAAAGAAAAGGTGCATTTTAAAAAGTCCCCTGTGAGTCAAGAAATAAGTTAGTCAGCCTACAGGTTCCAAGACTGAAATAATACTTGCTCCCAGAATACATATACTTTTGAGTACAAAATGTCTACAGAAGAAATGGAAATGCTGCCAATCTGAGCAAGCTGCCAGGCAAGGAAGATAAGCAATACAGTTATGAATAAAAAGAATATTATGTATGCCTGGCAAAAAAATGATAAATTAATCCAATTCCCTGAGAGACTTCTTCTCCAAATACAATTACTGAAGATTAAATGTGAATTTGAATGGGTTTATTAAAATCTAGGATAGCCCTCATATCTCCAAATTGTTTAAGAGCGAACAAGAAAAGGTACCAGGTCCCTGAGCACCTCCTTCATCTTCACGCTCACTTGCTCGCCCTCAGCAGCTGACTGCCCTTTACCAGAAGGTAAGGAAGAATCATCTTTGATGATGTAAGTAATCCTGTTATAAGTCATGACAGCATAAATAAACCTGTCCTTAAAAGAGATGTTAGGTTGATGGGCTGGTATTTGGATGAATCTCCGCACAGATGCGTGTGAAAAAGAGTCAGACAGCCCTCACTGGCAGAGTCCCGGCAGGCAAGAGGCTTCTGAGGCTTGATTACCAGCTACATTGAGGAGCCTTATCATCCAAGTTTTTAAAGAAGTAATATGAGTCTAATAAACAGGTAGAGCTTAAGGACACAGAATTGTGGACCAGTGAGGAGGCAGACTAGTACTTCTCCACTTGAAGCACATTATCAGATCCTTAGTACTTATTTTCCAGTATCTTATCTCCTTCAGCAACTCACATATTCTTTTACCACCCAGAAGGCTTTACAGGCTCTGGGTCTTACGATACTCCCTCTTGCTGCAACTTTCGACCCAGCCTTCAAGGCTGTTTATGAGGAAGGAGAGATCAGAAACAGAAGCTGCATTTCTCAAATACAATAAAGGTAACTCCAACCCTCTCCACAATTCCCGAGCCAATCACTTGGGCTGTTTCTGCCTAACAATCAGGGTAGAAACAGCTAACAACACCGTTGTAAAAGGTCCTCTCAGATAGTTAGCAACTAGGTTTCCTTCCCCCTGTGGTGAGACAAACTTCTCTCAGCTTATTTTTAAGCTGAGTCTCTGTCTGTTGGCTGCTCTGGTGAGAGAGCAAGGATTTAGGTCAGCTTCTGGGGAGCTCCTCCAAAAGGAGTGTGGATGAAAACAAAACTAAACTGAATTATTCTCCCTGTTTCTAAACTGCTGGGAATCAGGAGCCCATCCCACAGTTTACAGCAAATGGGTCAGAAATAGAAATGAATGTTGAAATTCACTGCTCCTCGTCCTCTGTCCCACACACCGTTGCTTCCCACCCGTGCCGCTGAGCTTGAGGGAGGCTGCAGCCCACAGGTTGCCTCTCCTCTCTCAACTCTGTGTCTCTCCCATCTCCTGTACCCCCTTTTTCAACCAGCATATTAAGACTGCATGAGGCAGAGAGAAGACAGTATCATTAGAAGAGTTTAGAAAACTATTTAGGAGCCGTTTGATGATGAGACCATTTATTTCACAGAAAGTTTATATCTCAAAGATGTGCAAGGAACATAATCCAAGAGTCTTCTCCTGCCTACAGTCATGAAGATTACAGATAGGAAAAAGCTATTAAACCATTATGTTCCTCGCTCTGCAATGAAAAAAAGAGGTTTTGACTGAGAAAGTTTCTGAAAATATTAAAACAATCCTTGTTAATAGCACACCAGATCTCTGCATAAGTAGGGTGGAGCTCCCACTAGCTTTGCTGTGATGACAAATTCGACTTAAAGTTTATATGAGCTTAGTCATCCTTATTGCTGCGCTGGGAGCTGGTAAGAAACCACCCCTGGCATTTCTCACATAAAGCAACCAGTGCCAGTTTGCTATTTTGGGAAAGGAAGCGACTTATGTTTTCTACCAGGCCTGAAACAAAACTGCAGTCTTTCTGCAGCTCTGCTGCTTAAGGCCTGTCAGTGTTTCCACAGTGAACTTTTACTTCCAGCCTGTTATGCTTGTGAAGAAATATATGTGCTTCCAGACAGCACTTGGCCAAAACAAGCACCACTCCTGATGCTACTTTTTTTGAAGTGGTTTGTAAATAAAAACAATCAAACAACAACATATAGTGCTTTCAGGATTATCCCATTCCAGCTCCCTGTAAAATGCAAACCCTAAACATTCCCTGGGGCTTCTTGCCAGCAATGGCCATTTTCCAAAGAGAACTCCTAGTTCTTTCAGATACTTTTATCTGCATTCGGGTGCCACAGAAAATATCTGATCAAAAAGTAGGAGGAAAAAATTGATGGCGCCAGTGACCAACCTCAGCAGGTTCAGCTCTGAGCCTCCACACCCCCTTCATTCTGTTTTAAATAATTTGAGGGCTTTGATCCCACAGTGACTGTGTGCTCACACTTGACCTTCGGTGCTGACTTCGTCACAGGAACTGGGCTGCCAGAGGACCTGAGCAATGCGCATGCTAAAGCCAGCATTAAATGCACTACCCAAGTAAGGACACAGTTCTCTAATGGTTGCTCTGCCCGTATCCCCCACCTCCTGCTTGCTTGGGAACGCCCCTCTAGAGTCCCCCTGGCATCCCTAAATGTGGAGGGACCAGGAGAGCTCCATGTCCATGTGATTCCTCAAAGACATGTGGAGTGGGAAGATAGCAGCAGCAGGTGGGTCAGCACCAGAAATTAGAGATTGCTATCTTGTCCTGCCACGGGCACTTGGAAACAAAACCTCAGCAGACTGTGGGATTTTTGTATGATCACACCTCACTGACTCCTTATCACCAATCTTTATCTTTATTTGGAATCTCTTCCTCTTAGTTCTGTTACAGTTTCCTTCACAAGCAAGAGCATCCTCTCCCTTCCACCCAGCTCCCCATACAACATCCTGTCCTGCCTCACAGCCTGACTCCCATTTCCCATTCACTGGGCAATCCAAGCAGCAAGCAAATCACCCCAGGTGAGCCTAACTGCCCCTCAGCACTAGGAGTGCACTCCACAGGTGCCTGTTCCTTGCTCCCAACAAACCCTTCCACGTGGTCCAGATGGCATGGTACAGCATCCGTACCATCATCTTCCTCTTCTACCAGCAGCTCAGCTTTTCCATGGAGACAGCTAAACTGGCTTAATATAAATGCATTCAGAAAAACCATTACGAACACCCATGTGGCCATGGTTTAAATCAGGCTTCACTAAAACTAGTCAGGAACGGCATAAAATTAAATCAAAGAAGAGAACCTCTGTTAGAGGAGCTTTCTGTCACATTTACTTGTATAAATATGTGTAAACCTTCATTTGCATATTTTTGATTGTGTCTGCCCTTCTGCTCTGCACTAAGTACAGTCAAGCCCTGTTCTAAGAAGACACGGTAGAGGCCAGAAGCTGTTTTGTTTACACCAGCCCTTTAAAGATTATTGAATTTCTCGTCTCCTTGATGAAGAGTGCTGTTGTATAAGCCCACGTGTCTCAGTAAGTTGTAAGCACTGAAAGAAAAAGACTCAGAAAAAACAGCAGTCCCGGTCTTTCTGACTTTTTCCCCAAAGTGAAGAGAAAATAGTGGACACTCACCCATGACCTCCTGGGCTTCAAGCAGGAAGAGGTCACTCCAGGGCCCGCACCCTGCAGAATTCAGCACACACACCCTGATAATCAGGTCTTTGAGAGGATTCCACATGGTGAGATTGGCTTTTGTGTCCTGCACGATCATCTCCCCCTGAGTGCAAATGACAACAAACTGTGAGCTGTCTTAAAAGGAATCCAGTGTAAAACTTCACCTTTAAACCAAAACAGGACCACGTACTTCATTGGCACTGTAACAAGAGTTGGGAACTGTGACTCCTGTGTCCTTAGCTCAGTTTTGCCTGAGATTTGGGCTGTTGTGTTCAGTTTCTCTTCCCCCAAATTGCTAACAGTTTCCCAAGGCATAAGGCAGATAGGAGGTTTAATAATTTCTTCCTTCGAGGTCCTCCCATGCACGTTGCTATAGAAATATGGTTTTCTCTGCTATTAAAAGATATACCTCCTTCTTGTGGTTTACTGTAAAGCATCTGGCGGTTTTAATCCAAGGGAGGAGTCTGTCTGTCTGTTTTAACTTGTTGACCAAATCCTAAATGGCTTCTGAATTTCAGTGCCAATTTTCACTTAGGATGGCAAGGCCAACCTATTTTCAGTAGTTTTGTGGATCTTCTTCACACGGCAAACCCATGAATATTTGGCTGCCACCACTGACACAGTGTAAATTCAATGAGAACTCAAAATACCATCACTGAAAGTCAACGACGCTGACCCAGTGTGAAGTGGGTCATACAAAATAGGAAATAAGTCTCTTTCCCCTCTAGCTGTCTATTATTACAGGCTTGCTCTTCATTAATAAGCACTGGGTAAATACCTATTAGGAAGCTAGAAACCATAAGAAATGCTGTGAACTTCAAAGGCTGATAGATACCTGGGAAAGGTCAGTGCCAAAGAACAAATGAAAGGCCTTCTACCCTGTCAGGGTCCTTTCAACTCCCTAAGTATTAAGAATCCACAACCTTCTTTCTGTGATTTGCAGCACAACTCATTCACTTGTTAAATACACCTTTGCTGCTTGGATTTGGAAAGCCAAGCTCAATCACAGGAGAGAGAAAGCCCAGACCCTGCACTGTCTGAGCTGGACAGCCCTGGAAAGAGTCAGAGAGAGACAAAGTGGATTCTCTCTGTGTTGTCCTTCTTGTACAAGGAATGGCAGAGAACTGGTCTGTCTGCAGATGAACATTCAAGTGAAGGAATTCTGAATATGCCAGGAAGGAGGAAACTACCCTAAATCTTGAAGTCACATACTGAGGCATTCCCTAAAGTCAGAATAGATCCATTTACACAAAAGCAATGTCATCAATCTAATCCCCTGGTATGGATGAGGGACCTTAATGCCTAGAAAATTCAATATGAACCTTCTGCAACTCTGCGTTCAACAGCTCAGTACCTTCTCAATCTGTTACCTGAGTTACATTATCCTGAATCCATTCCAGTCTGTATCCCAGGACATTTTCTTTCAGCACATCTGGAGCCACACCTTCCCACTCCAAAATTAGACCAGGATCTCTTTGAATTACATGGATATTTTGAGGGGTGCTGTTTGGAGCTGAAAGCAGAGAACAGAACACAATCACTCTGTGCAGGAAAATAAGGCACTATCCACACTGAAAACGGCAGTTTCACCCTCTTTCCTGAGATCATCCGGAAAAGAGAGGGTGTGAGGGGAGAGAACAACTTCTGCAAGCTACCAGCACTCTGTGGCTTCAAGTGGAGAAGACAGGTCAGCACCTCTCATTTCTCTCAAGATCCCAAGAACCTCACAGAGCTAATGGGACCAGCATGCAGAAGCCCCATGGCTGGGTCAGCTCCTGTATTATGCATCATGGCTGTTAACCACATTAGACTGGGTGTTACTGTTTTGTTCTGGGAGACCCTTAGAGTGGATGAGCAATCTAACAGCATAACGTTTCCCGTACTTCAGAATTAGCAAGGAGTTAATCACATTTATAATCGTCTCTTTTTCAGGTTCAGAACTGCTGTCCTGTTCTTGTCTGCTGTTTCTTACCAAGCTCCAGGGTCTGGAAATACACCCTGTCGGTGAAAGGGGAGCTGCCCATCTCATTGCTGCACTGCACACGAACGCTGTAGTTGGTGGAATGCTTCAGGCCTTGCACGCCGTAGGCAAAGGGTGGCACTGGGGTGACTTCAGTGGAGACCTCCTGGCCATCTGGTGACTCAGCTACCTGTGCCAAGAGTGAAACAGAGATGACTGTTACCATAAACAATGTGACTAACATGTCCATATGGGCAAGAATCCATTTAATTGTCAGTTTAGAAATGTGTACGAACAAATATAGTACCAGTGATGCTTAAAATACCGAAAAGGGAGTTGCCAAACTAAAAATCATGAAGTGACATCACTCGGGCAGTACAAAATTTTTCTACCAGATGAAAATTTGGTTCCATATTTTAAAACATTCCCTTCCCTATGCTACAATTTCTACAGTTGATTATTATTCCTTTAAAGAAAACTAAATGTGCTTGTCGTTTGGAGTGGTAGCAGCCGGCTCCTGAGGCTTGTTTAAATCTGGGCAATGATAAACCGGTAGAGCAACTTGCCTGTTGCCTACTGTCACCTTTTGCCAAACTCTTTGTTCCAGAAGTTTGTATATTTTCAATTTTGTAGTGGATGAGAGACATGGTAGACATAGGTGGCTTGGTTCAACTAACCTGTTTCAAATTAAACTGAAAAGAAACTTCTTACCACTCCTGCATCCCTTCTTTTTCTTTTGTTTCCAATTCTGAGCTTTAAAGCAGCACAAATGTTAATTTAAATCTGATATCACTGTATGCTTTTAATGCACAGACAGGTTCAGTGTTCCTACTTTTGTACTGACAATAGCAGAAATCGCTGCATAGCTCCCAGGCTCAGACTTTCTCCTCAAGCGCACATGAAATAGCAAAGCTGAGAGTAAAAGCAAGATGTACTGACAAAAGCGAAACAGTCACATGGACTTCACGGGTTTTATATGTCAGCCTTTCTCACTGCCCTTCCGCTCACTCTCACATACACTTTTGGCACGCTGATTTATTTGGCTAGTGGAAAGGAAGAATCTCAAGTTTCCTGAATAGGAAAGCACGTTGTTGTCATTATCAGCGTCATCCAAAGCAGGGAAAAAACAAGACAACTTTTGTGTAAAACCCTGTCTGCTGGATGATGTGTTTCTGTCCAACACTCCCAAGAGCTGGTGCTCTTGCATCTGTCCCTTTCACGCCCTGGAACTTGGCTTATGTTAGCAGTCAGACAACGCTGCCATTCCCTGCCCTGTCCCCAGAAGCAATCTGCTTGTCTGAGCACGGTGCTCCTGGGGCACCCGCTGCCATGCCCGAGTGCCAGAGAAACACAGCACACTTCCAAACCCCCTTCTCTTTCTGGGAGGCTCCCAGCAGAAGTGCAATCATGAGGAGCCAGGAGTATGTGCATTTTCACGTGGAAATGTAGGTCAATGCCTCACACAGACTCTCTCAATGTGGGAGTCAGAGGAAGCACGGTTTTCTGACAGCGCAGGGTCATTGCCAAGTTACCCTGCTCCCAGACTCAAACGCAGGAACTCCGTCCTCCCCAAATAGAACAGAAAAGGCTTAGAAAAGGGGTGAGAGACTGCTGAGTGGACAGAAACCGGGCTGCTCTGATTCAGCCTCTTTTCCACGTGTCCCATCCCCCACCCCTGCCCCTGCCAAAAGTGAGAGGGAGAACTTAAACCCCAGAATGATTAGCATTGCAGCGTGCCAGCCAGAGAGAATAGGCTGTTCCAGCTGGAGATAAGTGGCATTGTAAAACAGAGGAAGAAAACCATTTTCAACTGCGAACAAGAACAGAAGCAGCAACAAAACCCAGAGACCAGGGCCAGCTGCCTTCAGGAGTTCTTTCTGCCAGTGAATTAAAACTAGATGATGATTTTCTTTTACTTCTGAAATATAATAAGCATGAGAGCATGAAATCTCTGGTTTCCCCCTCAAATAAAAAGAGGACTGCAAGTAAATTAGCTAGACTGCTTCCAGCATACCTTGAGTTTATAATCCTCCTCTGCATAGTTGGCAACACCCCACAGAAATTCCACTCCGGCTCACAATGCTGCTGTAATCAGGTAGGGAAAGCATAGGGGCCTGGCAAATAAATCCATGGGGAACGTGCCTAGCTGTGTTTGCACAGCCCGCTCTGGGTATCACCATTTATTTTCTCACTTGGTTACCTGTTCTTTGATCTGATTCTACAGCTGAGTATGCAATGATAGAAACTAACTCTGCCTGAGGTCGGACACATACCATTGTTCTCAGGAACTTCAAGAAGCAGACCAGTTTTTCAGAGATGTGGAGTACTCTTCACCTGGCAGAGCTACAGAATATTATCAAGCTTTATTTTCTGGGAAGAACCGGTCTTTGACAATGGAAAACCAATCAAGATTTAGAGACAGGGCTTAAAATTGCTCTGACCCATGCAAATAGGCCTGATCTTGTATTAAAAAGCCCAATCTGTCTCCTACCTCCACCATTCCTACCTTTCCTGTACCACATCCTACACTTTGCAAGCTCCTCATCCCTTGGGCTCATTGGTATGTCCAAATTCCAGCATCCCACAGCACAGGCCTGATCTGGCGTGGGACTTACAGACACCTGCACTGGAACAAGCTACCATGGGCCACTGCTCCACGCAGGAAGGGTGAGCACCCTGCAGCCACAGCTGCTCAAGGGCACTTCCCACCGAGTGCTGTGTGCTTCGTGTGTGCTGCATGTAATAACCTGCATGGAGTAGCTGCCATGGAGCAAGTGATGTAATAACCTGCTGGCAAGGAGAATGTGGCCAGTCCCTAACACTTAACTTTTGAGCATGAAGTTCGTGACCTGCTCTTTGGCACCTACGTATGCCCCGAGTTGCCTCCTGTTAAGTTTTTAAGGCTGTGAAGTAAGAATTGAAACACTGCTAATAAGATGGGAGAGCAAACGATAGCCCAGGAAATGCTGTGGCTCGGGAGAGTCCTGTTATTCATGCAGGGCAGGGCACAACCCAGAGAGGCCATACCTGAAGAGTGCAAGAATGGAGGGGTGCGCGGCCATCAAATCCTGGCACCCAGACCACGCTGGCATTGCTGCTGGTGACTTGGCTTACAGTTACATTGAGAGGCGGGAGAGGCATGGCTAGGAAGGAAACAAAGAGACCTTTCAGTGTACACAGAACTGAGCAGGTATTCACATGGAAATGGAAGAGGCTTGAGGCTAAAAATTATGCAATGAAATCACTAACAGAAATGTGGTACAATATCACATCTTCAGAGAGTGTCTCTGACTGTTGTGAATGAAACCATTATTTTAACATTGAACAAGCTATTGTCAGACATTCTCTCATTGTCCAGCACACTTGCTGGATGCACACAGGCAGCGGTTGATCTCTTTGATAGCAATGCCAGCGTGTGATGTTCACACCTTTGCTAGTCAGCTCTCTTCCCTGCCCCCTCCATCGCAGGGCATGACTCAGCCCTGCACACGGTTGCCTGTGGACCCACACTGTGACCTAAATCAGGGCTTTAAAATCCCACCTCGGGTTCTCAGTCCAGCCTCTGACACCAGCTCTGGCAGCACCAGGTGGAGGGTGGTTTGCTGTAGTGACCTGAATACCCTGGAGCTGGAGTTGCAGTAGACCGCTTGGTGCTGCCTCCAGGTGTCCATTGCAGACTCTCACTGAAACACTCCGGGACAGAGCCTAGACTGAAAGCTGCCTCCTCAGGCTTGGGCTGAATACACTCTGTTTTACAGAGGGGAAGTTCAAGCCAAAGGGAGTGCCTGCCACATGGTTGGTACCACTCTACAAATTAAGGGCAGGGCCAGGAACAAAATCGGGATTCCAAGACTGGACAGTTAATCAGATGCTCGTGCTTCCTACCACCACAGCACAGCAACAAACTGCTTGGCTTCCTTTTGGGATCCTTGATGCTTCTCTTTAACTTCTCCTTTTCCTCTCACTGTAATTCCACATAGTTAATTCCTATTCTTCTGCTCACCATCTCTTTTTCACCTCTGAGTTTTCATTCAGGCACCTCCTGACACTCCTGACAAAATCAGCAGCTTCATGAATACTAACCTCTCCCCTGACCTTTTTCTCATTTTAAAACATTCTACGCTGATGCTGTAATACTTTCCTGCAGCACCTCAGCAAATTGTACCCTCAGGAGTCCTCTTTCAAAAACACATCCTCGGGACGAGGCTCTGCCTGCAGATCGAGTTTTCCACGTCTCCTGAGTTGTATCCATCAGAAAGCAGCAATGGAAAAGTAATTGCAAGCCAGGATTTCTCCAGCTGCATCTTCTACCCTGCCAGAGCACCTTTGTAATTCATTGCACCAAGGACAACCACAATACTGCTGCCTTCAGCATCTCCACAGGGCCATCCTGCAAGAGGAATGCAGAGCCCAAACGCCCAGGTCTCTGCAGAGGGCCTGGAGGAGAGCAATAGATGGTGACACAGATTAACCCTATAAAGCCTTTGTTGTCTGGTTAACCAGTTACCAGGACCCAGGGCAGGGGCCTGCCACCTAGATAAGAACAGGGCATGTGGGTGGGAGGTGGGGCAGCAGACCCAGGGTCTGGGATGGAAGCTGGGCAGTGAGTTCTTTGCGAGTTAACTTAAGACTTTCCTGCATCTTTGTTTCATTCTCTTTTGATGTCAGTGTTCAGGTTTGTAAGCTCTTTAAGGGGAAAAAAATCCTGCTCTTACTGCTTACTTGGGTATTGCTGAAACATTGTCCGTAACTCAAGTTTTTGCAGACGCACTCATAACTTTTGGGTTTAGCACCACGTGATTTTCAACGCAGGGTGGTCGGCCCGAAGGACGTACGTGCTGTGCCACCAGGGAGAACAGATAATCGACTGCTAACACAGCCCCGTGTAAAGGAGACAGGGGCTGAGGAGGGCTGGCTTGCCAGCACCTTCCCCTAACTCTGCAAGCTGCAGAAGGGCCAGATGCATTCCCCCACCATCTCTTGGGAAAAAACTGTGGGCGGCTGTTTCCTGTTGTGCTCCGAAACACGGGATACAACCCTAAAAGTGTTAGCTGCACACATAGAGGAGAGCAAAGCCTGTCAGAAAACAGGACCTTGAGTGTTAACATAATGAGAATTAACTTCCTCTGTGCTTAGAGAGTGGCTGAACAATGGGGCTTTGTACATGGCTGGGGACTGTGGGCTACAATAACAGTAATTTTCTGCTTGGAGTACACCCAGCACATTGTGGGCACTACAGAGAATAGATAATGAACAACAACAGGAGCAAATAGGAAGAAATGTTAACAGTTTGTCAACGTCCTAGCAAAAATATTTGCCTCTGGAAACACAGAAGAAACTAATTGTTTAATAAATTGTAGAAGGATTTAAGAGTCCTCATTAGCAAATGGGTTTGTGTAAGAGAGGAAGGCCCTGAACATGCATGTGCAGACAACCGCTCCCAGGAGTAACTTCACTGGATTCTGCATGTTATTAGGATCAAGAACTAAACAAACATTATTTGGGTCTGCCCTATTTCTGCTGCGTAGGAGCTTTGCTTTAATTTTAACAGGGCTGTACTAGATCTTAGAAGGTTTTCTATTTAGAAAAGCCTCATCGCTTAGGTAAATTTATAACTACTTTTTTAGACATATCTTCGAGGTATTATAGATGTAACTTTTATGACTACAGCACTGGACTCGCTATTCAAAACCTGATTTTTTGTCCCTAGGACAAGCCACATACCAGTGCAATGTTAGTTGAGTCCCTTAAGCTGGCTCTTTCTCAGCTCTAGAACGTGTGTGTGTGTGTGTGACACAAGTGTGCGATGGCAATATGTCCCTCCTAAACAGGCTGTGTGGATCCATTAGCTGATGACTGACCCCTGAGGAGCACTTTCCAGCTAAACGTAATTGCTGGGAAATGAGAGAATTCTGAGGTCTTTACTCCTGCATCTTATTAATGGTTAAAAAATAATAATCTGTATTAACATTAAAAAATTAAAAAGCTTATTTATGCAAAATGTTTTTTCAAATTATGGCTTGATGAGATTTTTTTTTAAAGTGTAATAGCTTTGTGAACTAAATTCTATCCCAGGATAAAAATATCCATAGAAGAGATATTCCACAATAACTAACTCCCCTGTGTAGACAAGCCTTTAAGGCAACAACTCCAAATGGTTTTAAATTAAGTTATAAATCTTACTAGTCCAACATTCTGCATTCTTGGCATAGCGGTAACCACAATGTCCTGAACAAAAACACACTCCAAGAGCAGTAGATTACAGCTGGATTTTGATCTGTCCTTTAATGAACATTAGCAACTACAACTGTGAGTTCTGATACTGATAGAGACATAAAGGATTGCTTGTATTTGTGCTGAGTAACAAGCCACCCCTCGGAACAAATGATTTTTGTGCCATGCCTCTCCTGGAACTGATGATCGTGTAATTAAAAGTGCATTAAAGCATGACTAAAAATTCAAATGCACACGCATCTCAACACGAAGAGGAGGAGAAGAGCTGATTGCTCTGATTATCCCTGTTTCAGTCACCTGGAGGAACAGAGGAATTGTCACATCAGCCTGGAGACTTCCAAATGGCAACTGGTCATGCACAGGCTAGGAATTATTTGTTTTCAATGAGCTTTTAAAGAGCAAAGAATAATAAAAAAAAATTTCATAAACCCAGTGTGGAAGAGCAGACCTTACTGGTGATCACCTTCCTAGACTTTTTTCAGCATTTAATGTGATGCTAATAAAAGCAAGCAGAAGTAATGGCCTCTTTAGCTCTAACAAGACCCATCTATTCCCAAGAGGGAAAGATTTCCCTGCTACAAATTTATATCAGCTTCATCTCTCACAAACAACTTAATTGCCCCAGCTCTCTCCTTTTCAAGGAAAAGCTGTCATTTGACATCACATTTCCACTCCTGAATCAGATGTGGACAATTTTCAACAGCCTGGGACATGGCCCTGCATAGGAAGTGGGAACTGCTGTTAGAACACAAAGCATTGTTTCGACTGCTGAGAGCTCCAACCGGTGCTGGCAGCTTTGAGGCAACTCCCTGCATTAAGGAGCCCTACTTTCCCTCCCCAGAGAGCAAATCCGAGGCCCTTGCCCAATCCCTTGCACCCAGTCTCTCACCTTTAATTTGAACAGTGGCAGTCCGAGATGAAGACAATCCCTTTACGTTGTGAGCTTCGCAGGAGAAAACTGTGCTTTGATTAATACCTGGAGATCAGCCAAGAAAAGGGAAGGAAACACAAACAGCTATATAATCCAGCTTCAACCTTCAGCAGAATTTCAGTTATTTGTGACATCCAGCTCAAGCTGTATAGGCAGTTGGAGGGGTGAGCCGGGTGCCAATCAAAGGCATGCAGATTTCAGTGTAGCTAATGTGCTAAACACATTTTTAATGGAGGGACTGCGGCATTGCAGAAAAGCTTTCATGGAAGTGTCAGAAAGCACTGAAAAAGAAGGACGAATCTGTCAGGACAGCAGCTCACAGTGCTCAGGTAGTAGATGTCTGCTTCTCACATTCTGGTGAGCATCTTTGGAGCAAGGACTGTGCTGAACCGTGAGCTTACACAAAGCCCAATGCTTTGGGCCCCAGCCTCCACCTGATCAACATTCATCTTCCAACTGGGCTACAAGCCCAGGCAAAATTCCAGTCACATGCTGCCTGTTGCTCGTCAATGCCCACCTGTCCCTCACCTCGCATCAGACTTTTGAAGACACACCGAGGAAGTGGAAGTTAAATGCTACTGAACCAGCACTGAATCACTTTCCAGGGGTGATACAAGTGAGAATGTCTTCTATGAGCATCCATCCATCCCATGGCATCATGCTGACGTCTGGCTGCTCCAAGATGCATATAGATATTGCAAATTAATCAGAACTGAGATAGATTTGCAAGGCTGCCTGGAGAACTGTGTCCAGCATCTATTGTCACTTGACTTGGCCCTCAGTTGCCCTAAAAGGCTCTATGTGGGGAAAGTTAAAGACTGGCACACTGTGGGCATACAATTTAGGAAGGAAAAGCATTTCAGAGCTGCACAGAACAGCTTGCACAGTGTCTTGGACCTTTGACTCATCTCCCAAGCCTCAGACTAACAGCATTGCGAAGAAGGTGTAATGGAAGAGAGGAGGGAGTGCTATTCTCGTCCCTGCGAACCAGACGAAGGTGCTGCCAGCAGGCTGAAGGCCAGGCAGCACAGCAGAGCAGCACCTGATGTGGTAGGCCTGTCCCAAGACAGAACCTAACACAGCCCTGCCCCGAGGAAAATACAAAACACACCACAAACCAGGAACTGCGTGTTCCCTAGCACCATGCCAGCACTGCTTTCCAAATACAACATTGCCGAACCTTCTAAAGGCTTGCTTTCCATCCAAGTACTTTGTTACTGTTTTCTTCAGAGCGTGATACTTTCCTCAGCTGTCAATGCTTGATTTCTCACCAACTGTCTTTTCTGACATGCTTTGGTAATCCAACCATGCAGGTTGTGTCCTGCTACATGTTTTCAGCTGCAAAGGCAAGATATGCCTGAGGGACACCCCAAACTGCACTGAAAGAGTGTGTGCCCAAGGGAAATCCCAAAGAACACTGGAAGCAAGTAAAGGTGCTGATGACGATATATAAAATAGCAATTCCTTTGGAGAATCACTAGGAGTAGATGTCCATCTTCAGGCCTCCAAACCCCTGCCCCCCAACAACAGAAATTTTGTGAGGCACCGTGGGATGAGTTTAGTGGAGGAGGGGTAACTTATTTTTATATTGTCTTTCCCCTCTTGACTATTCATCTTTTCAGTTTCCATTTCAACAGGCAGATTATATCATAAGGGAGCAGTTTTCATTTCCAACTTAGAACAGCATCAGTGGCTACATAAGAGAGGGAGCAGATGATTAAAACCATTTCAAATCACAAATCATGTTTTGATTTGTGTATAAATAAGGTTCTAAGGGAAGCCTGAGTAGGATTGGATAGCTCAAAGGATGGTCAAAGGTGTACAAAAACTCACCCTGGGTGTAACTGTATTAACACTGATAAAGGCCCCAGAGATGGCTCTTAGTTGTGAAACCTTTTCTTTCTAAATAACCAGTTCAACTTCAGGTCAGGGCTGCTGAGAATAATAAAACAGCAGCAAAGAGAACACATAACACAAGGCTGTTGGACAACTAACTAGAATAAAGTTACTTTGAAGAGGTAACTACAAGAATAGCTGCAGTCAGTTCCTGGTAGAGATACATCACTCTTTTCTGAAAGTGGTCTGAAGAGAGGCCCTAACACCTGCTGGCTCCTGAGTTTTTCTGCTGACCCTGCTGGGGAAAGCTCTGCTCTGGGGTAAACCTTGGTCTTGAGGGGTATCAACCAGCACTGATACAATCACCCTTGAAGTGTCAAACGATTACGTGAGGCAGTCAGATTTTAATGATAAGAGCATTCAGCAAGTCTGCAAGAACAGAGATGGGGTGGGTGAGAGAGGGGAAAGCAGTGTGTGACAGGGCTGTGCACAGAAGGAGGGGATGGCATCTGTTACATGCGAATGCTTAGAGAGTTCCAAGAGAAATGGCACCAACAGAGTCACTCAATATAACCACGAACACCCTCCACGAGGTGGAACAAGAGGCACCCAATGCATCATCTGTTCAGTAGCATCTTCAACAAGAGTGCCAGTCACACCCAAACTCTGTGTGCCTCAAGAGCCTGTGTGCCTCAAGCCAGCAGCAAACACACTGAGCAACCATCACCCCTCGAGATAATCTTTGTACGTGATCATGACCACTCAACCCTTAATGCAGAGTTAAACACCACTCCCACACTATTTGGCTACCCAATGTACAAGGCATGATCAGAAGAGAGCTCTTCTCCTCTTCGGATGCTCAAAGTGATCCCCTGCAGTGGTAGCAGCCTTACCTGACACATTTAAGATGGAGGGGGAGACATCTGGAAGCCCCACTCTAGAGTCTCCCATCCACCAGACAATTGTCACTGGTTCAGGGGGACCAACAGCAGCACAGGCCATATGAAATGGGGCATTAGGGGACACGGACACATCCTCGGGTTCCACGGTAAAGTAGGGCACACCTGGAAAAGCAACAGACAATTGACAATAACTGGAGCAACTGCCCCTCGTTTATTTCCACTAATACCAGTGCCCAACACGGGACACCCACCTGTCCAGCCGCTACGCCGAATCCGACGCCCTCTAAGCCCGTCACAAAAACCGAGGGTCAGACATGCTGGATCACCTCAGGGCACGAGTGCCTAAATACTACTGCTAGAAGTCAAGAAAGAGTGCTTGCTTCCCAAAATGTCTTTGAAAAACCACTTTCAATTCAAGGCTCCCCTGTGAAACAGCTTTTAGTGGTAGTATTTTCTCAATTTTTCAGCTGGAGAGATTGGAGTTTAAAGAGGCAACAGTCAATAACTTCAGTGGTGGCAGACACCACTTTAAAAGACAGCTAATGCAGCTGCAGATACTTCTTGCTATGCATTAAAAACTGAAGCTTGAGAAAGTGTTGAACTACTGGCTTTAACAAACCCATGAATGAGGAAAGAATCCCCGCGGTGAGAGACTGGGAGCATTTACAATGCTCTCTCTGGAGCTTAATTGATTGGAGATGCCTTCCAGCACACTCTGACACCACAACAACCGGGCTGCCTTGGAGTCAGGGGTGATTTGTTTCAGAGCTGAAGGCTATCCACGGACACAGGTAATTATCTGTTCCCCACCATGGAAAGACTCCTGCTTGGTTCAACAGGTCTCAGATTAGGCCCACAGGGAGCAACACGAGGCTGCAATGGCACCTACCTTAGGTCATCTCTACGTGGCAGTAACTGAGTGTAATTTGACACATCAAGAGATGTGGTTCCTCTCGTGGGCAATGCCAAAACTCTTGTGGTCTCAGTGCTCCAAACCAGTAGCACAAAGTTCACCAGCCATCAGTACCAGTGCTGACCATGCAGGACAGCCAGTACGTACTTCTGGTGATGGGTGGAAGAGCTGAAGGCCCAGAGAAATGTTCAGTTCCCTTCGATACAGAACTCTTTGTGTGTCAAACACTGCTGCTACCGACTGCACTTAACCCAAAATCAGGTATTCTCAGCTGGAAAAAGCGTGCTCTGGAAGCTGCTGATCTGTTGCCTCACAGAAACAGAGGAACTGACAACATTGTGCATTCACATGCTGAAATTACACTGTCTGTCCCTGGCCAGGGACGACAGGCCCAAGGGCTTCCACTGGAGTGGCAGATGCTGAGCACCTCCACCAGCAGGCAATTAATACAGGTGCCCAAGTAGGGATTTAGAAGCCTGACGCTTGACATTTCCCCCAAGCTACAGCCAAAAGTGCTTTCCTCAGTCTTTCACTGACTGTCCAGTCACTGTTTGTGTCTTTCAGGCGGCAGTTCCTTTGTGCCTTCCTTGCCTCCTTCCTTTAGAGCAGTAAGTAGATGAACAGACTGGTCTAAAACAGGTCTAAATCCGAGTCTCTTGAGGAATGACAGTGCCTATCTGAGCAAAGGCTAATGTTCAGGACAGGAACATCCACTGCCATGGCATACCGCTTGTTTTTGCTGACATATTTTCCTTCACTTTTTTTATTGCATTCATACATAAACAATAAAAATGAGTAAGCTTTTGAGATACCAGCTGCGACACCTCTGCCTGCTTTGCCCTCCTTCTCCAAGGAAGATTAGAAGGGAAAATAATCACCGTTTCTCTACCTGTGAGCAGGGTCCCTGCCTCCTGTCCATTTGTCATGACACCCAAGGTAAACTTTCAGGAAGATCCTGCCCAGCTCGGCAGGTTTTCTCACTTTGGGAGCAGCTAAACAGAGCAGACAAGACCACAATTAAAAACTTTCATAGTTGAGGGAGTGACTCATCCAGCTGAGGAACTCGCACTGCCCCCGTCCGTATGTTACCTGGACAGCTCGCTGCCTGTGACACATTTAGCCTCCCAGCTCCTGGTCCAAGAGGTGAGTGCCAGCACGTCCCTTTCACAGATGCCCCATGGAGGCACTGAGCAGCCAGCAGTCAGGCAGTCGGTGGCAAAACAAGGAAATGATCCCACCTATTCCCCCTTCCAAGCCAGCATCCAACCTATGAGGCTGATTTTTATGCACAGCTCAGTTTTGAGACAGTGCTAATTCAGGGGAACGTGTCCACGCAGGTGTGGCTTGGTCTCTCACTGTAGCCACAACGGGGGCTAGCAGCCCCAGGAACGGCCACACAGTCAGAGGTGTAATTTCAGATGGAAAGTTCTGTAAGAAACATAATCCGTTTTTTTAACACTCCACAGTGCGCCTCTGAGATCACCTCTCCAGGCATCAAACACTATCATGTTCTCAGTAAGGCCAGAGACCAGTTCCTAAAGCAGGAAACAGGTTCAAAATAATTTTGTTTTTGTAAATTCTAAGAAGTATTTCATAAGATCAAACATTTTTATTACAAAGACAGTTCAAATACCATTGCTAGAAAATCTGGCAGACACAGATTACCTAAGCAGCTCTCAAGGCAGATATACAGCATAGAAATCCAGTCAAGCTCCCTTCAAGCTAGATCACCAATAGCCCACATTTGATTGTGTGCCACACCGAAGCGTGTCAGCACCTTCTGAAGGCTGCAAATCGCCAGAGCAAAGATCCTCTCTCAGTCAGAGGACAGCTGTTATCGATAGAGCAACCACTGCTACGCAGAGCTGCCACATCCAGGGAAGAAACACACGGAGAAAACAGTGAAGGTGGGTCTGATAGGCTTTTGCATTCCCAAGTGTTTTCTTATGCTAACAGCTGACACATTTTTTTAAACTCCACCCCTTATCACTACTTGTTAATTTTTAATTTTATCCACCAAGTCCCTTTACACATGACTACACGCCTAGTTCAAGTTTAACTACCTTCTGCCATACTTGCTTTTCTCATAAAGGCAACTGGTTGCATTTTTTTCACTTCTGCTCTAAGCTTTGGCCTTCATTCCCAAGGCACTCCACCTTACCTAACGTTTTTGTGACTTTGATCCTTTTTGCCTGTGCAGTCCAGAAGGGCAGCATGTTTCCTTCAGACAGCTTAGCACACTGAGTTACCCAGTCACTCCTAATGCACCCACCATGCAAACACAGCCACCTCTGGAGCAGGCCGTGGTAATTGGACAGAAATAGAAACTCTGCACAAGAGAGTGCTTTAAGCTGCAAACAACGTTCTCCAGTTGAAACTACACCTGAAAATTTAGGGGGACAAAAGCCTGGGATTTATGGAAGGCAGAATGGGTTACTCTTCTTGCGAGAGCTGCTATGAACGTTTCCATGCTCTGAGTGAGCAAGACCTTTGCTGTAAAACACCCAGACCACATCGCCTCCCACGAAACCCTCCCTGCTCCCCCCTGTTTAGGACTGTCAATTCACCTCTGGCCCAAAATGTTACCAAATACATCCAAAAAACTACTTCTTGCTGGAAATGCACTGTTCTCGTCAATTTCTTCACCATATATGAAGCCATCCTGTGACTACGAGCTTCTGAGGATCTAACAGAATCATGGCTCAAGGGAAATGAAGCTAGAGAAAGTGAGAAGCCACCAATCCACACTGCCTTGGGTGACTTTTGGGCAGCCATGTAGAAGCAATTCTTATCAGACAACCCCAGACAGAAAAGTGCCACATGGAGCAGTCACAGCTGTGAAGTGCTGACGTACAGCACTTCCCACAAAGCTCGCAGCTGCGTTAAAACTGTACCTTGCCCACAAAGACCTGTTTGGCTGATGCACAGAAACAGGCTGTGACCCTGCTTTGAGAAGTGGGTTGGACCAGATGAGCTCCATGGAGCCCTTTCGACCTGAACTATTCGCCATTCTATGAATTATTTAGAGATGACCGCAACAATGGATTTAGAAGCTGGAAGGAAATGTGTTTGCATGAAAAGATCTTGTTTCCTAACATGCCAAAATAAAACCAGAAGGCAATGAACTGACAGCTCTGCTCTTTGAAGCAGTTCTCCTGTTTCTCAATCCTGCTCTGCAGCGATCTCCCTGCAGTTAGCAGCAATGGTTCAGAGCCAAGAAGCCTGTCACTGGAGCAATCTGCTCTCACCACTTCGACCTAGAGCATATTGGTGGGTCAGCCCTGAAAGGAAACCAGCACTACTACTCCTCCTTACCTTCCACTATGAGCCACACTTGTTGTGATTCTTCCTTCTTCCCCCCGTTCTCAACCTGGCACCAGTACTTCCCAGAATCTGTCCGCTCGACGGATTTCAAGCTGAAAAAAGTCAAAAGCCATATCGATATTTTATGTGGATAAAGCATGTTTTTGCCCCAAAGGACCCTCCAGCGTTTGGCAAACCAGATGCATGGAAAACACCCACTGAGACACAGCCAGCTCTGGGGAGGAGATCAACAGCCAGCCAGCACAAAGCACATGGCAAAACAGCAGAGATGGGAGGCTCCTCTCTAAAGTGGGTGGAGAGAGTCCTCGCAGAGCAGACAGTCTTCCTCCAAAACATCCTCGCAGAAAACCAGTCATCTGTGTCCTCTGAGGATAGGAAGGGGTCCTCTCAATCCTGAATCGTGACTCTAGCTAGCCTTCGAGTGCGACAGCTTGGCCTACGACATCTGAGCTAGCAGGAAACTCCACACTGCAAACCTCCAGCGAGCTCGACTGCTTTGCCTCAGGTGACAGGACCGGCAACAGCCTCACGTAGGAGCAGATGGGTCAGAAAAGGGCCCCCCTCGCCTCAGCTGCGCTCAGCGCTATTCTGATCCCAAGAGTGGCTCGCTCTGCAAAACTCCTTGGGCCTCCCAGTTTGTGATTTCAAGGGGTTATGCTGGTGCGTGGTGAGCAAGGGCAGAATTTGGTCCCAAAGCAAGAGGGTCTCAGCTACCAAAGGCACCGGTGCGACTCCGAGAGCCTGTCAATGCACCAGTGCTGACTGCTCCCCGCGGGACGTGCAGCCATGCGTCTGCTGCCATGCAGGGATCCTCCGCAGAGCTGATGCCCACCTTTCTAACGCTAGCAGTCCTCCTTGGAGAAGGGGAAGGACGTCTCAGGAAGGAAGACAGAAAAGGGAGAGTGTTTGCCGAAACGCACAAAACGGACCCACTACAGCCCGATTTTCAGAGCTGGACCTTCAAATGGCATCAGCTGTCCTGCCCATGTTCTGAAACACAGTGATCACAGCAGAGAGTCACACGTGGGTGGTAGAAAGGATCTCTTTAGGAGAAGAAAGGAAAAAGGAGAAAAAGATTCAGATACATCCAGATTTAGCACCCTAACTTATCTCTGGTGCCGCAGAGAGTTCTCAGTGGAGTAAAACAAGAGACAAGAAAGGAGATTAGACTGAGATTGTGAAGGGCAGCGTTAACTAATGGAACTGGGGGAAGTAAACAGTATAGTTTCAAGACAAACTGTTTCCACAACATAATGTTATGCAATAGTTTTACTGTGCACAGATGTTTTCTCCTACTAAAATGTTTCTAACAGACAAGCTTTAACACAAAGACTTTTAGTTGGTGGAACTGGAGACTCTGTGCAATGTCAATCCAAGAAACCTAACAGGAGATGAAGCCAGAGCTCAGGGAAGAGTGATTCTCAGTCAGCCAACAGTTTTGAGCTCTCATGGTATTGGTATGTTTTGCCTGCACGAGCTCTTTTAATGCACAAAAAAAGACAGAGCAGAACCTTGGGTCTCGTTTAACTCAGTACTTCCAGAACTAGCCGACATCCCTCTTCTGCTGGAATAAAGGCACAGAGATCTGCTTTGCACAAGAGTTTTGTGCCTCTGAATGGGGCAGGACTGATACCACGTAGTGTAAATGTATTAGGAATGAATCAGGATTCGTTGCAAAATGAATCAGGGATGGTTCAGAGGACAAACACTCCTCCCCAAAGAAAGGAAGGGGACGTAGTCCTGGGAGTCTCATTTCAACCAACAATCCTCACCCTTCAGGCAGACTGACAGCTCAAAAGAGAGAGTAAGAGAACAGGATGAGTACGAGAGAGAAAACCTATTTATACTGCTGCATGGCAGAACAAGATGAGCAAACAAAGCAAGAACATCCTTTCACCTTGAAGTCACATCTCGAGCATCACAAGCATTAGCAAAGCACCTGTCCCCACAGTAGTCAGAAAACCAATATGGTTCTAGCGGATAAAATCTCAGCGTTCAGTGGCTTCAGTTCTGCTCTCAGTTATGCCCTTGCCACACAGTGAACTGCAGACCACAGGACCCCGTCCCACCGAGGGCACTGCAGTTGCAGAGATATAGCTGACAGCAGAAAACTGTGCAATAGTTTCCACGATATTCTTCCTTCTCTGCATCTGTTGTACCTGAGGAAGCCGATCCAGTGTTCTTCATCTACTGGAATGTACACCTGGTCTACGCTTTGCACCACTGCTCCGTCCTTGATCCACAACATCTCGGGATCTTCCATTCCCTCGAGGCTGCAATTTAGTTTCACGGGTTGACCCTGGGACACCTTTAATTTGATTGGAGGTCCTGTAAATTTCATACCTAAAAAAAAAATACTACTCCGCCCCACCCCCAGAAGAAGGGGGGTTGGAGTACAGCAAATTACTCTAGGTTGGTGGTCTGGAATCGCATACCCTACCAGCACAGGCTGCAGAGGAGTGTGTTAGTCTCAGCACTGCTCTACTATGTCTGCTAAGCAACAGTCAAATGCAAGCACTGAAAGCACAATTGCTGGAGAAAAGTGGTGGTTCGGTGTGTACATGGGGATTTTTTCAACTCGTGTAACAGCAGGGTGATGTTCTGCAGAGCAGTGCCCAAGCAGAGACGCACAGAAACGCCGGGAGCTTCGCCGTGTCAGTGATCCAGCAGTGCTAACTGCATCCGTTCAACACGCCACCACGCCTCCCTCTTTTCCCCAGGCCTGAATTTAAGCTACGGTGTTCTCGTGCTGCTAAGAAATCATCACGCTTGCTCCATTGTACGCATTTGTAAAGAGCTTGGATATGAGAAAGAATCAATTATGTCTTGTTATTCAGCATACGCTGTTCTCCTGCATTACAGAAAGCTTCTCTACAATTTGCAAAACCCATGAAAGCAAAGCCTATTCCACAGCATACCTCAGCGAGGAGCAGAACTGTTTAGAGAACAGATATTTCTGTCGCGTGACGTGGGTGTGTGCTAAATGAGCCGCCTGGAGGACCCTTCGGTCCAGCCTAAGGACCACGCTGTACCCAGAGCGACACCACTGCGACCCCAGAGCAGCAGGGCCGGAGCTGGTGAAGCTGCTCAGGTTTATATTGACACAGAAGCGATCAGAATTTGGCCCCGAGCGCTGTTACACATGTGGGTGGATGGGGAGTGTTTCCCTCAAGCAGAAGCGAATGTATGGAATTTGTTACCATGAGAAGACGCGGAAGCCAACTATCTACGCGCATTTAAGAAAGACAGGCACATAAAGGAGGAACCAGAAGATCAAAGGAGACCGTGGGAAAGCAGGAAGGTGGAAAATAAATGTAAAGTTAGTTTTGTTAGGGAGAGTGGCTATTTCCTATGCAGTGGCACAGGACTGACAGACCAGAACAGGTCTAGCCTAGTCCAGTATTATGCCCTGGCAGTGGACTCCACATCCTTCAGAAAAAAATTACTCCATCCCTCTTGCCCGGCCGTGTATCACAGTACATTACAACTTCGCCCAGTTCACTGGTTGGTCAGCTTCTCACAGGATGCCTTGCTAGCCCACAGAGCCAGTCAGAAAGCGCTGCTAAGCGAGCAGCCCCGCTGCTCTCAAACTCTGTTACATACAGCCTTACCAGTGATCCAACACAGATTTCGGATGTGCCACTTCCCTTCTTGCCAAAACACCACCCTCCCACAGCCACCAGGGCACCACCTCACAGGGCAGAAGAGCAGCAGAGGAACTCACAGCGTGGTTGCAACAGCTGGGAGAAGGGGAACCAGCACTGTGGGACCAGCCGGCGCTCTGCCACCAGCAGCCTGCACCCAGATGAGCACCAGTGGTCTAGGAGCAAACCCAGAACACAGGCAGAAGGTCTTTATTCCTTTCCTTGATGAGACTCCCCAGCTGGTTTCCCCACACTCAGTCTTTTGCCTTTCTATCTGCTGTTATTAATTTAGCAAATTCACAGAGAGCACTGGAAAACGGACAAGCTGATCATTTGAGTTTAGTTGCTCCAGCTCATTTGCTGGGCTAAGGATTTAATCACCTTGGGTGAGGATGATCTAACCTTGCATTACTTAACTCCAACATAACGCAAACGACACGTTACGTTGCATTTCCCAGTGCATGCCAGAAAGCATCCTCCCTTTCACCACTCGCAATACTGGAATATAACATGAAAGCTTCATAGCAGCTCTCTCTGTGCTACAGAAAACTGATGTAGTCAGGCTGCTGAACACACGCACAAACTGACAGACATTTTCATTACAGGTGCCTTCATGGAAAATCAAACTACTCAGCATCCTTCAGACTGCCCTGCTGAAAGAGTTAGCCACAAATTAAACAAAGAAATATTGTTAGAGACCCTCCATGGTTTTTAGTTTGCACAGAAATCAGTGATGTAGGAAATTAACATACAGTACAAGTGTTCAGTCAGAGTTGTACCTATTGTCCAAGTATAATCCCTCCATCAATACCAACCAAAAGGAAGAATTACAGATCAGGTATCTTTGATAACTTCACAGGTCAAAAATGCAGTTTTGGCTGCAGCATCTCTTCCCGCAGGTATCAGGAAGAATCACATAGGAGGCAAATAGCGATTTTAATTTCCACCTATTCCTCGTTTTACTCTCCCACTCACTATTTCTCATCTGACAACATTCTTGACTGTGCAAGAAATAATTTCATCCAAATAGGTTCTACCAAGCCCACCTGTAAGAGCTGCAGATTGTGAAATGTATAGGTAGGAAATAAAACTGTATTAAATTTCTTATCAAGCAGTTGTCTGAATTGACAGCAAGTGAACACGCTAGTTGTCAAAATACATGACACATCTGTTTGTTTGTTTTTTAAACTCGCTACCTCTGAATATTTTAATTCTTTGGAACAGAATATGTTTTTTGTGATGTTGGGAGTGGAGAGAGAGGAAGACGTCTGCTCATGCATGCCAGGGTAAAGGCTTTTTGCTCCTCAGATTCCTTAGGACAGTGATCTAGCGATCCAGCCTGTGCCACAGCCTCCCCAGCTCCGTGTCACGGCACGCACATCGCTCCACACACAGCGCGGAGCCCAAACTCCCGCTGAAGTCGGGAGGAGGTTGGCCGGGGCGCCGAGACGCTCCAGCACGCTGCCTTTCCCTGCCGACTGGGGGGTGAAACTTCGGAAAATGAGTTCACGAGGGAAAAAAACAACAAAAGCCACTCAGGAATGCGTTAGCGCCCGGCTTTCCTCGGCGACGGCCCGCGCTAGGCACATACCAGAGCAATGCCTCCGCAAACACCGGGGAGGATTCCTCGCTACTCTCCTCGCAGGCGGGCGAGGCTCCCACAGCCCGGGCTCCCCGCCGGCACCGCCGGCTCCCGAGCGCCACGTCGCTGGCTCCACAAACGCGGCAGAGCCGCCCGT